>JAIUZE010066110.1:0-493856 GCA_022085475.1 Heliosperma pusillum
CTAAAGTGAGAGGGAGCAACATGGCATTGATCGATCAAAATAACTTTTGTTGCTCAAGGTGCATATGAGACGATGTTTTTGACCTCTCACATAGAGCCTACAAATTGAGGTGTGATACATGAATTAGTAAGGTGTTTCAAGTTTATTCACACTTCAAGAAAGGATGGTAAGAACTTCTCAACTCTTGAATTTAATGTTAAGCAAACATCTTGAGAACTATAAAAGGTAGTCGGTGTGTAAATTCTTAAGCTCGTGGCTTACTACCTATTATGTTGTATTCTTCATCTTGCTTATCAAGATATCTAACATCATTAAGCATGTGTGCAGATGAGAAGAACAAAAGAGAACCTACGAGGACTTGATGAGTAAAACAGAAGCATGTCAAACAGTTCACTGAACTGTTCAGATTAAAGTCATCTCAAGTTCAGGGGGAACAGAACAGTCAAGAACAATGTTGAATCATACATCCGACAGTTCAGAGGGCTTAAATAACACAAGCTAAATCAATGTGTACGGAGCAAAGTATGGCACTTGGAACCACGACCAAAAGATTGTTCCGTCATATGAACCAAATGAGTAAGACAAAAATTACGGGATTACGGTATGATTATTATTTGTGTGCCTATTCTTTGTGATAACATGAGTACAATTAATATTTCATAAAATCCCGTCAATATTCTATGACAAACGTTTTTCGTGACATGGAAGAAAAAGGGAACATTTGCTTAAAACTTTGTAAAATCGAAGATCAGTTATCCGACTTTTTACTAAATCTTTAGCAAGGGAACAATTTGAGAATATCTGATTGGAATTTGGTCTATTAAACTGTAGCTCGTAGTTAATGATCCACTTAAATTTTCCTCTATGATTGACTAGAAAAAGAGTCGTTGTGTCATTGAGTTGGTAATTCTCCATTAGTTATGGAACATGGTTGTAGTTTGCCTAGTCTGGTCCTCTTCTCATAGACTAGTAACGGGTTTGACAATTCGGTGTTTGTACTTAACTTGCATATCCACTTTGTTCTCAAATAAAGGCAAAATCCAAATAAACCAAAAAAAAAAAAAAAAAATAAGCCAAAACAACCCAGAACTTACCAAACCAAAATTGGACAGTCCTATGCACTGTTCAGTTGAGAACCTAGAACTCAAACCTTGTTTTACCAAAACCTATCTACAATAGATAGGAAGCACCAAATCAATTTGCCTAACCATTTAACCTACAACCCAAAACTAATTTATACCTTCACCTAATTGATTTTGGTTTGAGTATATTGCATTTGAGTTTCTTCTATTCGTGCCATTTTTAATACGATAATGATATTTGCACATGTTTTCATCTTGCACTTTCATCGGGGATTTTTGATGATGTTATAACTTTTTATGGAGATTCTCATTACAATATAAGTTCTTATGAGAAATGAGAGAGTGCTAAAAAGAAAAAAAAGGAATGATGAAAAAAAAAAGGAAGAAAAAAGGTGATGAAAAAAAAAAAAAACAAAGTGAAGAAAGGCGAAAAAAAAAAAAGGAAGAACGACAAAAAAAAAAAAAAAAAAATAGACGAAGAAGGAGGAATATGAGCACTATGTGATGTTTTAGTTAATTTCTCATTGATTTCAAATCTCCTACGTTTTTCATGTTCTTCAAAACTCCATATGCATATATCTTGATCTTTTGCTACAAAATTCTTTCATGAACTTTAGATATCTCATGTAATCTTTATACTCATATTCAAAGTCAATTCTAACCTAAATCACATTAACATAAACCCTCCCTTGCCCTTCATAACTTGCCCTTCCTCGACCTATCCCTTTACATCAACCTAACCCATATATTGCCTATTTTTTTTGTGGATGTGTTTGTATATGGTGCTCTCGTTGGTTGTTTTGAACTAGTTATTATGATGTCTATGCGGACCGTGTGTCGGTAGATATTTCCTTGTCTTTGTAGCAATGGGTGTGCGTTGACTATTTTGACTCTCTTTCTCTTTTTGATGATGTCAAGAGGGGGAAATAGTGGTGGATCTCGTACCTAGTAGCTACTAATCTTTAGACCTTTAACTATGAAGTTTTCCTCTTAGCGTTTCGAAAAACTAAAGGTTCATTTCAACAATGCTGATCTTAGACTGTTTCCTAATTCTATCAATTGTCATGATCATTATTGTCTTACTAATCTTGTGTTGAGGGGGAACTTGTCACTAAGGACTTGCCATCATCAAAGGGGGAATTTGTTGCATTGTGGTTATTGATGATGACAAGTCCTCGGCTATTAACGTGTGTGATTGCATTGTGTAGGACTGTTTGCAGGATACATGAACGACGTCAAAGAGTTTGAAGATTTGAGAGCTGACGTTCAGTTTTGTGTCTAATAGTGTAAGGATGATTGACCTTGAGCATAAGGCGTTAGAGTTGATTTAAACAGTTGCACAGACTGTTTAAATCATGTCTAACTCTTGATATTTAAAACCGCTGCGTTTTTTGTTTCTCAAAGTATTTCGAGTAAATTTCTAAAAGATCTTTTCTGAAATGGTTTTACGTATAAACATACTTTTGACATATTCCTTCTACTTTAAAGAGATATGAAAAAGATTGGTTATTTGGAAAAATTATCTTTTTGATTTTAGGAAAGATATTAAAGAGATATTTTATTTTCTATAATATAGTTTCCTTGGTTTGTCAAACTTTAAAAGAATATCTTTTCTTATTTAAGTGAAGCCACTTCTTCAGAAATAATAATCCTTGAGCAGCAAATATTCTCACGTTGAAATTGAACAAGTTTGAGCTTTTATTTTCTTGCAAAATTCTTTGAAAAACTTGTTAATTTTTCTTGGCTTAAAATATCAAGGTGCTCTTAGTCAAGTTATCTCTTAGGTTGTATTGTTCTCCATTGTTCTATTTTGAGAACCTTATACGGAGACAAAGAGTTGTAATTTTCAGTTTGTGAGAGAGAGATTTTGGGGTACGGGTTTGTACTCGAGTTGCACGATCGGGTTGATCGTGGGGGTCTTCTTGTAATCGGGTTGATTTATTAAGAAGATATTAATAAGAGAGATAGTGGACGTAGACCTTTAGAGAGTAGGTCGAACCACTTAAAAATCGTTGTGTTCTTCTTTTATTTGCTCGTTACTTTTCATTCTCATATTTAATCTCGTTTGATGATTAGTCAGAATCAGTACTGCACAGAATTCACTGTTTTAAACAGTCTGCTGAACTGTTTAATTTGCCTGTGTACTGTTTCTGCATCGATCAGTTTCGAGTTGTGTGTTTTTAATTTTTAAAAAGGTACTTAATTCACCCCCTCCCCCTCTTAAGTATTGGATCCATAAACTCAACAACACGAATAAAGAGCAAATTTTAATTTAATCATTCCCAGGTCTTTAACCATGACTCTGATACCATGTTAAATCATGCAAACGGGTCTGGCTCGCACCCAAATGGATCAGGAGAAAGAGTTTGATTCATAAGATCAATGATGTTGCACTCTAAAACCAATTGACAATTGAGGGAGCTTGTCCCCGTTGGACTAGAGGTGGAAGTAGGCATGTAGGCCAGCACGCCAAAGCACGGCCCACGACCCATTTCAGCACGACATGGATCAAGTTGACACGACCCAGCACGACACGGCACGCCATGGCAGTGGGTCGTGCCTGGGCCAGAGTTTAAGAAAAAAAGACTGTGCCTAGGCACGACACGACACACTCAAAATGCAAAAAAAATTGAGTTAAAGTGGAGGATTAGGTAAGGCACGCTCATACACGACACGACATGCATGGGCCGTGGGCCGTGCCTAGGCCGCCATTTTCATTTGACTGGCAAGGCACAACACGTCACGAAGTCCACTTTCATGGGCCTGGGTCGTGCCATTTTCTTCTCAACGCACGAGACACGGTCCGGCACGACCCACTTCCATCTCTAGCTGTTGGACAATGAAAATGCAAAAGTTATAGTTAAAATTTTAACTTTTTTGAGTTTGTCTTATGACATTATTAATTCGTCTCCACTGAAATTTATCGTCGCTCCCCTTAACCGAAAATCTTAGCTTCGTTCGCCATGGAGGTTTTCTTGCCTTGGACATAACGTGATCCATGTGTAGTTTGATATCCGAGGGATACTATCGTGAAGTCATTGTTCGTATCCTTAATCGGGCTTTGTGAAGATACTTTGAGTTATTAGGGAGTACAATAGTGTAGACCACGACAAAAAGACATGAATAGGGTAACTTAGTTACTTATTTTGCTTCTAAGTTCTAAAACGATGATGACTTGATAACTTTCTAGTCTTTATATATAATTATATAAATGATTGTATGTCTCTTATATTTTACTTAAAAGTAGAAAGCGTGATTCTTTGAATTAGTTGAATTTAATTTGATTTAACTTAAAATGCGAGCGAAATAGTTGCTTTAACAAATATCGTAGGAAAGATTAAATGAAAGATATAGGATACGGAGTATTTGGATAAGTGGCCTCAACTTGCCAACTTGATAGACTCGTGATATAAATTCAATTCTAAAAATTCTAAAAATGGAAAGCTAACTAAATGCTCTCTTTGACAAAGTGTTTAATAAGTATAGTTAAGTACTTAAGTTAGTTGAAATACCAAAAAGAAAAAAAAACTAGGCAAACATGTGAGCTTATATTTACGAAGATAACTTATACATAAAACATAATGGAGTATTATCATTTATCAAATGATAGCTTCGTTGTTTAGTTATTTATCTAATTGTTTACTAACTTTTCAGCTAATTTTTAAAGTTAATTTGTCAACTTCTACCTTCTGAACATTTTAATATTAGCTAGCTTTTCAGTTAATTTTACAAAAAATACCAAATGTTTATACATTTAGACGATGAGTTAAATGCGAAATTGTCTCAATATGGAGACCAATCCAATTAACTTTCATATATTACTCAGTTTAAATGGATATATGTACGAGATTAATTCTATTTGATTAGGGAAATGATATATCTGGACTCTGGAGCGCAGATATGCAAAATGATTAAAGACCCTTACTCATAGAAAAAGAGAAAAAACTAACAAGAAAACAACCGTTCGTTTCATTATTATAACTTTCATTTTTAACTTTTTAGCAAGAGTTGGTTATAAATATATTGAAAAATATGAAAACATTTTGCTTATTTAAAATATCTAATCCCTTATTAGTTTCATAAAATGATATAAAAAACAAATAACAAAAGTTCACACTAATAATTAAGTCAAAGTATTGTTTAAAAATTTACAATAATCAAATAAGTATAGACTAAAGAATGATAATCAGTAGGAGGGATGTTTATGACTTGAGCACGCTCGCCAGCTTCTCAGAATGAATGACTTAGGTCAAACCTTGCATTGTCGTTATCTCTGTCAAACCGAGCTAGAGCCGAACATGACCAAATAATCTAAGTTGATCCTGAGGTCAGCAAGACTCGGATCGATCGATAGCTATTTTAACCTTGTGTTTTTTTATTATATTTTTTTTATTAAAATATATATATTTTTTTGAATTATATGTCACATAATATATTTTTGTATCTATAAGTATATCAAAAAAAGTTACTCGTACTACATAAATTTTACTATTATTAATATACATTTTCCTAAATATCTATCCTTTGAATCAAACGGTACGAAAATGAAATAAATACAATAACAAATCAAGTTTGTTTCAAGCTCAAAATTCCAAACCGATTTAAATTTCTTATATGACTCGTTTTACACCCCTATGTTATTAATTTGCACTATACACGCATCAAATAAACTATCACAAGGTCAAGTGTACGTATCGAAATAGTTAGTACGTATAGTCGTAGTTATTTGAAGTTTGTGGCGCCAAAAATCAATATACGCATGCATTTATTTGTTGCACTCTTGATAACAATAGCAGCCTTCAATTTGTGGCTGCTCATTTTGCGGCTTTATTTTTAGCCAAAAGTCGTTTTAAATTTTGTAAATATATATTATAGATTCCTATATATTAGAGTTTTTCATCATTTTTGTTTGGTTGTTAAATTTGCCAAACATTTTTGTTTTATACGGATTACAATTGTGAGGTGCTTCACAAATCACAACCATCACTTGGTCATTGTTTCTTGATTTTTAATCACTAAAATATTCTTGATTTACATTTTTTTTTCTTTTATACGTTTAAATTTTGTGAGAAGGATGGTTTTAGTGTTTTACTACTAATCTTAGACCACAATTTCTTTGTTGAGTTGTTCACTTAACTTATGAGCTCATATATGCGGTTTAAATAAAATGTGCCTATGAGAAAACACGATCTAATAAACCATCACCGATCATTTCTCAAAAAATTTTTATAAGAATTTAATCACAAAAACCGAAATAGGCATATATTTTCTGATCTTAACTATATTATATATACATTTATAGCCTTTAATTTCATTTACTATATACATATTATTATTTATAAATTAAATAATATTACCTCTGATCTATTCAAATTATTTTTTCGTTTTTTATCGTCAAAATACCTCTTATAGTGGATATAAAAGATAAATAAAAGACAAAGACGAAAAGAATATTATATTTTATCAGTGGACTACTTACAAGTGTATAATAATGATGACTACCATTCATAGCGTAGAGAATTAATATTTGAATGAATAATAGCTTGAATATTATTGATAACAATGATTGCTTATATAGCAATTACAAGAGAATATATAGAAACGTAATCTACCTATAATATATCTTAAAGTATCACAATGTTATCATATTGTGAATCATATTATCTAAAGATAATTTCTAAATCTATATTTATTCTTATAGTATCACAATATTATCATATTGTGAATCATAGTAATATAGTAATACTAGTTTTACCCCCGTGCAAATTGCACGGGTTTGTTTTTAGAACATTGTTTTTATCAAATATTTAATCAAATGAATAATAATGTTAACTTTTTGAATTCACATACGCAAACATAAAATGCTTCATACAAAAATATTAAACCCAACATATGAACATCCTTGTATCGAACATGAAATAAGTATAAAAAATTTAATTCAAACATTCTAAATAACATTATGAATTAAAAAAATATACAAAAACTTTGATGTTTATAATTACTACATTAGAATTGATGTAAGTACTAATATGGTTAAAGCAATAATAACAAACTTGATTTATTTTTAGGCAAATTATATTTTTCAATTGTAAAACAGTTAGCATACACCAATTTTGACCTGTTTTCTGAGCATGTTCCGACGCGAGTCATCCGACTTATTTCCGACATGACCAATATTATAAACTAACCCGTTTAAATAATTTAGATAGAAATAACCCATGTAATCCCAACGAATGTGTTAAATTAAATTACATTTTAATAAAGTGAATATGTAATAAATTGATAGTTTTTTACCAATTAGTATTCACTTCATTAAACTGTAATTTGTTTGGTTGATTTTTTTTATTTATAATTTTGTAAACTGGTGTAATTATAAATATATTACTCCCTCCATTCATTTCTTTTCTTCCCATTTCTTTTTTCACAGCCTCCAAGACGGAACTTTGACCAAACATTTTCGTCCTGTAAAATGTTACTTTTTGTCGCGGAAAAATATATTTTGTAAAAGATGATTTGATAATAAATGTAAATATTTAAGTTTCCTGTATCAATAATTATTATTCTTCAATATATTTACAGTAAAATTTTGGTAACTTTGACCGTAAAAAATGAAATGCGAAGAAAATAGGTGGATGAAGGGAGTATATAATTTAATTTATAAGTATATTTATATAATTGTTAATATTATTTTCCACTAAAACTGACATGATTAATCAACACCAATTTACGATTATATTATCTTTCAATATAAGGAGATCATGTTTAGATACATGAGTATTTTCTTAATAATTTGTGTAAAAGTGAAGAAAAAATATATGAAGTGAATTGTTCTTTATACTTGGTACAAAATCAATAATCCGTAAAAACAATGTGTACTAAGTTTTAAGTGGAATTATTTGTAAAGATAGAAATAAAAAATTTAAGGCATAAAACATTTTATAAATATTACTCTTATTTTTACTGCAAAAAATATAAAATATTACTCATATTTTAGAAGGTATATTTTAAATTAAATGAAGTTAAAAAGTTGGTGGGCCCTTATGTGCATGATGAGGTGGCCTCACCTAATGGCCCTAAATGTTTGTGTTTTAATAGAAGGAAGATTATATTCCTTATACGCCCCCGCAAGATGTACGGTCGAATGGGAAGGACAATCTTGAGAAGAAGAAGACGATAATGAGCCGTTGAGAAGAAGAAGATGATGAGCCGGGATACGAGCTGTAATGTTGTTGCACAAGAAGGAGGAAGAAGACAAGAGCTCTGATACCCCTCACTCGAATGCCCATTGAGCTTGAAGAGTGGTTAGTGCACATGCACACATACCATGTGCGGAGTTTTCCACTTTATGAGTTTGTGAGATATTGGGGGCTGCCAGGGATTGAACCCGTGGCCTTCAATTTGGTCACACTGGCTCTGATACCATGATAGGTGAAACATCTCAACCAAAACCTTAACGTGATGGTTGAGTCCCATATATTATAGTTATATTCTATTACATAGTTTGTTGAAACTCAACTGCATCCGTCTAGGTAAAACCAAGGAAGGATCAATATTTCACGCATTTTTTCTTATTTTAACCGATGTTCTAAAAACTCGATAGAATAATACTCGACCCTAAAGTACTTTTTCCAGTGGGTCCATCATGTAAGAATTATTATATTATAATTCTCTATTATGTGGACCTAATTACTTATATTAGTTGCCTTAATTAAATAATGGTTAAATATATTGTTTCGGGTTTTTAATAGGAGTCCTAGTTTAAGTAGATTATGCTTAATGGTTACAGGCTATTAACATATCTGACTACTTATTCTATTAAGCCCCTCCTGCCACCTCTCTATATAAGCACACATGTTTGTGCTTTAACCTAATTCATTCATATCAGAAACACACAGAAAGAAAGTGAATTAGAGAATTAAGGAAGGTAGGAGAAGGCAAAGCAATAAGGGTTTATTCTTTATCTTTCTCAAGTAACTTTATTATCAGATCTGATGGCTGCACCACGTAAGTACCTTTCAGTAATTATTGCTTTAATCAAGATCCTATGATTTATGTATACATGTGGTATCAGAGCATGGTTGTGATTATAGTTGTAATTCTGATTAATGTTCTAATTATGTTTTTATGAATGAATTTAATGTTTTAATCATGATGTTGTAACATTCATTCATAATTGATTGTATACCCTTATGATAGATATTGTATCCTTATATCATAATCGTTTCCGCTGCCATAATCGAATTTTTTCGTTTTTAATTGATCTATGATGATTTCTATATGATTTATGATGAATATTTGCGCTGCCCTAATTCGATTTGAATTATTTATTATGATTATTATACGTTTTGAATGTCGTCTGATCTCCAACTTACTCGATCGAGCTAATGCTTCACTCGATCGAGGCGTTTTATTCTTGTTATTGCTCGATCGAGCTTACTGTTTTACTCGATCGAGGTTTTTCGTTTTACTGTTGCTCGATCGAGCTTAATGTTTACTCGATCGAGGTTTTCTTTTTTTGCTTTTGCTCGATCGAGCTCATGGTGTACTCGATAGAGTGGTTCCGTTTTGCCTTGTTCTCGATCGAGCTAAAGTTTTTCTCGATCGAGATGCTTTGTTTATTTTTCTACTCGATCGAGCTGTTGTTTTACTCGATCGAGGACTTCCCGTGCTGTTTCGATACTTATCGTCTGTTTTTACCGTATACTTGTATAATATTACGTCGTTATGCTTATAGAATTAATTGTTTTTAGCGTACATTCTTATTATATATCAATTATACATTAATTATATCTTATGTATCGATTAAAGGAGACCTCCGCATTATGACGTGTTGAAATTCACCACAGTGAATTCATCTCGTACGCGATAAGATCTCATAATGTATTTAAATTGGGCATTCACATTATGTTGATGTTCAACACAGTGGACTCAAATTATGCAGTGAATATCCGACTAAGCATCTAATGGGGTGAAATAACTCGTATTGAGGTTTTACCCACAGGTAACCTAACATTAAAGTAAAACACCCATTAAAGAGAGTATTCTTGATTATGTAATTAAGCATGCGTAGGTTGTCCACAGATACTACACATTGCCTAATGAATGTTTATGAGTTACTCATTTAAGTTTCAAGTCTTAGTCATAATTGCTATTGTGTGATAAACTCAAAACCTAATGTTCTGAGCATTGTTCATAATGCAGTACCGTTGCAAAGCTCCCTCAATAACTGTGTCCAAGCAGTGCCACAACTTGATGGTACTAATTACTCTGAATGGATGGAGCATCTCGAGTTCTATTTAGGTATTTTTTGAACTTGATCAGGTGCTTACTGGAACAGCTCCTGCTGAACAAGCTGAAGATGCGAGTAAAGAAGTACTTGATGAGTATAACTGGTGGAAGAAATGTGACAGTCTTTGCTTAAAGTTTTTACGACTTACCACTGCACAAAACATTAAGTCCTCCATTTCGGAGACAGGTTGTACTACAGCCAGTAAGTATATGGAAATCATTAAGGAACGCTTTCAGACTACCGATAAAGCGGTAGCTGGAAGACTTATGTCTAAACTTACCACTGCTAAGTATAATGAGAATGTTACCACCATGCAGCAACATTTGCTGCATATGACGAATCTGGCAGCTAAGTTGGGAAAACTGGGCATGAAAGTTGAGGATCCGTTCCTTGCCCAGTTTATAATCAACTCACTGCCAGATAAGTTTGATGCTTTTCACCTTCATTACAACACCGTTAAAGAAATTTGGAGTGTTAATGAATTGACCAATAAACTGGTTCAGGAAGTAGCAAGAATCAAACAGAAAGATGAGGCTGATGCCTCAAGTAAGAATGGTGGATTACGCCAGGCACATCATGTGCATCATGTAAGCAGGAAATCTAAAGGTAAGTTTGGAAACAGGAAGGGCATTAAGCCAAGCCCTTCTGATAAACCGTCTGCATTTGGCGTAAAGAAGGAAATTAAGAAGCAGGAAAGTTGCTTTTTCTGTAGAAAACCTGGGCACTTTCAGCAAGACTGCATAAAGCGTAAGAATTGGTTCGAAAAGAAAGGTAAGCCTTTGGCTTTAGTATGTTTCGAATCAAATTATGTTGAAGTTCCTTCTAACACTTGGTGGCTAGATAAAGGCTCTAATGTACACATTTCGAATTCCTTGCAGGGATTCCTTATGACAAGAACCATAAATCCAAATGAGGCCTCCTTATACATGGGGAATAAAGAAAAAGCCTCAGTAGAAGCCATTGGAAGATTTAGCTTGGAATTAAGCACTGGAGTTAAGTTGATTTTGGAGGATACACTTTATGTTCCCTCCTTCGGACGCAATTTAATTTCAGTTTCTAAGTTAGATAATAGTGGTTTTAAATTATGTTTTGGACAAGGTTGTTTCAGTATGTATCGAGACAATATTTTTGTTGGTTCTGGGATTTTAGAAAACGGATTATATCGTATTTATTTAGACAAATTGTTTTCAGAATGTCTTTGTGTTTCTCATAATGTTTCTCTGCATAATAATGTTGGTTCGAAACGTGGAAGATCTAATGAAAGTTCCTCCTTCTTGTGGCATAAACGTTTGTCCCATATTTCAAGAGAAAGAATGAACATATTGTTTAAAAACAATATGTTACCTTCTCTTGATTTTACGGATTTTGGGACGTGTGTGGAATGCATTAAAGGTAAGCAAACCAAACATACCAAGAAAGGGTTCACAAGAAGCACTGCGTTATTAGAAATTATACATACAGACATTTGTGGTCCTTTTGATGTTCCCTCCATGAGTGGAGAGAAATATTTCATCACATTTATCGATGATTATTCACGTTATTGTTACCTTTACCCTTTGCATGAAAAATCTCAATCAGTAAACGCCTTAGAGGTTTACATTAAGGAGGTGGAAAGGCAATTGGGAAAGAAAGTGAAAATCATAAGGTCAGATAGAGGTGGTGAATATTATGGCAAATATGATGAATCGGGATAACATCCTGGTCCCTTTGCAAAACTCCTTGAAAGTTTGGGTATTGTCCCTCAGTACACAACTCCTGGTTCTCCATGGATGAATGGTGTAGCTGAGAGGCGTAATCGAACCCTATTAGAGGCTGTAAGGACAATGATGAGTAATACCAACTTACCCATGATGTTGTGGATGCATGCCCTTATGACTGCTGTGTATGTTGGAAACCGGGTTCCCAGTAAGGCAGTTTCAAAGACACCATTTGAACTGTGGAAACCGAGTCTTCAACATTTGCATGTATGGGGATGCCCAGCAGAGGCACGCATTTATAATCCACATCAAAGGAAACTCGATCAAAGAACCATTAGTGGGTTCTTTATCGGTTATCCAGAAAAGTCTAAAGGGTATAGGTTTTATTGTCCTACACACAAAACAAGAATTGTAGAAACCGGAAATGTCAAATTCCTTGAGATCGGCGAAGTTAGTGGGAGTGATCAGGTAAGGGATGTCATAGTCAATGAATTTAGGGTGGCAATTCCAGCTTCTCTGCCCCCAATTTCAATTGATGAAGTTCCACATAATGATAATGTTGACCCAGTCAATATTGTGGAACCTAACGTTGATGACCCTCCACTTCCGAATGATAACATTGCCACTGAAGTTGTTGATACAACCCCTGAAATAGTATTAAGAAGGTCCACGAGACCTAGAAAGCCAACTACTTCAGATGACTATGTATATCTACAACAATGTGAATTTGACATTAGTATTGATAATGATCCGGTTACGTTTTCACAAGCTATGAATTGCAATGATTCCGATAAATGGATTAATGCCATGAAAGAAGAGATGGAGTCTATGGCTAAGAATGAGGTATGAGAGTTGGTCAATTTACCAGTAGGTCATAAGGCTGTCGGCTGCAAGTGGGTCTTTAAGACCAAGCGCGACTCCTCTGGTAACATTGAACGACATAAAGCCAGACTGGTAGCTAAAGGCTTTAATCAGAAAGAAGGCATTGATTATAATGAAACCTTATCTCCAGTTTCTAAGAAGGATTCATTACGGATTATTTTAGCTTTTGTAGCTCATTTTGATTTAGAGCTACATCAAATGGATGTGAAAACGGCATTCTTGAATGGGAGTTTGGAAGAAGAAGTCTACATGGCTCAGCCTGAAGGCTTCATTATTGATGACAAAGAGGACAAGGTCTGTATATTAAAGAAGTCCATTTATGGACTTAAGCAAGCTTCTCGACAATGGTATATTAAGTTCCATAATACCATTACCTCCTTTGGGTTTCAAGAAAACACTGTTGATCAGTGTATATACCTGAAGCTCAGTGGGAGTAAGTTTGCATTTTTGGTCCTATATGTCGATGACATACTTATAGCAAGCAGTGATTTGGGACTATTACGTCAAACTAAAGATTTCATATCAAGCAACTTTGAGATGAAAGATATGGGAGAGGCGTCCTATGTGATCGGGGTGGAAATATCTCGAGACAGATCACAAAGGACATTAGGGTTGTCTCAGAAAGCCTATATAAGTAAAGTTTTAGAAAGATTTAACATGGTAAAATGTAATCCCAATGATGTTCCTATTCAGAAAGGGGATAAGTTCAGCTTAAGTATGTGTCCTAAGACTGAGCTAGAACGAAATACCATGAAAAACTTTCCTTATGCATCTCTGGTTGGAAGCTTAATGTATGCGCATGTTTGTACAAGACCTGACATAAGTTTTGCAGTAGGTATGTTGGGTCGATATCAGTCCAATCCTGGAATGGGTCATTGGAGTGCGGCTAAGAAGGTTTTAAGGTACTTGAAGGGAACAAGGGACAAAATGCTCACTTATAGACATACTGATCAGCTCGAGGTTCTTGGATATGCTGCGCTGACTCAGATTTTGGAGGATGCGTGGACTCAAGGAAAAGCACTTTTGGTTATGTGTTTGTTTTAGCTGGGGGAGCAATCTCCTGTAAAAGTGCTAAACAAACAATTATTGCCTCGTCCACTATGGAAGCTGAGTTTGTAGCGTGCTTTGAGGCTACTATTCAAGCTTTATGGTTGCGGAATTTTCTTTCAGGGCTTAGCATCATGAATTATGTTGCAAGGCCGTTGAGAATTTATTGTGACAATACCGCAGCTGTCTTCTTTTCGAAGAATGACAAGTATTCTAAAGGAATAAAGCACATGGAAATGAAATACTTGTCAGTTAAGGAGGAAGTTCGGAAAAACACTGTGTCAATTGAGCACATTAATACTAGTGCTAATATAGCAGATCCTTTAACTAAGGGATTACCTCCAAAGACATTTTTGAAGCATGCTATTGATATTGGTCTGGAGGATAATCATTAAGGCTTTTCGTTTATGTATGGATCATGCTAGTGCTTTGTAATAATGACTAGACCTGGCAAACGGGTCAACCGGGTCGGGTTCGGGTCGGGTCAGTTCGGGTCGGGTCAGTTCGGGTCTTTCGTTGATTTCGGGTTAATTCGGGTCGGGTCGGGTCATTTCGGGTTTGTTTCGGGTTAGTTGTCGGGTCCGTTTCGGGTAAACCGGGTCGGGTTATTTCGGGTCGGGTCATTTTCGGGTCAAAGAATAAGAGACAAAAGGCCATTTTAAGTCTTTTCGGTTCAATTAAAGTTATGTTTTATCGGGTCATTTTCGGGTTGAGTGGTTTTGGATCGGGTTTTTTTCGGGTCGGGTCAGTTACGGGTCAAGAAATATCGGGTCATGTTCGGGTCAGGTCAGGTCTAATCGGGTTTCGGGTCACATTCGGGTGTTGTAGTTCGGGTCAATTTCGGGTCACGGGTCGGGTCATTCGGGTCGGGTTGCTTTTGCCAGGTCTAATAATGACACTTATGTTTTGATTAATCGATTTATGTTTTATTATGATGATTTCCGAACACTTTTCTGTATCGTATTATTGTTATTGTATACATTATTGTTGCACGATTAACAGAATTAGTCCTTTTCCTCAAGGACATTATTTGGGGATTATGTTTGCTCCTTGTACAGACTGATTATTCTAAGTGATTGGTCCGTAGTACATGGAAGGACCACTTCTCTTTTATAGTAGTATCTCCGCCATGACTCAACCAGTTGTTCAGGGGTGATCAGGGTAATTAAGATAAACCCATTATGTATTCATTTAACCGTCTACGCGCATTATGTTACAATTAAGAGTGACATTATGTTTTAATCAGTAATATGGTCCAAGTGGGAGAATGTAAGAATTATTATATTATAATTCTCTATTATGTGGACCTAATTACTGATATTAGTTGCCTTAATTAAATAATGGTTAAATATATTGTTTCGGGTTTTTAATAGGAGTCCTAGCTTAAGTAGATTATGGTTAATGGTTACAGGCTATTTACATATCTGACTACTTATTCTATTAAGCCCCTCCTGCCACCTCTCTATATAAGCACACCTGTTTGTACTTTAACCTAATTCATTTATATCAGAAACAAACAGAAAGAAAGTGAATTCTCTCTATATAAGCACACCTGTTTGTACTTTAACCTAATTCATTTATATCAGAAACAAACAGAAAGAAAGTGAATTAGAGAATTAAGGAAGGTAGGAGAAGGCAAAGCAATAAGGGTTTATTCTTTATCTTTCTCAAGTAACTTTATTATCAGATCTGATGGCTGCACCACGTAAGTATCTTTCAGTAATTATTGCTTTAATCAAAATCCTATAATTTATGTTTACACATCAACCATGGGAGTGAAGTAGATTAGTGAACCCATAAAACACATTCTCTGCATCAAATGTTATTAATCACATTTCTCTAATGCAATGAACGTAAATTAATTAATTAAACACACCATGCATAGTAAACTGAGAGATCTTACTATATACGTACTGGAAGTTGGCTGTCACTTCTCTTAAACCCTTAAATGAAAAAAAGGTCGGTAAAGGAATCTCTTAATCTCTTAATTAATTTCATTTTCACTCAAATCCCAACTGTCTTGTACTACTAATCCAACTAAATATCCCAATTAAAAATGTCACACTTGGAATATTAATATACAGTTTGCCTTATTTCAGACGAATCATTTTGATAAGACGGGATTTTATAACAATTTTACAGTTAGATGTGACCAGTCTTACTATTATTGAAAACAAGTTGTCATAAGTCGTGGTTACATTTTTTCAAAAATTGGCAACGTAACCCCATATTATTTTCAGATAGAAAAGTCCGTCTGAGATAAGAATTTGCGATATACAATTAAGGAGGAATACGTACTAATTAATTAAACTTATGTTTTAGTTTACCTATCTGTTGACATAAAAAAGTCGGTTAATCGAATCTTTCTATCTTTCTATAAATACATAAGGGAAACCGTCATTTCTGATACGTCGGCGACACCTGAATTATTTAATGTTTAGTAGTAATTATTATTATGAGAAGGATACAGAATCTCGTATCATTGATTGATGATGATTGAAATGTGGTATTAGTATGAAATTTGTTTAATATTTGACTTTATATTTAAGTTTTTATTTGATTTCATGCTTTAAAACTTAATTTAAAAACTAATTTGATTGAGACTTGATCTTGCAACTTGTTTGCCAGTTAAACACCAGCCACAGTGCCACACTCACCAGTGTGAGGGAGTCAGCTGGTTGTAGATCGATTCCCCCTTAATACACAAATTCTCATTTGTGACGGACACTATCCGTCGCAAGCTTAAGACGGATACCATATTCTCTCACAAAATACCCATCAAGAGTGAGTGGAGAAGCACATGGGGGGTGCCCACCTTGTCCCCTCTACCCATTTCCTCTCACAAAATACCCGTCGCAAGATCCGATCCGTCGCAAGCAAGACCTACTGCCCTTAATATCAATTTTGGCGAGTTTCGAATTTATATATCACGGATTAAATTTAGAGTCAATGAATTTTAACTTAAAAGCGATCATTGTGTTTTTATTACGAGTGTTATTATGTTGAATTTGTGCCTTGAATTTATCAGTTGCCACTTCGAACGACTATGACAGGGGTCTATTAATTAATCAGTTTGGGCTACAGATCTGATTAGAGGATATGATTATGTTTTGAACCTATTATAAGTTTTCTGTATTAGGTTTTAGAGGGTATAACTCTAAGGCTTATTCTAGCACTTATACATATGATAACTTTATGAATCTGAATTTGAAACTTTGTAAATATCTCAGTACGAATAAAACTCTCCTCCCTTTGATCAGTCATGTAGACGTAGCTAACACATCGTTAGTGAACCACATTAATATGTGTCGCTTTCTTTATTGTTCTTTATTTATCTTTTTAATTTTCGCATCTATTATTATAGGAGTAACATATTAGTTCAAAGTATTACGGAGTATTATGTAATACTTAATAAAAAAATTGGGAGAAAAGCAAATATGGGGTATTTTTTTTTTTACATTAACTAGGTCAGTAAGATTAGTTAGATTGTTTTAGTTGGTCCACTATCTTTCCAATATGTCAGTTTTATTGAACATGTGCCCCTTAATAAGCTAATTAGGGATGGGAAGTGATAGGGCGCCACCGGGTGGCGCTGAAACTCGGCGCCACCTTAATATTAAAATGAGAAAATATTAATTTAGTTTTCAATTTTAAACAAAATTTGAAGGGCGAAAATGAAATTTGGTCCATAATACTTATGGTTTTACTAATAAGTAACACCCACAAACCATTGTTCAACCAATATCTATGACTTCGTTTCACTGGCTTTGTTCATTGCTGCAAAATATTCATTGAGTATATGAAGATCCATTTTTCTATTGATTGTGGCTAGATGTTACATCATCTTCAATTAGTTGCTAATGCAATAATTAGGAAAAAATAATCATTTTTAATTGAACGTTTATCGATGGCTGTTGAGGATGACATGGCGGTGGACGGTGGTCGATGGGTGATCGAAGACGGAGTGAACCGAAATAGATTGCGCCAAAGTTACTTAAACATGATACATAAATGTATTTTCCCATTTTGCCCTAATTTATCTAAAATAATTAAGATTAAAAAGATGACTAAAATGTCAATTCATTACAAAAATGCCACCGGTGGCGCCGAAATTGAGTATCACCCGGTGGCGCTATCTCATTTTCCATTAGGGAAACATTGTTGAGAATATATAAAGAAAAATTGTTGTACAAACTCATGTTAACCATAATTAGTGAAATATTCTCAACAGTATTTTCCTAATTAACTTATTAAGTTAATCCATTAATATTTCACTAATTAATATGTTAGAAAAACCGTTCTAAAATATTACTGGCTACCAAAAATTCAAAATAGCTATATTTGCTGAAAAATCTCTAGATAGGTCTATCCATTAATCCGGATTTCCACTCACATTTTTGCTTTACACGGATAAATATCCGTTAAATATGATAGTACTACGTACTCTACTTAATTAGATATTTAGATGCATACCCTTCGAAGATTATTAGATGAGTTGATTACTTAATATTCATATAAGACAAACATAAAAGTTGAACCTAACGAGGTAGCATTATAATTCAGTGAATAGAAAGGGAATCAAAGATATAAAGACACATTCGTAGAATGTAATCCTCCCTATCTAAGTATGTAGCTACCTATTGATGCTTATGGTTTGCTTGAAAATGATAGTATAAATCCGGTATCCGTTAATTTTACTTGAAAATGATAGTATCATGGATTCATGGGCGAGGATGAAAGTCGTAAGGTCAGGATAGGATCGTATAAGGTTCAGATCAAGATTTTTATGTCTTATAATAAATTTATCTCGATAGGATATGCAATTCTCATATTCAAACTCACATTTGCAGGAGCTAAACTGAACCCGTACCTATCACATATCTGTTTCATTAAAAATAAACACATTTTTAAAATATTAAAATTTTAGTTTTTAGGTTTTATTTCGGCTTCATAATTACAATAATGATGAATTTTTTAAAATAAAGTTTTAAATAAAGTCTCGTAAATAAAATTACAATAATGATGATTTTTTTTTTCCATTCGAAAAGTGTAAGTAGAAAGAATCATAGCTTAATTCAGAAACAAAAAATAGAAAAGGCTAATAATTTTACTATTTTTGTAACAAATTAAATAAAAAATTTTTAAGGGTAGGATTTGAATCTCGCGACAAAAGACTTCATATTATGACCAGTTTCTACACGTATCTCCGATTCATATCCATATTCATATCAACCGCATTTAAAATATTGTGATACTCATCTAACTTGTTGAATCTTGACCCCAAATCTAAAAAGAATTCGAGATTCATTGACATCGTCCCATGGACTTGTGTAAGAGGAGTGGGTAAATATATATGTACTCCGTAATACAGATTATATGTATAATAACATTTGTTTCACAGGTTCTCCTTTTTGACGGATAACAATCATGATAGATGAACCATTTCAACAAAAACTTTAATTAAGGTGATGGTTGATGCTCATAAATTATATTTATATTCTATGAGTGACGTGCGACAAATGGGCAAGTAGAATGACAAGTGGGAAAGGGTTATAACAGGTTACAAGCTTATGTCCGTCACAACCAAGTCGGACTGCGTTTGTTTATCATTGCCCTAAAGTAGCCTTGCATACTTGCGGTTGATGACGGAAGGAGTAAAAAAAGGACGAGTTCTACTCTACGATTGCGACCATTTTATATATAAAATGCTTTTTAGGTTGGCTGCCTTATTGAAAATACGGAAAATTCACATGGTACCCCCGAGGTTTGCCATTTTGCACGAAATACCCAAAATTTTGATTTAGAAAAATTTAAGAGGTCATAACTCGTGTTTACGAGATCATAAAGTGACGATTTTTTTTTTCAAATCGATCATCTTTCTGAGAACTACGATTTGAAAAAAAAAATTATTATATTTGGATCCCGTAGCTAGAAGTTATTGCATGTCAAAGTTTTTTTGACCGAACAAACTTTGAGCGAGCATATCTCTTACTTACGAATTCCGAACTCGACAATTTTTTTTTTCAAATCGTAGTACTTGAAAAGACGATCGGTTTGAAAAAAAAAATTGTCACTTTCTGATCTCGTAAACACGAGTTATGACCTCTTAAAGTTTTTTAGATCAAAATTTTGGGTATTTCGTGCAAAATGGGAAACCTCAAGGGTACCATGTGAATTTTCCGTTGAAAATATACTAATTTATATATATATATATACATTATTCTTGTTTATTGTTCAATGTTCATAGTATTTGCTTGGTTTCTTGGTCTTTGAACTAACATGGCTACACTACATATCGCTATATAGCCAGCCTTAACTTATACCAAACGGCCATGTATAAACATTTATATGATGATGATAGGCTAGGTTCATGCTTAGCTTGTTGATTGTGATATTTAGCAATCACTATAAAACAACTCCTCCCTTATCTTGGATTCTTGCTCTTTTGGTAAGCATGTACAATGTTTGTTCAATCTTTTCAATCATTGGTGTCCCCAAAGATTATTATATACTATATGTTTCACTCATTGTTATTAAATAAACAATAAGTATCGATTAAAATTAAACGGAGAAAATCTGATCCATTTATAATAAAAAATTTGATCAATTATTAGATAGTAGATGGTCACTTTTATTATAAAATAATGACAATTTCTCCGTTTTAATTCCTGACAAAAAAGACCGTCTATAATAATGAGAAACTTCCTAAATAAATTATAAGGGTATTCAAGCAAGTAACAAGAAACAACACCTATGTCAATAGGATTTTAATTTGGACTCTCTTCATTTCCTTCGCTAACTATTTCCGATCCTTCCAGTTGTTTCATCGGTCCAACAACTGCTATCCTGAAACGATCTAGCTGTCATAATTTTAAGTAATGTATGAAGAGGTAATGAGGTAAGAGTAAAAGAGGAAATTAGAATCTATTAAGAGAATATGGAGATAATCCTAACAATATAGCCCTATTATTTTTTTGAGTAACTTTGACTCTTTTGAGTCGTTGAAAGAAATAATATAACCAAATTAAAAAATTATTTTTAACAAAATAAGTGATGAAATTATTTCGGATGTAAATTAAAAAAGAGAATGAATAACTATACTATACTTAATTAAGTTAGTCTAATTCAATGCCAACTACAAACTGTAAATTAATTACTCCGTATTACTTAAATACATGTCTTAGTTCGTGAAAGAGACGTAATATCAAGAGAAGAAGGACGATAAATCGTATAATATAATCATTTATCCGTACCCAACAAATAATTAACAAATTAGAATTTAATTATGGGCGGCTAGCCTTTTAATACCTCGATCATTTGGCATGCATGCACGTACATAAAATGTACATTTGGATGTTTGCGTTAATTAGGATATTTTTATTAACATTGTAGAAAATGGAAATATGTGGCTTGTGTGAATGATAATTGTTTTCTCTCTTAAATACGAAGTGGTAACAAGTTTGATTTCTATCTCTTGTAAATGAAAAAAAATAAAAAAGAATAAAAAGCGGTTTTATTTGTATACAAGATTGGCTTCGATATTTTAAATAAACTTTGAATAGTTGGCTGCGCTTCTTTGCATTATTTATAGATTTCGATGCAATTTTCAATTTAGGACTTTGGGTCATTCGAAAACCGTCATTTTATGTTATTAACACAGGGGTAAGACTGCATACATCAAACCCCCTGATCCCGCAATTTGTATTCTAAAAGAAAATTTCCTAGCTAGCCGTCAATAGGAATAAACTCTTAGTCATCAACAAGACAATAATAATTTAAAAAACAAAAGACAAGGGCTAACTTCAATGCCCTAGCTGTACCAGCAATGCACCAAATTTTAAAGGTTAATAACACTTATTTTAATAGGCCTAATTGCTAATTAAGGCTACTTAATTGAGTCTTGTAGCCATGCATGTGCTCTTAATTCTTATTGAGCCACCGCATGTATTATACATGATGTATAATCCTTAATTAAACAGTAAACAGTATAGCTAAAAGACAAACATAGAGCGTCATTTATAAGTATTGTTCTTCATTTCCAAAAAAAAAAAAGTATTTTAGTTAGCTAATTATTAATCAAATTTCGAATGAAATATTTATATCATGTAGTGATAAGTAGGGTATCTACTTAGTACTAATAATTTGGAGTATACATTCATTTTCATTTAGTTTAGATGAGTGATAACATTCATTTTTAGTCTCTATACTATATATAGAGTTGAGCTTGTTAACCTCTGTTGATTACAAAATCCATTATCAAAAATTGTCCATTTGCATTATATTTAGGAATATCATAAATAAAGTGCAAAAATTCCTCTTTTTTCTCCATGAGTAATATATATTTGAAATATAGGAGTTTAATATATTCATATAAAGTTATTAATTATCAGTAGGTCTTGCTTGCGACGGATCGGATCTTGCGACGGATATTTTGTGAAAGGAAATGGGTAGAGGGGACAAGGTGGGCACCCCCCATGTGTTTCTCCACTCACCCTTGATGGGTATTTTGTGAGAGAATATGGTATCCGTCTTAAGCTTGCGACGGATAGTGTCCGTCACAAATGAGAATTTGTGATTAATTATTACATAAAATTACTCTACGACCGTCTTGTAAAAATTCCTCTTTTTTCTCCATGAGCATCTTGTACAAAGTAGAGCATTCTTTCATTTATGCATTCTTGAGTAGGTCTCTCCTAGGACCGTCTTAGCTTACTTTAAGACCAGACAATGTCACCATTTTTGTAAATAATAAAGTTTAATCATTTAATGATAAAATGTTATAATTACATTTGTCACTTTTTAACAAAAGAACGATAGTAACATTTTCAGTAGAAAATACTTTCATTTTATCGTAAAATAATGACATTTAACATTTCTTTATTTCAGGCAGATTTAGTCGGTCTGAAACCAGAATTCACGTTCTTTAGACTATGTTTATCCACAGAGCCAAAACAAATCTTAGCAACAGTAAAATATTATTATTCTATCTTTAAGACTCATCTCAGATTTTTGTATTTCTTAAACTTTATCCCTCAGACTCATCAAAAGTCTCAATAATAATATGTAGGACCCGTTTAATCCACATTTTAGACTTACAAAACACTATTCACGAGTCTCAAGTTGGGTATTGGATTTCCAATACCCAACTTAAGACTTAAGAAAAGACTTTTCACTTTATCCCAAATCTTAGCATAAGACTTCAAAAGTATGAGGCTCATACCCTTGCTCATACTCGGTTAGACATAGCCTTATATCATCTCGCAGATACATAGAGAACAATAAGTCATGAATCTACTATCTACTTGCATGATAGTTGCGTTCCACCAACCTATATATAGATAATAGGCATATGGGTGATTACTGATTAGTCATTCATTTATTATTATTCTTTCCTAATTAATTGATCAATCTAATCACTATAGGGGAATCTGCTGATATGTAAGACTAATGGCTTTTGATATAAGGCAAAGGTCCTACTTCCTCCGTTCCATTCGGTTCTTTACGTTTGCTTTATACACGTACATTAATGCACGTTTTCATTTGTTCATATCTTTAGTTACATATTATTAAAAAAAATAAAAGTTTGATATTTATCATGCACTCGGTAAGACAATTTAAACAAGATCCCGCATGACTATATTTTATGTTATATATTAGAAGTTGTAGTTAAGATTCTCATAACTTATAAATAGTGTCCAAAAAGCAAACGTAAAGAATCAAATGGAACGGAGGAAGTATAATTCATCTTACCACATTTATCTTTGATTGAAGATTAAATGTAAGCACAACAAGTAGTTAGACAGTTCAAAACGATGATGCAATAGTTTCATTATTGAATAAAATTAGTTAGCTTTTACCAAGTGATATTCAGACAGATTAATCACATACCCTTATCTTAGATATTTCGTACATTTTCCGTGTTTGCGAGTGAGTTATACCGAAAACTTATCAGTTTAAAACTTTTAGAATCTAAATTTGAGCCAGTCTCTTTTAACGACCTGTGTATGTCAGTCTTAAGTTTAAAGCGGATTAAATTTACTTCATTTAGATATATGAAACAAAAATTTTATGGGCTCTTGTCTCATCTAACGATGGAGAATTTATTTAAGTTGTTTTAAGTTTAAGATGGATACATCTGTCTCAAACAAGGATTTGTATGTATTGAATCTTATCTAAGAATAAACTAATTATACTAATTTTCACATCAAATTATAATTACAAATTTTCAGCCATACTAGCTCGATTATTTATCAATGTTTTTAATTCTAAATATTACTCCCTCCGTCCCGGTCATTTGTTTACCTTTGCTTTTGGCACAATTATTAAGAAAATGGTAGGGGACCATTTGTGGTGGTCCTTGGTGGATGACAAGTGGACAATAATCTCATTGGCACATCAAATTACTCATAGAAAACATTCTCAATATAGAAAGGTAAACAAATGAATGAGACACCTTAAAATGGAAATGGTAAACAAATGACCGGGACGGAGGAAGTACATTTTAAAATTTTAGTAGCACACTACAAGTTAGCATTGAATTGAATATGAAATGTAGGTAATGTCAGGTAAGTATGCAACAATAACTACGTAAGTTGATGGGTTCATTGTTCAACAACTACATATGTAAATGATATGTCTACATACTTGTTTCAGCTAACTGTTGAGTGTTGACTAGTATTGACGTACAGCCGCACCACCAATATAATACTCTTAACGTTGCCAAAACACTTGTAAACTTGCAACCTTACACGACTACATACGTACGTGATCACAATATTATTTTGCATGCACCTTTTACGTCAATCCATCGTCTTAGTCTTTTTTTTGGACCCACACTATGTGATGCCATTACAAAAGGAACAATAACTTGAATCCTCTTTTATCTAATTACAATTTCTCGTTTAAAACAGATACTCCCTCCGATCCAGACCAATGGTAACACTTACCTAAAATGGACGATCCACACCAATGGTAACATACCTTATTTGGCCCACTACATTACCAAGTTATCCTTCTACCCATTTGATATTTACACAAAATGCCATTGCATGGCCCCACAATTAAACCCACAATTAAACCCACAATTACATGGCCCACCTACCTTTTCCTTTTTTACCCCTCATTTTTCCACCTTTTCTTAAATACTCCAATTTTCCCCATGTTACCATTTGTCTGGATCGGAGGGAGTACTATCTATTTTAAGTACTTAAAGACGGATCAAATATATACTAATAAATCATTCGTTACCTAGAAAATACCAAAAAAATTCTTTATTACCATCATATAATACTCCCTCCTAGTCGGTCATTTCTTCCCTCTTTCCTTATTGGGTAAGTCGGGTTTTCTTCCCTCTTTCCCTTTTTGGATGTGGGGTTGTGTGTTTTGTGTGGTCTAAATTCATTTGTATGCGGGGTAGTGTATTTTGTGTGGTCCAAATTCATTTCCTTAATTTTTGTGTAAAAGGGAAAGGGCAAGAAATTAGTGACTAGGAGGGAGTAATATTTATTAATCTGAAGTTTAAGACGGATTATTACCGTCTAAAGCAAGACTGGTTGTTTATCTATATCTTGTCAATTTGTGAACAATGGTTCATCTTAATCATCATCATGCATTTTTGTTTGTTTTAGCTTACGATGAGAGTAGGGATAATAAAAGTGACAAAAACTAGTGCACACTATGTACAATCCCGAGCTAACACATACACAAAGATGTGAATGATACTTTTATACAAGTCAAACGAGCTATTCTTAAAGATTAGCCTTTTTTTAATGCTCTATCATATCAGTGTATTTTGTGTTAGCTAATCCTGAATTAGATTTGATATAACTAGTAGAGAAATCAAAATTTATAATATGATGCAGGCAAATTTTATTTTTTTTTCAAAAATATTTACTAAAATTTACAAAATTTTAATTGTTTAAGGAACAAATGAAACAAGCTGAGTACTACTGCTTAACAGTTGGCTTCGCTACTGGATAAAATTAAGTTTATTAATTGAGAGTAATTCCTTTGTAATCTAATTTGTAGCTTTTGTATGTAATTTTGAAGCTTTTTTTAATAAGGTCCTTATAGATATGACCTATTCATCAGGTTTACATAATCGTAGGTTGATAGATCAAGCTGACTAGTTTAATTTCGGGACTATCTAAACTCGTCACATATACATATAACATCGTGGACTAAACCGTTAAAAAAAATATTGAGAATTAGAATTACAAAATGAAAGTTGTGATTTCTTTCCTTTTCACTTAGAGGTAGAATTGGCCTCATATCGTTTAGGGTTGAGTCAGGCCGACTTGGAACTGGGTAGACTCAGCCCAATTATCAATGTTTTTTTTTGTCTATAACGTCCCAAGTGGCCGTTCAAGGTAAGATCTTAGGTCCTGAACCGGCCTACATGCTACAATGTTGTGCCGGACCAGACTGAGTCACGAATGGGCTGATCAAGCCTTGTTTCGACAACTAGACAGACAAGCCGGGTAAAGCTGGGCCGACCCGTGCAATTGGCCACCTCTACTTGTTAGATTGGATATAATATCAAGATGCTAAGGCCACAATTGAAGTGGTCGATTATCTAAATGAAAATTCTTATCTAGATCAAGATGCATGTACTAGTAAAATGCATAAATGCGCCGGCCTTATCATCCAAGTTATGGCACAGTCAGTGGTCCAAATTAATCTAGCATACATTTGTAGCTGCTGCTACTACTAGTAGTATGTAGTAGTAGTAGTGATGTTAAATCATGCATTTACCAGTTGATAATGTGGTTATTAGTATCTACTTGTCTTATTTTACTATACAACAACAACAACTGGCTTAGGTTCATATGTTAGTTGTATGTGTTCCTAAATTAGTCTTTTATTTGATTTGATTTATTCTTTCTTTAATTTGTGCGCATATATATATACATTTATTATCTATTAATATTAATACAGTACGTAGCATCTGATATTCTTGTGACCTTTGATTTGATTTGATTTTCTCATTATCTGTCTTGTTAGTTGATGCTGTTGTATGTTGTGCTGATAGAACTCACATGCATGCACTTGGGACGTGGGGTATTAGGAAAGTCATTCCAAATAAAACATTTGAGAACAAGTCATAGAGTTATGAAACAAATTTAAATGTTCTTTAACTTCTTACTAGTTTTAAAATTGTTTGAGAATCATGTTGTCTCTTGACAACAATAATTAATTTTCTTGTCGGAGAGTACTCTCCGACAATGTTGGAGGTACGGGAGGGCTAGCGGGGGTATTCTTTCCGTTGGACGAGTAAAATTTTAAAAAATTTAGTTGAAAACTTAATTGATGTAAAATTTTCTCACAATTTTACATTTTCAAAGTATAATAGCATAGTGCAGAGGGAAAAAAACGATCAAATATGGATTAGTTGTGAAATATCGCAATTAACAAATGAAACTTGAACTAAATTAGGAATCTCGCAAGACTACTCGTATAACTCGGATAAATATGTGAAATACTATCAAACTCACAAATAATAAAGTAAGACTCACGAGTTCAACCCCGTAAAGAAGAATTAAAGTTATTACAATTTCACAAGAAAAAATATAGATCTTAAAACTCGCAAGTTTATAAGAACAAAACACAAGTAAAATACTTGAATTAATCTCACAATTCGATATATAAAATTGACATACAAGACCCTTATTTATACTAATAACAACGCAATTGCTAAATCCCGCACATTTTACCTCTACATTCCAATTTTACCCCTCTTTTTAAAAAGAGATCAACAAAATTCTCTCCTTTATCCTCCTCTCAAAACTAACCCAATTCACTAGTAATTCATCAATTATGGATCTTAATTTCCACATTTCATTAGTAAATTTCCGTTTTATCGACAATTTATGTTGATAAACGTCTTTTAATCGATTTAAAAAATGCTTTTTTGAAAGAAAAATGAAATTAGGGTTTGATTTTTTTTGTTGAAGAGTTCATTCAATCTGATGTTTTGTCAGTCATAGGTCGATCGGAGTATGGTTCGTCGGTCAGCGGCCGCCTACAATTTATGGTGGTTGCAGTCATATATAGGCAGTCGTTGGTTTACAATGGTGGTTGCAGGTGGTGGTCGTCGGAGTAGTCTTCTACTGCGGATGGGATTTATGGCTGCGGATAGGAGTACCGCAGTGGTTAGGAAAGGGAGAGGTTGTTCGGCTGTTTGTGGTTGGCGACGTGAGCGGCTAGGGGAGGCGTGTCGGCGCCATGGAGAGGGGTGGAGGAAGGTGGTGAGGTGATTGGAAGGGAGGGGACGAAATGGATGGTTTTTTTCCTTTTTGTTAATTAATCTCTCTCCGGATGGATGTGAGAAATGGGAGGGGTAAACTCGGAAGGGAAAAAATGTGCGTGATTAAGTAAAATTGTGTGCGGTATTTAACAACTCCCAATAACAACTACCTCCTAAACTAATTAAGAGACAATAAACTTTCCTTATAAACTAGCTAGGAAATAACAACTTCTTATCTCAGATTAGGAGAGTAAACTCCCTTACACTAATTAGAAAACTTTCCTAAACTAATTAGGAAAATAATAACAAACTGACTCAATTTAGGAAAATAGTTGTAAGAACAATTCCAAATGTTTATTCTACTTCCATGGTTGAATGAAATAGTCCATATTATTTTTTGTCCCCCGCGAAGGATTTGACAGCTTAATTTAAAATGATCTTATCTCATTCGTTATTACCCAAATAACGCGTATGAAAACTTGTTGAAAAGCTGAAACCTCATGTCCCTCATGTATTACTTCTAACTTTTTTCAGCTTATACTTTCTAATGTGTATAAACAACCACGCTTATCAGTGAAAGAGGTATCAAATAAGGAAAGAGGCTTCAGTCATCCTAATATAATTATGAAGATAAAATCTTAGAATGTACAAAGTATTAGTTATAACTAACCTTTATGTATTCATTATATATCTATTGTGCTCATACAATTAATAATATTAACATTGTATATTTATATTAGACGAAATTAGTTTTTGACTTGATTTTCACGCATAGCTTCGAAATAAATTAAGAAACAACTACACCATAAAGTAGAAATGTGCTTAAGGAAAGTTTTATACACAGGTTATCCATATTGCTACTACTTGAAATCACATGCCTCGAAAAATTTAAGACAAAAGTGTCAAATCAACAAATTTCTAAGTGCTCTAAATCTTCGTGACATTAACTATAGTTGTAGTGACAATATCGCAATGCCCTAAATTTAAAATGAGCTGCCTAATTTCACAAATAGGATTATATATGTTGTATATAAGCATAAAAAGTACAATCAAGGTATTATTAATATTTGAGCTAATATATAATTTTTCTGCGCTAATTCAAAGTTCATATCTTAATGTGTAAATGCATAAACTCAGATACTTTCTAATAAAGCTCATATTCTTTAAAATAAAACTCGGATACTTTATTAAAAAAAAACTCAGATTTTACACGGTACAACTGGTACAACTAATGGTATAGTCCATTAATTAGCCTAATTTATCAATTAAGATTCTCTCCATTTATTTCTTTCAATTTTCTCTCCCAAACCAATTTAATAATATATTCCTCTTATTTATATAATTTATAAGATAGTGATGAATCAAACATCTAATCACCAATTGGAAATCCACGTTCTCATGCACTGGCCTTATACTTCGTATAAATTCGTGTTGAAGGACTCGAAGAATTCATAATGGAATAGGGTTCATCATAGGGGTCCTAACGAGCCGAGCCGAGCCCGAGCTTGGCCTTGCTCGGCTTGTGCTCAAGAACCAAAACTCGAGCTCGAGCCGATCTCGAGCTTACCCGATCTTGAAAAAAATGTGCTCGTAAAAAAGCTTGCGAGCTTTAACGCGAGCTCGAGCCAAACTCGAACTCAAATCGAGCCTATATAATTGTTGATTTTTAATTTTTTTTCTTCCAATATTTTCAATAACAAGACTCGAAAGATATATGTAAAATAATTTGGCTAATAAGTTAGAAATTTGATATATGTGATACAAATATATAATAATGATAAAATATTTTTATAAAATATGAGGAAAATCTTCTCGAATCACACAAATTCGAGCTGCTCGCGAGCTTTTCGAGCCGAGCCGGTGTTTGCTCGGCTTGACTCGTTAAGCTCTCGAGCCGAGCCCAAGCCCGAGCCGAGCTCACACGAGCCGAGCTTTGACCGAGCCGATCTCGAGTTGCTCGCGAGCTGTCTCGTCTCATTATCACCCCTAGTTCATCCTAATGAAGAATTTATAATGTAAAAGTTTGCCCTATATATATAGCTAGTTAGGCAATATTTTGACCTCTCCAATCACCATGTGTAATACGAGTATATGATAATATGAGCACTAACATGATTAACTATTTAACGGACACAGTTGTTAATTTTTATAGCTTTCCCGTTTGGATAACACAAATTCTTGTTCAAAACGGATATATATTCTTTATAAACATCAAACGGGTTAAATAGATGAACGTGACAATAACTAGAAGCCTTGGATGACAAATTCTTGTCTAACCCAGGCCATCTACATAAGACAAAGTTTAAACTGTTTAATACTTTGTATTTAAGACGGATATAATCTTCTTATAAAAGACCAAATCATTCAATAATAACCCCGTGAATAGGTGATCATGGTTAGGTTTTATTGTTCTGAATTTCTGTAAAGTAACATACATATACAGTAGCTGGTTTCGTCCGGGTATAATAATCTAGCTTTATTGATAATGCTACTAGCTTTTCATCTAAAGTTTCTTTCTGGGATTTAGTTCAAATCTAAGTATAGAACTATAGATATTGTCACTATTGTACGTTTCATTCATTTACAAATGACAAAATTTACTACTCCTATCTTGTACTCCAATATTGAAGGTTAGAAACGTAGTGGTGGACAACAACGCGAGCCAACCCATCCTACATTGAACCCAAGCCCGCCCAACCTGTGTTCTTCTTCGGGTCGGGCACGGGTTGCAAAATTCCAATCCCGCACCAGCCTGATGGGTCCACTACCCCATATGTCCATCCGGGCTGGTTTAGGGATACATTACCCCCCCTCGGCCCGTCCCCAACCCGCACCCTCCCAGCATGCGGTGTGGGTTCAAGACTTCAATCTCACTACCCGCGACTGGCCCGCATCCACCCCGGCCGGGACCATATAGGCCCGACTTACTGTCCACCCCTAGTAGAACGTATAGGGAACAAGGTAAAGTGAATGGCATGAGATAAAAATTGTATAAAATGTCTTTATAACCTTATCACCATAAAATATAAATCAATGTTTTTTATCTCCTTTCACTACAAGAGAATGATGCTTTAGCTACTTAATTAGCAACTGAGTCTAAATATATAATTTAGCGACTAATGTTGAGACAAAAAATATATTTAGTTTCTGGAGACCAAACTATAATGATAGCTAATTACGTCTCTATTTTAGAGCCTAAATAAATGAGGTAACAAATTTAGTATCCAATTTAAGTTTTTAGATCTGAAAGTTTGTCATTAACTAGAGTGTCTCTATATACGTCGACACAATATAACAGAACAATCTATTTAGTCGCTATCTAGGAGACCAAATAAAATTAGTATATAAGTAAGTAGTTAATATAGAGACAACACAAAGTGAGTAGCAAATTTAGTATCTAATTTTAGTTTTTTGCTACGGAAATACATTGGTAGCTAAAGTTAATTTTCACTATCATGTATATATATTGTACATTTAATACATAATAAATATAATTGTGAAATATACTTTTGAATTATTATCACAGTCTACTTATATTATTATATTTATTATTAAAAAGTACATTGTAATGCTCATACTTAACAATGACTTTTACCTTAACTAGATATTCATTACTCAAATAGTCATTAATCTTCATTTGCCTCAATGGTCAGAATGTCAGTTATGGAACTGCAGGTCATGGGTTCGATTCCTCTTAACAACATAAATTGTTAATTTCTCTACAAGAAATGGTGCATGAACATGCATGCATGTTCGACGAACGACAATCTAACACTATAAAGCGGTGTTTGAGGGAGGCGGACTGATGATTGTTTCGTCGTCAATTCAAACATAAAAAATAAACCCGATATAAGTAGTATAAAGGAGTCGAATCCACGAGGATGGAGGGGTTAACTACAAGTTCGAATGAGTCCTATTCTAGCCTAACAAAGGTTGGATGAGAAGGTTAACTATTAACTAGAAAATTGCAAGAAATCGCTAAAATGAATCGGGCAAAGACAATATAAGGAAAACTAATAATATCATCAATTAATAATCATCAACAAAGCCATCGCATTTGTCTCAAATCACTCATATAAACACTAGTCTAATCATCTCTTCACCCAAAATCTTCAATACAAACCCAATACTATGATAGTTCTACTAGGAAAGACTAGATCTACTAACTTGAATTGGGAATTTAAACTTAATTAAGGAACGATTAGGAGAGTAATTAGTGAGTATTAGAGATTACAAATTATCTAGGGTTTTGTGCTAAGTGTTCATGCAAAAGCTGCTTACAAAAATTAGGGGAAGGGTATATATAGGTATCTCGAAATTAAGAAAGAAAATAGAAGAGATGGCGAAATTGCGGAGCTGTGTTCCTGGCCGGTCGACCGGCTGCCGGCCCTCTGACCGGCCTGGAGCACATCAGTGTCTTCATTTTTCTCGTCTTCAAAATTCTTCTAAGTATGAAAAAGGGGGTCCCGGCCGCCGGCCACAGACCGGCCTGGAACACCATAATGTTCTCAAGTGCTTACTGATGATGTGCAGGCCGGGTAGTCGACCGGCCGCCGGGTGACCGGCCGGCGCTACCTGGGCCATTTCTTCCCCTTCTCTTTTTCTTTCCTTTGTGAGTGTGTGATCTGTGCCGGGTGGTCGGCCGCCAGTCTGTTGGTCAGCCTGTGCCACCCGAGGCTTGTTTTTCTCATTTCTTCATCTCATCTCCGAATCCCGACTCATGCAAGACCTTTATGCTCCGATTTCTTCATTTAACTACAAGAATATAGTGTATTAGCGACGGAAATTTTGCGACGGATATGTAATCCGTAGCAAAAACATACTTGCGACGGATTTTGCGACGGGAATTACTATTTGCGATGGATTTGCGACGGATATTCCGTCGTAGTTCATTTTCACATATGACGCCCAACTTTTCACATGGCGGGAAATTATGCGACGGATAGGGCTGAGCATGGATCGGATATCCGATCCGAATCCGAACTTCGGTTCGGATATCCGATCCGAAAATCCAAAATTTTAGTATCCATGATCTAATCCGAAGTGATCGGATATCCGAAATTTACTATCCGAAAAAATCGGATCGGATATCCAATATCCAATATCTGATCCGAATAGATAAATGGTCAGAATTTGAAGAAATCACACATTTTCATTTGACTTTGGCCTAAAGCGAGAATATTGATTTCAATCGAAAAAAAAGTAGAATTACATAAACTTTAATTCAACTTGAAACCCGTTACATAACAATCAAAATGAGCGTAATAATCCGCCAAATACAAAGACAAAAATATCCAAATACATAACAAAAAAGTCTTGAAATCATAAACCTAATTTTTTATTATACAACCCAACATAAAAAAAGAGAATGAAGCACGTCACCGCCGCCATTGACATGAACCTATCACCATCTACGGCTTAAGCGACACCTCAAAAGTAATCGTCACAAGCTGAGTCCTCCTCTAGAACCTCTGCAAGCTCTACAAATTAAGAAGAATAAGAGCATTAGTGAATTTATCTAAGAATGCAAAATCAGTTTGGAAATGAAAGAGCATTATTTTATTTAGTAGAACCTCTGCCAAATTCTATGAAAATGAGGTTTTTTGAAACATACAAAGTATAAAGGGAAACATTAGTAATGTATAGAACCTCTGCCAAATTAAGAAGAATCAGTTTGGAAATGAAAGAGCATTATTTTATTGATTAAAGTATAAAGGGAAACACTAGTAGAGTAGTAGTACATACCTTTATCAAATTTCTCGACCTCTTCAACGTACTCTTCAGCTAGTAGCGGACCACGTGTACTACGCAACCAATCTTGCGCACACACTAATCCTTCCACCATCCTTGAAGAGAGAGAGCTCCGAAATTGGTCAAGGATCCTACCACCAGTACTAAATGCAGATTCCGAAGCAACTGTCGAAACGGGAATTGCAAGAATATCCCTAGCCATCAAAGCAACAATAGGATATGCCTCCTCATGTTTTTTCCACCAATCTAACACATCAAATTTCTTAGAATTTACTTCCCTAACATCCTCTAAATACTTGTCCATATCACTTTTCTTATCATTAGTAATTTCACTACTTACGTCTCTCTCAAATTGTGACTCTACCACATCTTGCCAATCATCCATATTCTCACACTCATCAGGAGACACTTCCACTTCCGGTGGAGGGGTACGCATTTGTGTGGGTTGAGATTCAGTATAGTGAACATACAAAGAAGTTATAGTTTCCAATACTTTAGAACGCAACTTGACAGAATTCTCATAATCATATTGTTGATTAATTGCCCAATTAACATATTGCATTTTACGTCTAGGATCAAGAACCACAGCAACATACAACAATACATTCACCTTGTCAACATTCTCCCAATACTTGGCGTGTTTTTTTTTCATTCCAGAAGCCATTAATTTCACACCAACATCACTACTCTCACATTTTTTATCAATCATCATACCAATACCAACAATCTCTTGCAAGTAAACATTTGTGGTAATGTATAACGAGCCAGAAAGTCTCAAGGTAGCATCATAAAATATTTTTAGGAAAGGTAAAAGAGAAGAAACACATTCCCAATCAATTTCGGTTGGAACGCCTCGATTCTTACTCAGCTCAGTTACAAATTTATCATTATCAGAAGTCTCAAGTTTCAAGAAAGCCTTACGATAGATTAAAGCACTATCCAACATCAAATAGGTGGAGTTCCATCTAGTTTCAACATCCAAACAAAGATGACGACTTGAATCAATTTGTTCTTTTTTGACACAAACATTAAATTTCAGCAATCTAGCAGGGGAAGACCTCACAAACCTAACAGCATTACGAACTCTATAGATTGAATCATTACTGTCTTTCAAACCCTCCTTCACAGTGAGACTTAGTATATGAGAAACACATCTCATTTGCAAATATTTTCCATCTAATATAGTACTACTCCATGACCTAAGTCTGTCTCTCAAGTACTCAACTCCTACATCATTGGCACTAGCATTATCCACCGTCACGGTTAGCACTTTAGTGGTAATTCCCCACTCAATCAAACAATTTTCAATTGATTTCCCGATTATCTCACCGGTGTGACCAACAATAGGACAAAAGTTAATGACCTTCTTATGCAATTTCCAGTTTTGGTCAATAAAGTGAGCAGTGAGACACATATAACTCAAGTTTTGACAAGACGTCCAAGTGTCAGTGGTTAGGCATATACGAGAAGACAACTTGCTAAAGTAAGTTTTCAACTTGCTCTTTTCCTCCAAGTACATATCGAAACAATCTCTAGCAATTGTCCAACGAGAGGGGATCATAAAATGGGGACAAGCAACAGAACAAAACAATCGAAAACCATCATGTTCAACGGTTCTAAATGGTCTCTCATCCATTATTATCATTTTACTTAAAGCAGCCCTAGTATCAGCTTGATTAAATTTCCACAACTCAAGTTTACCTCTCTTCTCAACCAAACTTTTAAGACTATTGTTGCCAACACTAGTATCCCCGCAATCTCCACCGGCCAAGTCACTTTGCAAAGATATAAGCTTTTGTGCTTTATCAACATTAGGAGGGTACATACGACATCTATCTAGGTGATTTTTCATGACAGTAGTACCACTCTTAGATCCACCACTTACATGATTCGGACAATAATGACATTGAGCTCTTTCATCCTTTCCTATTTCAAACTTCGTGAAATGTGCCCAAAGCCAAGAACGTTTTTTACCTTTCTGATGTGGCTCACTAGCTTCAGCGTTATCCTCATCCCTAGTCCTTTTTCTTCCTTTTCCCTTTAATTCAGTAGCTTGAGTAGCCTGATCCGTCACATTAGCCTCATTATTTGAGGGCAGCGATCCGTCACTTGAAACGTTCACACTAGCGGTACTAGAAGAAGTCGCCATATAACCTTGCAAAAAATAGATGACAAAGACAGTAAGTAAAAAAAAAATAGAGAATAACAATGAAGTAATCCTACGGCATTATTGAACCAAATAAATTAGTGGACCTAAAATCATCACTACAACATTAAGTATTGAACCAAATCCAGTTGATTCAATCTGAAAAGCAGGAATGAGAAGAAGTAATCCTACGACATTATTGTAATATTGTTCACTCAAATCGTTTATCACTCAAATCAATTATTGTAATATTGTTCACTGCATTCTAAACAATCCTGAACACAACATTTATCACTCAAATAAATTAACAAACTAATCAATCGATGGCGCAAATCAACAATCGATGACGATCTCACACTAATCAATCGAATTCAACATTTCGGAAACAATAAATGGTCGAAAAACATAAAAAAAAAACAAAAATTGCTAAAGATTTCAAGGAATTAAGATCGAATAAAATTAATACCTAGGCTGGCAATGGACCCGGAAAGGGCGTCGTGGACTCGTGGTGGTGAGGGCCGAGGGGTTGTCGTGGTGGTGAGGGTCGAGTGGCTGTCGTGGTGGTGAGGGCCGAGGGGCTGTCGTGGTGGATTGAGAAAATAGGGAATAAATGGAGAAGGGAGTGAATAAATGGAGAAGGGTGAATAAATGGAGAAGGGAGTGAGTGACTGCGGAAGAACTTAGGGTTAGAAATTAGAATGTAAGATTATATATACAAAGAAATTATTTATTATTTTATTAGTCATTATCTTATAGTTGTATACTTGTATGTGTTATTTACGGATCGGATCTCGGATACGGATCGGGTATTGGGTATCCGATTCGATATCCGATATCCGATCCGAAAAATAATCGCATATCGGATATCCGATTTTTGAAAACTTGATATCCGTATCCGATCCGATATCCGAATATTTCGGATCGGATATCCGATCCGAAACCTGATTTCGGATCAGATATCCATTTTTTCGGATCGAGTTCGGATCGGATGTCGGGTCGGATCGGATAATCGGGTTTTTTGCTCAGCCCTAGCGACGGAAGTGCGACGGAATATCCGTCGCTAAATAAGATACTGCGACGGACTTGCGACGGATAGTCCGTCGCAGAGGTAAATAATTGACTGACAAATTGACCAAAGGTAGAAGACACGTGTTTTTTTCTGCGACGGAATATCCGTCGCAATACCTTATGTAGCGACGGACTTGCGACGGAAATTCCGTCGCAAAGGTAAATAGATGACTGACACGTGCTTTATTTCTGCGACGGACTTGCGACGGAAAGTCCGTCGCAGGGTCTTTTAAATGACTAAACTCGCATCTCTTCCCCTTTACCGAAATCATTTTTTTTAAACCTAAATCCCCAAATTGACGACGGCGACGACGACGACAACGACGACAACAACAACGACGACGACCACCACAAAGACCACCACGACGACCCACTAAATTCTTCCCTCCTCTCTCTCAGGTCTCTCTCTCTTTCTTCTCTTATTTATGTTTTCATGTGTTTTGTTCCCTCCGGCCACCCACCGGACCACCCACCGGACCACCTCCCTCCTTTTCCCCTTCCCTTGGTCGCCCTTTCCCCTTCCCCTTTCCCCTGCCCCTGGCCGGACCCCGCTGCCACCACCGGACCACCCCTCTCCTTTTCCCCTTCCCTTTCCCTTTCCCTTTCCTCTTTCCCCTGCCCCTGCCGGACCACCCTCTGCCACCCACCGGACCACCCTCTGCCACCCACCGGACCACCCCTCATTCTTTCCCCTGCCCCTTTCCCCTCATTGATGAGTATTAAAGTTGTGAATATGTTAGTAAGTTACTACCTTTTCCCAAATTTTGATTGAAGACGGATCGACCCGTCTTAAGTTTAAGACGGATTTAATCCCCCTCATAAAGGGCAAATAAAGTGTAAGTGGGTTATCTCCTCACTTAAGTTTAAGACGGATTAAATCCCCCTGCCGCCGCCCCCACCCCACTGCCACCCTCCCTCCTTTGAATTGTTGTAATTATTAATATAGATAATTATTATTACTCCCTCCGTCCCGGTCATTTGTCGTGCTTTACTTTTGTCACAATCATGTTAGGTGTAATTCTTGAATAGTCCCCGTTTTGGGACTGTCTTTGAATCTTTAATGCCATTTAGGTGGTAAATACTAATCAATTTTTTAATTGTTATTTGACGATTAAGTTTGGTTGACAGTTCCTTTAATGTTCTCTGAATACATATGGAGAGTGACAAGTCATTCAACATTGTGTATTTAGAGAACTGTAGGGAATTGCTGCCGAATTTTCGTCTCATAACAATTAATTAAATGATTAGTATTTACTAATGGTATGAAAGATTCAAAGATGGGTTTAGGTTGGAGAGATAAGGACCCCATGAACTCGAATATTTTTTTTTTTGCAGGTGGAAGATGTTGTTGTAGTTGTTGTTGTTGTTGTTGTTGTTGTTGTTGTTGTTGTTGTTGTTGTTGTTGTTGTTGTTGTTGTTGTTGTTGTTGTTGTTGTTGTTGTTTTTGTTGGAGGTTGGAGGTTGGAGGTTGGAGGTTGGAGGTTGGAGGTTGGAGGTTGGAGGTTGGAGGTTGTTTGTTGTTTGTTGTTTGTTGTTTGTTGTTTGTTGTTTGTTGTTTGTTGTTTGTTGTTTGTTGTTTGTTGTTTGTTGTTTGTTTGTGTAATAGGAGTTATTGTTAATATTATTAGTAGTTATTGTTGTTATTGTTGCTATTAGTAAACTTTTAGTTCTTGTTGTTATTGTTTTGAATATTTATTTAAGTCGATAATAATAATTATAAACGTGTATGTAGATTTGAAATGAAAAGAGTACAACGGGCATGGATGTATGAAAGATTGGATTGTAATAAAAAATTAAGGCAGGATTTTGTAATGGGCGTTAATGAATTCATTAATTATGTTAAGAAACAAGAAGATTACGGTAGATGTAAGGAAATTAGGTGCCCATGTGTAAAGTGTAGAAATCGCAAATTTTTAGTCGAACAAGAAGTACGAAAACACCTAGGGCTTTGGGGCTTTTGCGATGACTATTATGATTGGGTGTGTCATGGTGAAAATTTTCCCGTTGAGGAGAGGTCTGACAATCCCTATAGGGATATGGTGGAGGATGCGTTGCGCGACAACATTAATGAAATTATAATGGAAAATGTTGACGCCGAAGTGGTTGATGAATCTCCAAATCCTAATGTACTAGCCTTTTTCAAAATGTTGGAACATGCCAATAAACCGGTGTATGAGGGGAGTCGTATCTCTCTGTTGCAGTCAGCTTCCCGGTTGGTAACTTTGAAATGTGAATACAATTTACCCCACAAATGTGTAGATGGTATCGCGTCATTTATAGGGGACATTATTTCTGAAAATCATGTTATGACGCGTAACTTCTATGAAACCAAAAATATTCTTAAAGCTCTTCAACTGCCTTATGAAAAGATAGATGCGTGTGAAATAGGATGTATGTTGTTTTGGGATGATGATAGTCTTCTCGATAAGTGTAGAAAATGTGGTAAAGATCGATATAAAAAACAAAAGAATGCAAATGGCAAAAGGGTTGGGAAAAATATTTTAACTTATTTCCCAATAGGACCGCGTTTGCAACGACTTTATGCCACAAAACTAATTGCGGCAGAGATGCGGTGGCATCATGAAAATCCACGTGTCAGCGGGATAATGTCTCCTCCAAGTGACGGCGAGGCTTGGAAACATTTTGATCGCATTCATCCTTCTTTTGCAAGTGAGCCTCGAAATGTTCGACTTGGTCTTTGTACTGATGGTTTCGCACCTTTCGGTCAATACGGAAAGTCGTACTCCTGCTGGCCGGTAATGCTCACTCCATACAATTTACCACCCTGGCTATGTATGAAAAGACAGTTTATGTTTCTATCATTACTTATACCCGGTCCGAACAGTCCCAAAAAACGTCTTGACGTTTATTTACAACCGTTAATTCGCGAGTTGAAGCAGTTGTGGGAGACAGGGTTGTACACATACGACGTCTCTAGAAAGCAGAACTTTGATCTTAGAGCCGTACTATTATGGACTATCAATGACTTTACTGCTTACAGCATGTTATCGGGTTGGTCAACTGCTGGTGAACATGCGTGTCCATATTGTATGGAGAAGGAGACTAAGTCGTTTTGGCTTCATAAAAGTAGAAAATGGAGTTGGTTTGATTGTCATAGACAGTTTTTACAACCTGATCATGTTTTCCGCAAAGATAAAGTTAATTTTCGAAAAGGACGAGTAGAGAAAGATTTTGCTGCTACGAGATTAACGGGTGAAGAAGTGTGGGATTGTGTGAAGCATTTTCCTAAAGTTGTGGATGCAAGGAAAGCTGAATTGGACTCGTTACAAGTTTCTCGAGTTAGGTGGTGGAAACAAAGCATTTTTTGGGAACTTCCTTATTGGAGAACACTATTAATTCGTCATAACCTTGATGTAATGCATATCGAGAAAAACTTTTTCGAGCAACTGATTCACACGGTGATGAATGTGAAAAACAAGACAAAGTTTACCCCACAAGCACAAGAGGACATGTTGACCGTTTGTTCTAAACAGCGAAAAATGGATTCATTCATTTTGAATAAAGAACAAAAGAAGGTGTTGTGTGATTGGATATCCAATTTGAGATTTCCGGACGGTTATGCTTCAGATCTGAGTAGATGTGTTGATAAACACGAGTTGAAACTACATGGATTGAAAAGTCATGATTGTCACGTGTTTATGGAGCGTTTACTTCCAGTGGCTTTAAGGCACCTTCTTCCGAAGAATGAGTGGAATGCTATAACTGAGCTTAGCCAATTTTTCAGAGATTTGTGTACTTCATCGATACAAGTTGAAAAAATAACTACTCTCGAGAACAACATTGCCGAAATCATTTGCAAGTTAGAGAAGATATTTCCACCATCTTTTTTTAACTCAATGGAGCATTTACCAATTCATTTGTCGTATGAACTGAAAATGGGTGGTCCAGTGCAATATAGGTGGATGTATCCTTTTGAGAGGTAATTAATTCCACAATTATCCAATTTTAACTTTAATTATTTCAGTCTATCTTATCCAAGTTTTTTATAGGTTCTTAAATCATTTGAAAAAAAAGATTGGAAATAAAGCGCGTGTTGAAGGTTCTATATGCAACGCGTATTTGCTTGAAGAAATTGCCAATTTCTGTTCCTTTTATTTTGAAGAGAACGTGGACACAAAAGCCAAGGATCTCGACGTACGCTCGAAAGAGCCTACGTATTCTACCTTACCCGAGATTTTTCAAGATCACGGGGGAATTTGTTCTGGAAAGTGTCGTGAAAGATTTTTAGAAGACAACGAATATGAGCGTGCACACTTATATGTTTTATCTAACTGTGATTTAGAAGAATTGAAGCATAACGAAGTGTAAGTAAAAAAATCGTCCTTTGAAACTTTAATTATTAATAATTAATTATAACAACATGCATGTAAAAACTATTACTTAATTCGACATTTTTTATAAGGAATATAGGATGTTTGAAAATTATATCAAAACAGAATATCCCCAATTTCTCACAGCCGAGGATATTTGGAACAAATTTGACACAAGATTTCCCCAATGGTTTAGAGGACAAGTAAGTACATACTACATACTAACACCAGATTACTCTTTTTTTTCAATTTTTTTTTAATACCTGAAGGTATTATAATTTGTTAATAATTTAACAATGATAGGTAAACAACTTAAAAGATCCAGTTCTCATAGCCTTAGCACAAGGTCCTTCGAAAAGGGTGCGAACATGGAAACGTTATTTCATTAACGGATACAAATTTCGCACTTTCAAAGATGGGTTAGATTTGGAAAAATCTACACTTAATAATGGAGTATGTGTAAGTTCGACTGAGGGAGCTGACTACTATGGAACACTCAACGAAGTTGTTGAATTGTCGTACACAGGCGAAAAAAGCACATATAATGTTATTTTATTCAAATGTGATTGGATAGATAATTCTGAAAAAGGAATGCAAATACATAAGGATTATAAACTTGTGGATGTTAATCGAAGCAGAAAATTTCCGAAATATGATCCATTTGTGTTGGCTTATCAAGTTGAACAAGTTTATTATACTTCATATCCAAATATCAAAAGAGATAAAGATAAGTGGTCAGCAGTATTCAAAACTAAAGCCAGATCGCATGTTGATGCACCTATTGTCGAATCTGCGTTTCAAGAAGATGTTATTAGTAGTGAGACACTACTATCAATAATTGAAGTGCCAGATGATAATGAAATTATAGAGGAGGAGGAAGAAGAAGCTCACGTAGAGGACAATAATGAGGAGAAGGTAGAAGAGGAGGAGAAGGAGGATGAGCAGAAGCGGAAGGAAGACGGAGCAGAAGATAAAGAGGAAGATAAAGAGGAAGAAGAATATTTTATAGACTCCCTTTTTAAATACAACATTTCCGAAAACCAATATTTAAGTAGTGATGATGAATAAGATTATTTCTAATTCTTATATTAGTTGAAACTACTTTTTCTATATGTGTGGTCGTTTGTAAAACAATTTATATTTTTTATTATTTATTAATACCAATATATAGTTTCTTGTCATTTAATTGTACATACATGTTTGTTAATTCATGACAACTTTGAATAGTTTAGTTTTTCTCTATATGGCGGACGGAGGACGAAGAAGAGGTAGTACTAGTAATGTAGGAAACAGAGGGCAGGAGGATGAGAATGAACAAGTGAATGACAGGAACGTGCCACCGCCACAGGTGAATACTACTACTCGCAGAGTCCGCCTCGATCCGGATGAGGAAACCGGTGTATGGTAAGACTAGTTCACTTTTACTTTAATTGTTTAATCATAATTATGATTATTCAAAAATCATAATATTTATATATAATGTATGTATTTAACTATGATTATTAATTTCAGGTTTAGTGACGCAGATGTGGTTAAACTGATCTCGGAGACCATAATCTGCGGGTACAAGGGGCATGCGCCAAATTGGAAAGAGACGTCAAATAATTTGCGGTCGTCTTGGTGGATGATAAGGTTAAAGTCGCGTCACCTTAATCAAAGTAAACCTAAATCACAACTAACTAATAGTCAGCGGTAAGCAAGGTATCGAATCCACAGGGAGGCGGTAGTAATCTAATCTGTTAAACTAAGTTCGTCTCTAAGGTAACAATTTCGGGGTTTGAGATTGAGTTCTAAACTAAAAGCAATCAATAACAACAATAAATAACAACAATAACAATAACAACTATAACTAATAATAACAACTAGTAATAAGTAATAACTAAATAAGCAATAACAAACTAATAAGGTTGAAAACAATGAGATTAAAAGTCTAGGGTCACAGGTTCACTAGGATTATTATTCAGGGATAAGGGAGTAATCAATTATCATGCAATAAAGTTATCTAAGGTCACAAGATCGGTCGATTCAATTATGCCCTTTAGATCTACGATTAACATGCGGTCGCTATCATTAAACGAGTCTATTCAATTATCGTAGCCTATCTTAGTCTTAACCCGGTCGGTGTCAATCCTAATTTGCAAGACTAGTTAATTAATCCTGGCCAGTAATCAAACAACTAGAATTAAAACGATAATCAAACGATAACCATACAATTGCAATTCAATCAATTAATCTACCCCTTCTAACAATCCTAGATCCCCTTTCAACCCTAGAAAGGAATTTAGCTACTCATAATAATATAAACAACAACAATAATAATTAAAGTAAACATGATTAACAACAATGAAAGGATGAACAAAGAATAATTAAAGAACAAGAAGACAATTAAATTGAATAACAAAGAAAGATTTGAAGAATACCGATTACAAGATGAACTAAAGACAATCGTCTTTGATGAAATAAATCCAGCGGAAAAGTAAATTAAACTAAAGTTTCTTATTTAAACCCTAAAAGTATTCTAAAGCATAAGAAAGTATGTCTCAGAATCTAAGACGAGCTTTCTTTATATATTACAAAAATCTAACTAATTAGGTTAAACTTTAAGGAAAATAAGAGAATCCGCCGAAATAGTGACTTGCTCGATCGAGCAAGGGCCTTCTGCTCGATCGAGCAAGCTCTGACCACGACTCGACCGAGCAAGGTTGGACAGCTCGATCGAGCAAACCTTCCTTTAGCTCGTTTTCTTCACTTTCCTTCATTTCTTCTCTTTTCTTCCTCGATTTCCGTGCCTAGCTTCTACGATCCAACTCCGCCATGCTCCATATCATCTCAAAAAGCTCCAAATGCATCCAATCTGCATTAAAACATAACAAAAGCGGCAGAATCTATATTCTAGCTAAAATAGCATAGAAATAAGCAAGGAAAGACGGTAAATCGAGTAAAATGCGTCTAAGGGAGGCATAAAATATGTATATAAATAATGATCATCAGTGGAACTGGTTTGAGGTATAATTATTTAAAATATTATAATTATATCTATTTAAATTTGTTTTTCTCAATTTATCTTTGTTATTGATTTTTTATTTTTTTATTTATTCACTTAATATTTTCCTAACTTTATGTTTTTAATCATGACAGCAAAAGGTTTCTTTCGATCCTCGCCATACAGATATGGTAAGGAAATCTTGGGAAGACGCCATGAAGACCCGTTTACGTCATATGATCTACCGAGCCTCGCAGAAAGACGAGGAGCACAGGCCGAGTTGGATTCCTTTGGACTTGTTTAGAAAGCTTAAGAATAGGCATGTCGAAGATCCTGGTTTCGTTGTGAGATCTCAATCAGGCGCGGCTAATCGTAGATCGGGATGTGAAGAGAAGGGAAAGGCGTTGCCTACTCACATTATGGGTAGAAAAAACACCTTGAGAATCATAGACAAAATGGTAAATCTAAATCTTCTTTCATTTTTTATTTATTTATCTAATTATAATTTAATACTTATATATATGTTATACTAACAAGTATTTAAATTGTAGGTCGATAAATCTTCAACTGGTATTCCAAATGCCGTGCAAGTCTTAGAGAAGACAAAGAAGCACCCGTTCCGTGGATGGTTATCAAAAAAACCAGCTCAACTCTATGTAAGTTATGCATTTTTTTGTTAAGTGATTTATGTTTAATTTGTCATTTATATATTTAATTACATTAACTACTTAATTTAAATGACAATTACTAATTCTGAACTTGTTTGTGATGCAGAATAAGATCATATCAAAGAAGTCTGAGCTTCAAACTCAAGGAGTCGAAAACATCGACGATAATGAGATCTATTATGAGGAGACTGGATTTGACGAGAAAGGAAGATGCTACGGATTGGGACCAGCGGCGAAGTTTTTGTTTGACCATCATAGGCACCCTGTTGCTACCTCAAACCCGACTCAGGGCAACCCAAGTTTGGCTACTAAGCTGTCAAAGGAGAATGTTGCACTTAGACAAGAGCGCGACGAGCAGGCTCAAAGGATTGCAGCTATAGAAGAGTACTTGAGTCAGGTTGCAAGAAATTCTACTCAAAACTGCAGAACTGGAGGTCCTAACCAGGGTCGAGACGACTTTGATGATGATAGGGGCGATAATGCTAGGTCCAACCCATTCACCCCTTTCCCTCCTTTCCCTCCAATCACTCCACTGACTTGAGTGATTAGTAAACTATTTGGTACTTTGAACCTTTTATTTGTAAGACTTTAATTACTTTTATGATATAAAATCAAAACTTTGTTCGGTTTTGTGTTACATTAGTAACTTTGTTGGACGTGTAACTGCTGGAAAACTTCTGTAATTTGCAGGTTTTTTGTCGTTTTAACGCGTATAAAGGGGATGCAGGAAACAGCCAGGTCCTGGAAAATACAGGCTTTATTGCGACGTAAACTCCGTCGCAAACATTGACTGACTTACAGCCAAGTCAAACACAAAGTCAATTTTTGCGACGGAAAGTCAAAATTTTGCGACGGAAATTCCGTCGCAAAAGTTGACTTTATGTTTGACTTGGCTGAACAGGTGGCAGTCAAGTCAAACATTCATACAACAGTTGCGACGGAAAGTCAAAACTTTGCGACGGAAATTCCGTCGCAACTGTTGACTTTATGTTTGACCCCAATTCAAGTCAGTCAATTTTTGCGACGGACTATCCGTCGCAAAACTTGACTTTCCGTCGCAAAAATGTGCGACGGATTATTCCGTCGCAATTACTACTGTTTGCGACGAAGATAAGCGACGGACACTATCCGTCGCAAATCCGTCGCAAATCAGTCTTTAGCGACGGAAATTCCCTATCTAGCGACGGAAGAATCCGTCGCAAAACGAACTTTATTTTGTAGCACATCAGTGTCTTCATTTTTCTCGTCTTCAAAATTCTTCTAAGTATGAAAAAGGGGGTCCCGGCCGGGTGCCCGGCCGCCGGCCACAGACCGGCCTGGAACACCATAATGTTCTCAAGTGCTTACTGATGATGTGCAGGCCGGGTAGTCGACCGGCCGCCGGGTGACCGGCCGGCGCTACCTGGGCCATTTCTTCCCCTTCTCTTTTTCTTTCCTTTGTGAGTGTGTGATCTGTGCCGGGTGGCCGGCCGCCGGTCTGTTGGTTGGCCTGTGCCACCCGAGGCTTGCATTTCTCATTTCTTCAACTCATCTCCGAATCCCGACTCATGCAAGACCTTTATGCTCTGATTTCTTCATTTCCGCCTTAATTCCTACAAATTAAGATCGACATTCATAGCACGGGAAATCGGGAAGCAAAATGCAATCAAGGGCACGCAAATCCGTGTAAACGAACCAATATGGGGACGAAAATGAGAGGAAAAATGTGACTAATTAAATGCTTATCAAAATTTCCCACACTTAAGACTTACTCGTCCTCGAGTAAGTAAACAAGATTCGAGACCCATAAGTACCCTTATTCAACACTACACTAATACTAAGGCTACTACCTAAACTACTAATAATATCCGACGGTAGGCAATTAACGGGCCTCTTCCGTCCCTTCAACTCACAACGAGATACTCATGAGGTAGAGTACCTCCTTGCAAGGCAAGTACGGGCTTGCTCAAAATTGCGACGCATCCAAATGATAAGCACGTAGGAACATGACAAAGATGCATCTAACAAAAGAAAAGTCACATGCCTCATCCATGTGACGGAAATATCTAAGAGGAAAACCGTCTAAATAATGCATGATCCTTATAAGCCACTAGTATCATAAAGCATGAAAAAATATTCGCCTCTTAGCAGTGCAAGTCTAATGAGAATTTTGAACCCTGTCTACTATTTGCTTGGTCAAAAGCGATAAAATGGAAGATGGAAATGAAATCCTCGTGACGTTATTAAGCACAATAACATATGGAATTCACGTTTCTCAAATAAATGAGATACAAGGGTCGTCCCGCCTCACTATGCAACTCAAGGGCAAATGATACAAGAAGAGTTAAAGGAAAATGATATTTGAGTCTAATTGCTTGCAAAATTTTCATTTCGGCACTTTGCTTTCTTTTTTTTCTTTTTCTTTCTTTTTGAGTTGCATTTTGATTTGCAACTTTTGGCATGAAAGCACACGGTTTCCGTCAAGGACATGCGGTCGGAACCAATAATAGGGGTATCCCCACCGTAGTGGCATCGAAAGGGACCCTAGATATGGGTCCACTAGAATCCCTAGAAGTTCCGTTTTGCATTTCCTCGACGAAAACAAGAAAACACGATACTTGACTCAATATTTTTAGCTTGTTTGATTTGTTTCCTTTGTTGAGCAAAAGTGGAAGAACAATGAATCAAGGTTGGTTGCATAGCAAGACGGTCACCTAAGAATTCTTTCTACCATCGGAATATTCACATCAATTGAGGTTGTCGAGGTGGAATAAGCGCAAACTCGTGACTTGGCATTAGTAGACGGGTGAAAACTCACTAGAAATGCACAACCCAGGGCGTCTAAAATTCCACGATTAAGATGAACACTTTATGAATGAAAAAGTAGCTAAAAGGGACTATGCACATTCAACAAGTTTTCCAAAAAGACAATTATAAAATCATTTTTTTCTAAATGCAACTATATGTCATGATGCAATCTAGCATATATACAACCTAAATGCACATGCTCTAACCGACTATATTACACACAAGCTAATGCTATCTCCTAACAGCACACAAGTGACACACACACCAATCAACAAAATTCACAACATCGTCATCAACACATCCCGTTCTCAAGTAAGAAGAAAAGGAGATAAGGGAGAAGAGAAATAAGAAAGATCTCACCAAAGCGTCTTCATTTTCCCTTTTTCGTGCCTCTTATGATGTGGGGCGCACCTATGGATGGAGATAAGACGAAACACACGGCAATACATACAAAATAATTTATATACAAACTAATCTAAACATATATTTTTTTGGAAAATTTTCAAATTTTTCAATTTTTAGGCATTTTTCGACTTTTTTTATTCAAATATCAACGATATATACAAAAGAAATAAAATCCTTCCCACACTTAAGTCTTACTCGTCCTCGAGTAAGTGACTCAAATATGAAAGGAGGGGAAAAAGAAAAATAAAACAAGCTTTTGGTTTTTTTTTTTGGGGAATTCATTTCCCACACTTAGGTATTTACATGGTGTGAGGGGTGAATTCAATACAAATAACATGTTTTTGGTATTTTGGAAAGTTTTCAATTTTTTTTTGGGTTTTCGAAAAATTGCAAATGCATGATTCTAGTCTAAATGCTCAAAAGAAATACAATGCAAACTACGCTATATGGATGCAAGACTTAACATGTGACGATATTTTACAAAATTAAATTCTTATGCAAGCCTAAATGAATGCAACTAAATGGATAACTAAACTAGGATATATTACAAGTATCTAAATGCATACAAAATATAAACATGATGAAGATTTGGATTAAAGGGATTCATACTCATGGGTGTCCCGCCTCAGGAGGGTCCACTAAAGTCAGTGGATGTAGTATCAAAATGGCCACTACCAGCCTCTGCATAGGACTCATCTACACCCCTGGCTCCCGATCCAGAGCCATCCAAAATCTCGAATCTGGGACCCATCCTATCAAACCACTCGGCATTCTGAGCCGCCGTCTCGGGATCCACCTCCTCCTAATCAACTACATGTTGAGCAAAAACCGGCGAAGAATAGTAATCATGATGTACATTGAAGTCCCTAAACACCCTGGAACCCTGATCATAACCACCCTCGGGCCACATAAAATAGGATGGATGTGGGCCAATTGGCTCCCTATACCCCTCCCTACACCAGTTATCATAGGAAGGGTATTGGCCAAGAGCCAAGTCGTAGTACATCATATCCATCCGCTGGGACAAAAACGCCTTCTCCCTAGCTTCCTCCTCTCTCTCCTTGGCCGTCGTCTCTCGATCTCTAGCCGCCGTCTTGGAGGCCAAAGTCATATCGGCCATGAATTTGATCAAAGAAGGATCCAAAGGGGGGTAGCTAGGTGTGGTAGAAGAAGATGCCTCGGGTTGGGACGAATGAGGCCAAGGACGCCAATGTTGTTGATGCATAAAGGAGGGGTTCACATAAGGCATGGTAGTAGGAGTGGGGCCTTGATCTTCTCTCCTATAGGTAGTGACGGGGGCAGTGGGATTTCGCCTGAAAGCTGTGATTGGAGCTAATTGTTCTTCCGGGTTATCTTCAAGTGGTGGCGGAGGGTTCTCTTCCTCTAGGGGGAGGAGATAGTGCTCACTATCGGGAACAACTTTCATAGCCGCACTATTCGGGAGGGGAATAGAGTTGCTCCCTCGGACCCTCCAATACATTTTCCCGTCCTCAACTCGCTTCACAACCCACTCAAGCTTCGATGTAATATAATCCTCCGTCAACAAAGAACATCCCCCCAAACACCTCAAATTTCTCTCATCAAGTGCATTTTTGCAAAGTGCACCGGCAATCTTCGTAACAATTCCCCCAATATGGATACCGGTAGGGCTAAATGGATCATTAGCCAATTTTTGGAAGTGTAGAGCGACGTGGTGACCAATGTTTACCCCAAATTTACTCGGCTTTTGAAACAAATAAGCCGCCAAAATAGAGAGCTCATCGGCCCAGAAATTGTGACACTCTTCCCTCCCAAACAAGGTCCAACCCATAAAGCGATGCCATATCCGAATAGGAGCATTGTGGCAAGCATTTGCCGGCTTCTTAGCTCCCTTCTCAACCTCCATCCCCGAGATTGCAGTCCACACATCATTCAAATTAAAATTTTCCGGGACTTTATAAGATTTGTGGAATTTAACACCCAAAACCTTACAAAAATTTTCCAAGGGGATGGTGAAAGCAGTATTAAGAATTTGGAAAGTGACCGTCTTAACCATGCCAGTATTGCGGTCTTTCTCATGGCTAAAAGTGCTCAAGAATTCCCAAGTAAGACGGGGGTAAGTACGGAAATGTTGACCGTAAAGTTCCCCCATCCCTAAACCTTTAAAAAGCTCAAGGGTTATGGTATCAAGGCCGAAATTACGCATAGAATTCCTACAAATGAAACGGGAATGGGGAAGGTTACGGCGCTTGAGACATTGAAACTTACCTCGTGCAATCTCACTATTGAAGATGATATCCGGAAAGTCGTCATCCGGACCCATTCCCGCCGTTACTTGTTGAAGTCTAGCCTCCAACTCCGCCTCAAGTTGAGCCCTTGTTCTCTTCCTACCTTGTTGTTGAGCCATGGTGAGTTTTTGTGAAAATCAATTAAAATTGGGGAAACATTTGGGGAAAAATTGAGGTTTTTGATAAGTGGGAAGTTTTTGTGTTGTGTAGTAGGTTGTTTGTGAGGTTTAATGTTGGATTGGTGGAGTTTGTGGTGATTGTTGTGGAGTTTTTGTGGGGTTTTTGAAGGAAGAAAAAGAAAGGAAGAAGAGAAATTGAAGAAGAATGAGGAAAGAAAGTGAGCACACGAGTGATTATAGGCCTCGGGTGAGTTCTGGGCCAGTCTAGGCACCGGCCGCCGGTCGACCGGCCTGGAACCCAAAGTGATTTTTTTTTTGGCCTTCGTCATTTTTTTTCAATACTGGTGTGTTCCCAGCCGGTCGACGCACCGACCGCCGATACCCCGGCCAGGAACGCAGTTCAAAATCTTCAACTTTCAAAATTTCAGTGATATTGTGCTCCAGGCCGGTCAGCACACCGGCCGCTGGCTGCCCGGCCTAGAGCACGACTCTCAAATTTCCAAAAATTCAACTCCTATGATTATGTGTTCCAGGCCGGTCGGCACACCGGCCGCCGGCTGCCCGGCCTGGAACACATGCTACTCAATTCTTCAATCTTCAAACCTTACCTTCTGGAGTGCTCAGGGCCGGTCTGGGCACCGGCTGCCGGGTACCCGGCCTGGAGCACTTATACCTTATTCTACTCACCTTCAAGTTCACTACAAAAATTCCCTAAGTCACCCACAATCTCGACTCAACCAACATTTCCCCAATGACACGGTTCTGAACCAAACCCGACTACAATTGTTTCAATCCTACCAAAGACTTCTTCTAAAGACCAAGATACCCGAGTATGCAATCTCAAATCTTCACAACTACTCCTAAAATGCATGCTATATACAAAAAAGTTGGTGGTTTTTGAGGGACTCCACCAAACCTAACAAAGCAAAAGAGCTTACAAACAAGACTCTTCCTCGGGAAGTGGATCCCGAAGAAAGAGTACTTCAACCGTTCCTTTCTCATCTCCATCAAAGTATCTCTTCACTCTATGCCTATTTACTTTGAAATTACCACCCTTTTCACTCCAAAGTTCGAAAGCTCCATGAGGTGATATGTCAATAACTTTGAAGGGCCCCGACCATCTCGACCGTAGCTTCCCCGGAAACAATTTGTCCCTAGAATTATAGAGTAAGACTTGATCACCCACTTTTATATCTTTATCAACCAATTTGGCGTCATGCCATTTCTTTGTTTGCTCTTTGTAAATCTTTGAGCTCTCGTAGGCATCAAGTCTTAGCTCTTCAAGTTCACTCATTTGGAGAAAACGTAGCTCTCCGGCCATGTCGATGTCAAAGTTCATTTCCTTTAAGGCCCACCATGCCTTGTGCTCCAACTCGATTGGCAAGTGAGAAGCCTTGCCATAGACAAGCTTGTAGGGAGTTGTGCCGAGGGGAGTTTTGAAGGCGGTGCGAAGGCCCCATAGAACATCGGGGAGCTTTTGGGACCAATCCTTTCTACTTTTGCTTGTGGTCTTCTCCAAGACGGCTTTTATTTGACGGTTTGAGACCTCTACTTGCCCACTTGTGTGAGGGTGGTAGGCAAGAGCGGTCTTGTGAGTGACACCATGAGAAGAAAGCAAGATCTTGAAAGTGCTCTTCCTAAAGTGCGAACCCCCGTCACTAATCACCACTCTCGGGGTCCCAAATCTCGGAAAGATAGTGTTTTTAAAGAGCTTGATAACAACTTTAGCATCATTTGTTGGGGTAGCCACGACTTCAATCCACTTGGACACATAGTCCACCGCAACCAAAATGTACTCATTCCCACAAGAGTTTAAGAATGGTCCCATGAAGTCAACTCCCTAACAATCGAAAAGCTCAATCTCAAGAATATTGTGAAGGGGCATCTCATTTCTTTGGCTTATGTTCCCCGTTCGTTGACATCGATCACAAGATTTGACAAAATAATGGATATCTTTGAACATCGATGGCCAAAAGACACCACCTTGTAACACCTTTGCAATGGTGCGAGATGTACCAAGGTGGCCTCCATAGGCCGAGTTGTGAATCCTATCCACTATTTCCATTCCCTCTTCCCTCGGAACACATCTTCTAAACATGCCATCACCACACTTGCGAAAAAGATGGGGGTCATTCCAAAAGTAGCATTTGGAATCATGCTTCAATTTCCTTCTAGCTCTAGCATCTAGCTCTTCCGGAATGAACCCGCTCACAATAAAGTTTGCCAAGTCCGCAAACCATGGTGATTTACCACTAATCATCATCAAACTATCTTCTCTTAACCACTCATTGATTGGGCCACTCTCATCCTTCACCCCATGATCTTCGGTAGTCAATCTAGATAGGTGGTCGGCAACAACATTTTCCGCCCCCGCCTTGTCTCTAATCACCAAGTCAAACTCTTGAAGTAATAGAACCCACCTCAAGAGCCTTGGCTTTGCATCTTTTTTCAACAACAATTGTCTCAAGGCGGAGTGATCCGAGTAAACAACTACCTTGGAACCAAAAAAGTATTGCCGGAATTTTTCCACGGCATGAACAATGGCTACCATTTCCTTCTCCATCGTAGAGTAGTTGACTTGGGTTTGATCTAGAGTTTTGCTTGTGTAGTAGATGACATGATGCCTCTTGTCCACAACTTGCCCAAGTACCACCCCGACCGCATAATCGGAGGCGTCACACATGACTTCGAAGGGAAGGCTCCAATCCGGTGAGCGGGTTATGGGAGCCGTCACAAGGGCCTCTTTCAACCTACAAAAGGCACTCAAGCAAAATTCATCAAATACAAATGGGGTGTCCTTGAGAAGAAGAGAAGTTAAAGACTTGACAATTTTAGAAAAATCTTTGATGAAACGTCGGTAAAAGCCCGCATGGCCTAGAAAGCTCCTCACTCCCTTCACATTTGTAGGGGGTGACAAGTTTTCTATCACCGAAACCTTGGCCATATCAACTCCTATCCCTCTCTTAGACACGATTTGACCAAGCACAGCCCCCTCCTCCACCATAAAGTGGCATTTCTCCCAATTTAGGACGAGGTTGTGCTCCTCACATCTTTGCAAAACATTAGACAAATTCAATAACCCAAGATCAAATGAGTCTCCATGGACGCTAAAATTGTCCATAAAATTGTCCTCTTATAAGCATAAACTCCTATGGGACAAGTGAATGTGGTCTTCTCTTGGTCTTCCGGATGTATGGGGATTTGGAAAAACCCGGAATAACCATCTAGAAATGAATAGTAAGAATGCCCGGCCAACCTTTCAAGCATTTGGTCAATAAAGGGGATGGGGTAGTGGTCTTTGATGGTGGCGGCATTTAATTTGCGATAATCAATGCACATCCGCCACCCGGTCACGGGCCTAGAAGCTAAGAGAGTCACATCCTCTTGTTCCACCATAGTTACCCCTCCTTTCTTAGGCACTACATGGACGGGACTCACCCATGAACTATCGGTTATTTGGTAGATAATCCCGGCCTCTAGCAACTTCATCACCTCATTTTTCACCACTTCCACCATCTTAGGGTTCAACCTACGTAGCCCATCTACCTTAGGTTTGCTACCCTCCTCCAAGACAATTCTATGCATGCAAAGATTAGGACTTAAGCCTTTGATATCATCAATGCTATATCCAAGTGAGCCCCTATGAGTTTTCAAGATTTTCAAAAGTTCAAGTTCTTGGTGCTCACTCAAATTAGCGTTGATGATAACGGGATAAGTCTCTCCCTCACCTAAAAAAGAGTACTTAAGTGAGGGAGGTAAGGGCTTTAGTTGTACCTTTGGAGGAAGAAGGCCCTCCACCTTCTTCAAGAGCTCATCATCTACCTCATGGTCATCTCCCATCTCTTCATCATGGAGTGCCACTTGTAGAGCTTCTTCTTCACATTTCTCTTCTTCATGCACCTCTTTCAACCACTTCTTCAATGACTTCTATCGAGCAAGCTTTGTGAAACATTGGTCCCTTCACTAGATGAGGAAGATTAAATTAAAGGGTTTCGTTCCCCACCCTAAAGGTTAGCCGCCCTTCCCTCACATCAATGAGAACTCCTCCGGTAGCCAAAAAGAGCCTATCGAGGATGATGGGAGTGTGGCTATCCTCCGGGATATCTAGGACAACGAAATCCGTGGGAATCAAAAATTTGCCAACTTTAACGGGTACGTCCTCAAGCACACCCAAAGGTTGCTTAACGGACCTATCCGCTAGTTGGAGAGTCATAGAAGTGTGCATTAAACTATCAAGCCCAATTCTTTTAGCAATAGTTAAGAGAATGACACTTACACTTGCACCGTTGTCACATAATGCCCTTGAAATCATGACTCCCCTTACAACACAAGGGATAGAGAAACTTCTGGGGTCCCCAAGCTTTTTTGGCATTTTGAAAGAGTTAGGATTAATGAGGAGAGCACTACACTCCGCCTCCATAATCATAACATCTTGGGTACCCAAGGTCCTCTTGTGAGTCAAGATGTCTTTAAGAAATTTTGAGTAAGTGGGCATGTTCAATATAAGATCGGTGAAAGGTAAGGTCACTTCAAGTCCCTCAATCATTTTTCTAAATTGGGTGAAGTTGAAATTTTCCTTAGTTTTCAAAGCTCTAGAGGGGTATGGGATATCGAAAACAACAAGTGGAGAATTAGAAGATACCTTTGGAATGGGAGTTTTCTTGGTTACCTTAGCTCTTGCTATTGGTTGTACCTCTACTCCTTCATCATCGGCATCCTTGATCATCTCCTCCTCATAAGGCATGATTTCGATATACCCATCTTCTCCCTCTTTGGGTTGATCATCTTCACCCTTGCCATCATCTTTTAACTCCAAGGTAGGAGTCAAAATGGGCTCTTGGGTTTCATCACCCTCCTCAACATGCTCTTCATTTGGAATTTCATCATTCATCATATCCATGTAGGGGTTATCGAGCACAAGTCCACTCCTCAAAGTCACCGCACATGCTTGGTGACTTGATGAAGCATCCTTGGAGCTTTTCCCTTGAGCAAGTAGACCTCCCGGAGGCCTTTGAGGATTGTTCAAAGCTTGAGAAGCCAACCTAGCTTCCAATTCTCTCACCTCTTTCTTGTGAGCATTGGTGACATTTTACAAGGCCAAGTTGTTTTGAATTTCCATGTTCTTGACTAGTTGCAAAACATCACTCATAGAAGGTTCATTCTCTTGGTGAGGTTGGTTTGTTAAAGGGAGGGCAAATGCATAGTCATTCCGACTACTTGAACCTTGATTGTTGTTTCTTTGGTTGTTAAAGTTTCCTTGTTGGTTGTTATTGAAATTTCCTTGTTGTCCTCTTGAACCTTGACCATTGAAATTTGGTCCTTGATTGTTGTTGAAATTTGACCCTTGGCCTTGGAAAGATTGATCGGAGACCCCTTGACTTGCTTGATTGTTTTGGTTGCCTTGGTAAAAATTACCTTGGCCTTGGTTGTTGAAGTTTGGGTTCCCTTGGTTTTGATTCCAATTTCCTTGACCTTGATTCCAATGACCTTGGTTTTGAAAGTTACCGTGGTTATTGTAACATTGATCATTGAAGTTTTGGTTTTGAAATTGGTTGGATCCTTGGCCTTGTTGTGAGTTGTTGAATTGATTGTTATAGTTTCCTCTTGAAAATTGACCTCCTCCTCTAGGTTGGGAAAAACCCGGAGGGTTGGAAGTTTCAGACTGTGTGTGTTGAGGGTTTAACACATTTTGACTTTTGTAACTCATGTTTGGGTGATTTTTCGAACCCGGATGATAGAAGTTGGAGTTTGGGTTGTAAGCCCCTTGACTTTGGAAGGGAGGCCTTGAGGGCCGTGGGTTGTTGTTGACCCCTTGAAATGCATTCACATGTTGATAGTCATTTCCTTCTTCATTGATATAAGATACATTATTCCCACAAACTTCAAAGGTGTGTCCATACCCATTTCAAATTTCACAAGTAGGGGTTTGATAAGCTTCCACCATAGGAGGTGCATAAGACCCACTAGCTTCATTCACATGATGGCCTTGACTTTGATTTTGAGCCTTTTGAAGCTCGGCAAAACCGTTAGTAAAAGTTTGTGTGAGCAAATCAATCTTGGCATTGGTATCCGCATTTGAAAAGTTCTCACTTGGGTATTTAGAACTCCTCCTCAAGCTATTTCCTCTAGTACCATAACTAGACTCCGACTCAACCATTTTTTTAATCAATGTCGCCCCTTGTTGGTCATTCAAATGATCGAAACTTCCCCCCGCGGAAGCATTCACCATAGCCTTGGTTTGAGGGAGAAGAGTTTGATAGAATGTTTGAGTGACATAACAATTCGCTATGCCATGATGAGGGCAACGGGCAAGTAGATCAATGAATCGATCCCATGCCTCTCCCAAGGATTCTCCATCCTCTTGTTGGAAGGTTGTTATCTCATTTCTTAGCATTGCCGTTTTGGAGGCGGGGTAGTACTTGCTTAGAAACTCCTTAGCTAAGGCATCCCAAGTAGTAAAAGTGTTTGGAGCATGGTTATTCAACCACCTCTCCGCCCGGTCTTTAAGAGAAAATGGGAACAACATTAGACAAAGGGTTTCTTCGGGCACACCATTCCTCTTCATGATTGCCACTCTACTTTTGAATTTCCTCAAGTGGGCATGAGCATCCTCATCGGGAAGGCCTCCAAAGCTATCCCGCTCAATTGAACTCATTTGAGCCGGGTGAATCTCAAAGTTATTTGGGGCCAAGACACCAAAATTTATTGGAGATTGGGTATCATCATGGTTGGGTCGGTTACGGTCACGTAAAGTCGTCATTTGTGGTTGATTTTGTTGTTGAGGTATTTTAGGTGGTGAATTTGGTGGTGTATTTTGTAGTGTATTGTAGAAGGGGTTTTCGAATATGGGTTCAATGGTGTCGTTTTGTGGGTGATCGGTTGTTGGAGTGAATGTAGAAGCGATAGAAGTATTGGCTTGTTGACGGCTAACCGTTCTTGAATTCCTAACCCGAGCAAGTGTATTAGCTCGTAGAGTCCTAAACAATCTTTCGGGCTCCGGATGGCTAAAGAACAACCCTTCACCCCTAGGCATGCACTCAAAGCAACTCAAAAACAAGTTAGACTCCTAGTGTGTTTTTCGGCACACTAGGGAAAGACAATAATGCAAGGCACTCTACAAATAATCTAACAACTAAATACCAACAAAAACAACAATAAGTAACTTGGCTAAAACTAAGACACAAATCAAACTACGAGTTTCCTTACGCCATCCCCGGCAACGGCGCCATTTGATGATTGTTTCGTCGTCAATTCAAACATAAAAAATAAACCCGATATAAGTAGTATAAAGGGGTCGAATCCACGAGGATGGAGGGGTCAACTACAAGTTCGAATGAGTCCTATTCTAGCCTAACAAAGGTTGGATGAGAAGGTTAACTATTAACTAGAAAATTGCAAGAAATCGCTAAAATGAATCGAGCAAAGACAATATCAGGAAAACTAAGGTAAAGGGTTCGCCTTAGGAGGATTAATGGGTTAGTCAAGTTATTAGCAAGTGGTAATAAACTTGAGTAGAATTAATTGCTAATGTCTCAACAATTAATAATCATCAACAAAGCCATCACATTTGTCTCAAATCACTCATATAAACACTAGTCTAATCATCTCTACCACCGTCGCTTAAGAGATAATCAAACGATACTTGATAAAGTGGGTAACTTTCGTTTACACAATTCATCAAACACCTAGTGTGCATATGGGTAATTCTCAAATTATTACCACAAGTCCACTAATTACCCAACTAATTATCCCACATAATCCTCCCTTAGGCTCCCCCTAAACCCTAGAAGGAGACTACTAACTCATGTTATAGGAAATCAAACAACTAAAGACTAGGAATAATGAAATGAACATGATAATATATAAATGAATAATTATAACAATCAAAATGACAATTAATTAACTAGAAATGAAATAAATTGCATAATCAACTAAAAGATGAGAAATTTATACCAACAAAGCTTGTATTAATGAATAGGGGGAATGTCTTCACCCAAAATCTTCAATACAAACCCAATACTATGATAGTTCTACTAGGAAAGACTAGATCTACTAACTTGAATTGGGAATTTAAACTTAATTAAGGAACGATTAGGAGAGTAATTAGTGAGTATTAGAGATTACAAATTATCTAGGGTTTTGTGCTAAGTGTTCATGCAAAAGCTGCTTACAAAAATTAGGGGAAGGGTATATATAGTTATCTCGAAATTAAGAAAGAAAATAGAAGAGATGGCGAAATTGCGGAGCTGTGTTCTTGGCCGGTCGACCGGCCGCCGGCCCTCTGACCGGCCTGGAGCACATCGATGTCTTCATTTTTCTCGTCTTCAAAATTTTTCTAAGTATGAAAAAGGGGGTCCCGGCCGGGTGCCCGGCCGCCGGCCACAGACCGGCCTGGAACACCATAATGTTCTCAAGTGCTTACTGATGATGTGCAGGCCGGGTAGTCGACCGGCCGCCGGGTGACCGGCCGACGCTACCTGGGCCATTTCTTCCCCTTCTCTTTTTCTTTCCTTTGTGAGTGTGTGATCTGTGCCGGGTGGCCGGCCGCCGGTCTGTTGGCCGGCCTGTCCCACCCGAGGCTTGCTTTTCTCATTTCTTCATCTCATCTCCGAATCCCGACTCATGCAAGACCTTTATGCTCCGATTTCTTCATTTGCGCCTTAATTCCTACAAATTAAGATCGACATTCATAGCACGGGAAATCGGGAAGCAAAATGCAATCAAGGGCACGCAAATCCGTGTAAACGGACCAATATGGGGACGAAAATGAGAGGAAAAATGTGACTAATTAAATGCTTATCACGGACCTTGCTTAATAAATTAAGTTTAGTTTACTGACCGCGAAACTGTTACGATCCCAATACAAGGAAAATATATTGATGGTGTATTAATTATTTAATTCGAAAAAATTTGAGGGAGCATTTCAAGATAGAGTCCTACGCCCAAGATAAATATAAGCAATAATTATGTTATTAATGTTAATCAAGATAAATATGATTGATGTGAGACACGAATTTATACCTAACAAGCAATCCTCCACTTAAACCAAGAACTATCGGACCTTGACTGCCATGGAGATCTCCACACCGCGCAACTCCAACAAATTTGTAGGCACCTCAAACATCACCAAGTCTTGATTACCTTTAGGCCACTAAACTGGTACATTATGCTATGGAGCTATGGCTGCACCACATTACTCTGCCTCCAATATATATACCTTGGATTGGACCCGACAGATTGGAAGTCCTTGAACACAACAGTCTCTGTCATCCAACCGGAAAAGGACCCACTAGACTCTAACTCTATGGCACTGGACCGAATAAGGGTCCACCTAATCAGCAGTTCTCGTTTACAAACGACATTTTAGTGTCCCACAAGACCTATGACGCCTTGCATCCATTTCGCCCTGGACTGGGCTTGCTCAAAGCTCCATCCCAAGCCCGGAGTTCCATGACTTACAATATTAATGTACGCCACTCTCAAGTCTTGATGACTCTATACTTCACCAACTACCCTCCATGGACTTGAGATTTAAAAACAATCTCTTAGATCGAGCCCACGCATCTCTGACAAGCAAATATTGTTTGTTCTCCTCTTCAAGCTCCACCATTTGTACGTGGGACTAGGTCCAAGTTAAACCTTGGGCTCTGATACGACTTGTTGTGCTGAAGCGTCAATCCTCCTTTGTTGGGCCCCTGCAGCATTGTCCACTGCGCATAATAGTACAATATTGCCTGCTTTAGGCCAATTCCTTACGGGTTTACCCTTAGGCTACTTTCCAAAAGGACTCGAACTGTTATATTTGGTGGATACTTAAATATGCTCTTTCACTTTTACACCACTAATGTAAGACACGAGTTTATACCCTAACAAATCACTACTATTTTAATTTAATTCTAAATTCAATTTGATAAGAGTGAATAATACAACTAATGCTTAGGAAGTGTGCAATCTAGTATCCACAAATAAAAGAGAGGACTGTGTTACAAGACAAGTACAATGCATATGATCATAATAATGTTCCAAACAAATAAATAAAACACATAAAATTATTCATAAAGTAGAAACATTATAGTGAATGTGATTAGCACTGTGGTCTATATCATTATAAAAATAAAGTAAAGAAAACATTATTGGGCCACTTCGTGTTTGCCCAATTACTTGTGCCTTACATTATATGCTTTTCAAGGCAATCTATTAGATATCTTTGTTTAATGGTTTGCCCTCATTTGGTTGGGATGGAAGGAGGAAATGGACCAACTAAGTAGGCCCACCATTATATTAAAGCCCAAAAGAAAACAGATAAACGACGGTGTTATGGGATTATCTTATTTGTTTTTTTGGGTACACCATTCGATTTAATCCGAATTCGAGCCGGGTAGGACCATTAGGGCGGCAAAAGTCTCCCTCACGAGTTTTAACAATACTGCATTCACATGACTCGAACACGAGGCCTCTGGTTAAGTTAGAACAACCCCTTGCCAGTTGATCTAAGTGTTCATGGGTGAATTATCCTACTTGTCGTCACAAGATTTAAGCATGGCTTGGTAGAAAAAGATGTAGATATAAGATATTTTAGAAGGGTAATTTATTACTTTATAATGTTTAATGTTTAATGTTATTTTCCCTTGGGTTAAATGAGGCATTTGGTAAAGTGTTGAGAAAGTTGTCATTCATTTTATTGTTTGAATGGTTGTTTGCGTGATTGTGTTGGTCTTGGACTCTTGGTCACTCAATTGCCATTTTTGAATAGAAAATTTCCCATTTTGTTTTAATAATTGAGAGCTCGACGCCTCGACACATTATATCGGTCATCTATTGTTAAATGCGAAATGAACGAAAAAGGGTTATACCTTGTAAATCTAAGGCAACTCGGGAAATTGAGAATGAAAACTTACTTATAATAAGCTATACGATTAGAATTAGAGATTAAAATCTTAATCATTAGTATAAACTTGGTGCTTTTCATTAAGTAGCCTACCAATTGTTATAAAAAAGTCATTGACGGAATAATTTTGATTAAATTTTCAAAATAAAGTATTGACTATCGTTAACCATTAGCTTTCTTACTAAGTTATATTACGCGGTAATTCAATTTCGGATCAACAATATCCATCGATATATGATACCATTTGCCAAAATACGTGAAATTCCAAGACCTCAATCATCTACAGATGACTATAGCACGGAGTTATTTCATTAAGTCAAGTGTGATATTTTCATGTTTATTTAGGGTAGTGTTAATTCCACTTGTAAATCTGTCGTGTAACTTAATTTCATGAGCGCATGATTAAGTTAATATAAATACACCTTCTCAGAAAAATAAGTGACATTATAATTTTCAAGCGGTGTTATCATTTCTGATTTCCTTAATTACATAGATAAAATGTTTCCAAGTTTGGTGAGCTACAAAACGCATTGAACTTCCTCCATGTTGTAAAGTAACAATCCAAGTCGACTTTTAATTGAACAAAGTTGTTAAAAAGTTCAATGTGTACTATCGTACATACGGCAAACGTCCTAAATGATACTTGATTTTTATTAAATAATTTGTCAATAATGATACTTTGGTTGTTCAAAGTTGTATATCTGATAATTGAATTTCAGTTGTTCAGGGAACAGTTTGGAACAAAACTTAGGTGGGCCATTTATATTTTGGGTACTTTCTGTCAGAATACGGCAGTGGCTGAGCTAGGACATGAACTCACCGAAGGTTAGACATTTCAACGGGGGAAAACAGATAAATGTGAAAATGAGAAAATGTGAAAGTTTTAACTAAAAACTTTGAAATTTTCATCCAGCAACGGATACTAGCGCTTCTACTTACCCTTTCCTAGCTCCGTCACTGGATCCATCAGTAGTATTGGAGAACGAAAACATTTCAAGACGGGTGTATGAATAACACAATAGACTAAATTCAAATGAATTCTGATAAATTTAACTATATTTTTGGAAGATTATCATTTTTCATGGAAAACAAACATTCCAGCTAACTTTCCTGGCTCCGTCACTGCCTAACCACAACAAAAAATCAAAGGAAGTGTTAATGCCACTCGAAAATCCCCCGTACCACTCAGTTTTATAAGTGTACAATTAAAGTAATGTATATATATAGTTCTCACAAAAGTGAGTGACATTAGCGATTTTCGAGTAACATTAACACTCCCAAAATTAATAGTAGCCATCTTATAGCAGTTGGTACAATGATGGGTAAATGGGCCAATGTTCATAATAAAGCAAATTAAAAAAAAAAAAAAAAGAAAAAAAAAAAGGAGAGTATGGGCCGTAGTGATGCTGTCTGCAATGATAATGAGGTTGTAATGTGGGCTTTTATGTTTAATTACTTTTTTGTTGGCCCATCTCAATCATTATGTCCCTCTCCACATGGACTCGTGTTAGTTGTTCTCCAATGAATAAGCCATCAGGTTTATAACCGGATAAGCATTACGAAACTATTTTCTCCCCCAACAACTCTTCTATAGGACCGTTCTATAATTATATTAAAAAAATAGGGCTGTTCTGTAGTATAGGACTGACCCAATAGGAGAAAAGCCCAAAAATAATATTTTATTTTGTTTATATTTTAATTTTATATTAACAACCCGATATTTTATGATGAAAACTAATATATTTAAATGTATAAGTTATGAAAATAAAATTTTAAGTTATGAAAATAAAATACTTTTTTACAAATTTATTAAGTAATTTATTTGGGTTTTTGGTTAATGGACTAGTCTTATGTAAAAAATGGTCTTACATAACAATTTGTGTTTTCTTTTTAATTTTTTGTGTTATAATTATATCAGACAGTTTCATAACAAAAACGTGTAATTACTAATTTATAGTAATATTGTAGTTTTTTAAATTAATTTCAACTTTAATTAATAAAGCTTGATTGATAGGATTTATCAAATTTATCTCATAAGTAACATTTCAACCATATTTTTAAGGTAGATTAAATCATATTGCAAATCATGGTGTTTTTTAATAATTTGGATTTTGTACAATGTGTTTGTCCTTGTTGTACTATCACAGCTCAACAATAATCAAATCATCAACTAATTGGTATAATCATGCATTCTAAAATTCCAATTGGATCCCACCTCACATTCTTTGTTTTTTTGAACAAGTGTTTTTCTTTATAGAAAGTTTTTCTAATGTATGTCACTACAAAGTACTCCGTACATTATATCTAATCCATAATGAACACTTGATTTTAGCTCATTTTACTTATTTTTTATTCTTCAAACAATTAAGTCAATTCCTTTTAAAAAAATTGATATTTCACAAAATAGAGACAACTAAACAAACAACTTCATTAATTCATTAAGCTCTTGGGCAACCTCCTTTGAAACATTTATTATATCTTTGGCCGAATAAACATATGGAAAAATATTATAGCACACCATCATAGTTATAATTTACGTCTTTATTTTTTATCACCAAAAAAGCCGAGACAGACTTTTTTTGTTATGATAACAAATGTAATGGGGTTTACGTCGAGATAACTAACACGAGTTCATGTATCACCTTTTGGTGATAAAAAGAAAAACAGACATGGACTCGTGTTATGAAGGGTTTGGATTCCAAGTACCTAAGAGGGGGAGGGGGTGAATTAGGTACCACTTTAAAATTTCAACTTAATCTTTATTGTTTAAAGAAAGTTGATGGAGTTAAGAAGAGTAAATGGATACACTAAATGAACAAGGTTATCAAGAGTGTATAGCTAAAGTAATAAGTTGCTGTAAAGAGAATGTCACAGTGAGTCTGACTGTTACTTTGTTCGTTTCAGCAGATGGAGTAAAGGCTACAATACGAAAGTAACAGTATTCGAGACTGTTGCACTAGACAGAAATGCGAGATACATAAGTAAAGAAGAGTGCAACGGAAATTAAACAAACAACAAAAATAACACAGGAGTTTTGAATTGGTTCAGCCATTTTGAAAGGCCTACGTCCAATCTTCTTCTTATTGATTCAATTAAGTAATCTACTCCGACTACCTAAGACCCTTACAATAAAAAGGACCAACAACCTACTCCGGTTGCGAAATGAATTCGAGACTACTCCGTCTCAAACTCGACTCTTCTTCTAAGAAAGTTACAAGATCAAATTCCCTGATTTTGTTCTTGTGGAAAGAACGAAGGCGAATTCATTAAGATCTAACTATTCTAGATAGAAGAATACAATACTTAACGCAACAGTTGTCATGTCTGTAACTTTTGAAGACTTTGAAGAAAGTTTGCAAAGATTAAAAGCTTAAGAACTTTTGAAGAAAATTTGCAAAGCAGTAAGTTTGATTTCTCTGGAAAGCCTTCAATAAATGAGAGAGGTGAGCTCTCTATTTATAGAGGAAGAGGTGATTTGAAAAGGTTAAAGGAGAGCCTTGAGAAAGTCCACTCTCAAGCATGTGGGCAAAGTGAATGTCCTTGCAAAAAGCTTTCACAAGTGACAAAATGCATCAGAGAAGTGGGCTGCTCAAAAATGCAGGAAGCAGTTTACTCTTGGGTGAAAGTCATAAGATGACAAACTTACATGGGAACAAGCCAAGTGTTGCTTTTCTTTTTGAGAAAAAGTTTGTTTGTGCAAATGAGGAAAAACACTTTCAAATGATTCCTTCTTATCACCTTCAAATCACGTTCAAAATCATTTCATGAATGGTTCAAGTAATTTTTCAAAAGCAGCAGGAAGATTTTGATTTGGAAAGTCTTTGAAAAGTTTCAGACATATGCAACAGTCGTCCTCACTGTTACACTGAACAGGTGAGGTAACGGTTGCCAAGACTGTTGCATTTGCCAAAAACTTGTTCAGTTAAAAATACCGCAAGCGTACGGGTCAATTGTAGATGCTTACGAGTCGATCTCAGGGAAGTAAAGTTAAGTACTAGTCGAATTAGATTATACTTTAGCTACGAGGAATCAATAATAGAGAATTAACTAGACTAAATTTATAAGCAAATAACAACGATCTTAATCAATAACTAAAAGATCTAAGGTCCATAGTCTCGTTATAGGTCGACAAGCTCTACTAAAGATAAATAATTACCAAATCACTACTCGGATTAGACACTATCTAATTTGCTATTAACAACTCTTCCGAGACAATTAAACTCCCTAATATTGATCAACCTACCTACTTCCATAAGCAAATTAAACCAAGTAGAGGCATTAAGTTGATAGTTAAGTCCTAATTATCAATTAGACACTTCCATGAATAACTAATAATCAAAGATAAGATTAATGTTCTAAACTAAACCGTCTTGCTTCCACAAATTAATTTAGCTTTAACCTATTATTAGATGATGAACTTGGTGGATAAATCTCGTCACAAAACAATTCTCAATTCCCATTGAACAATTAACTTGCTCCTAGATTCATTCAATCAAAAACAACAATCCAATTCAATATAAATCTTTATCTAAATCCGAGATACCGATTAGGTAATCAAAATTAACAATTCAATTCATGCTTGTCATCCCTACAACGATCCTACGAACCCTAGATGGGAAATTACTCACTCATAATTAAAGAAGACAAACAATTCATAATTAAAACAATATAAGACATAATTAAAAGAATAGAAGAAAGAATACTTGTAATTAAAGAACCTGAATGTTGAATAGAACGGAATATAATTGCAATAATCCAAAGAGCGAAGTAATTAAATCTTAATCTAGAGAATTCTTGTAATTAGGGTTCTTAATCTAATCATAAGATAAAAACAATGTATGTAAAACTAAGTATTCAAGGGTTTTTAATAATAGGTCTTTTATTAGAACTTGGAAACTAAGCTAAATTGGAGTTTCCAAAACTCCAATAGGGGTTTTCGCAGTCTCCCCGCCCGGGGATAATTTCCCCCCGCCCGGGGGAGTACTTCTGCCCAATTATTGCTTCAAGTATCAGTTACCCCGCCCGGGGCTTATTTCACCCCCGCCCGGGGGAGTTCTTCTTTTCTTTTCTTCTTCATAAAATACTTCAATCTTTATGCTCATGACATCTAAGCCTTTGTCCTTCATTCCAATGTCCGAGAACTTGTTTCTCATCACTCCTATCATGGATACATTTCCAAGGATGGTTCGTTTTGACCTGAAACAAACACGAAACATACCAAAGCGTAGTATATATCGAAACATGACGAAACCATGCAAAACTAGCCTAAAATCATATCAAGGGGAGTCAAAACAAGCCTAATTAAGCTACTAAATATACGTAAAATAACCACTTAACAAGTACCATACCTCTTCTACCTTTACAAAAGACGACTCTTTACAACATGATTCTTCTTGGGCATTTCAACTCTTCATCTACTCTTGCTTGGAGATTTGTCTTGCTTGGAGACTCAAGATTTCCTGAAAGCTTAACTAAGAAGTATACATTAGTTAGGCTTGTCATCATCAATCAAACTAGCTCAACAAATTCCCCCTTTGATGATGACAAGCCTTAAGAACACATAAATCTAAAGATAAGTTCCCCCTCAAAAGTTCAGTCCAAGGCAAATGATTTCAATGATAGCACAAAGAGAAGTGACGGTAGTAAGCATATGACAAACAAAACCAAGAGAGTTAGTAAGCAAGATAATTCTACTAAGTCGACAAGCAAGAGTTTAATCAAAGATATGCTTATGTAATGTGTGTTTAGCCTTTTCCCCCTCTTGACGTCATCAAAGGGGCAACGATACTCATCCCGGACACAGAACACAAATGCACAAGATAGCACAAAATCCGCACTAGATAGGTCAAAATGACATAGTCAACACAGATAAAACATGTTCATAGTTACATCACCAAAAAGATATGCTGAGAAAGGATCAAGTGTTAAGCTACACCACCAAAATAAGATAAGATTTTAGGTTATAATAAGTAGGGAGGGGTTAAAACAGGATCATTCTTCATCCGAGCCATCCTCTGAGCCGTCCTCGTCACTTGCTACACCATACTTATCCTTGATAATATTTGACAAAATGTCCACTTCACCTTTGGTAGAATCTACTAGATGTTGAAGCATGTCAAACTTTTCCTCGACCCAAGCTTTTAAACCCCGAATCTCAGCCAAAATAACTCCACACGTTTCTTCACTAGCCCCACCTTTGCTAGATGACCCTACCTCCACAACCTTATCCTTGGCAAATTTCACATCCTCCAGTTTCCCTTTTGATTCTTTTAGCATCATTTTACCCAAGTTCCCCGTGGTCATAACATCATAGAGGCCGAGAGACCCCACGGTTTTATCAGTCAGTACACCTTTAGCTTTTAGGGCTAGGGAGATCCAGAGGCCATAGGGAAGACGCAGAAGGTCTTTGAGAGGGAAGTTCCGTTTTTGAATTTTGGAGGCTAGGACGGATATACGGTGACACATAAGTCGGGGTAGGCTGAGTTGTTTGTGAGTGGCTAGGTGAAAGACAAGGTACTGTTTGGCTATTGAGAGTTTTGCACGGTCATTTGAGGGGTAGATGGTTCGACAGATGAGATTGAACAGAAGACGGTGTTGGGTGAGCAATTTTTTGGCTTCAAGAGTGGTGCAAACTGTGGTTTTGGGCATTAAAGTCTTAGCCACATCTAAGGGGGCAGCATATTGAAGAACTGGCCAGACTTTGTCAGAAGGAATTTTATCGTAACCATCATCGGTCACTCCAAGAACATCAGCAAGGAAAGCAGGAGTGATGGAAAATGACTTACCATTGACTCGGGCAGATAGTGTCAAAGTGTCAGACACTCGGACTGTTGCATAGAACTGGAGGATTTCACTAACATAAACCGGATGTGGAGTCTCAAGCAACGTGCCCCATCCTTGAGCGTCAATGGCGTCGCCGAAAGTGGTAAAAGCAGGAGAAGAAGAGTACCATTCACTCGTATAGATCCGCGGGTTATGAATGACAGCCTTTTTCAGTAGAAGTTCACAGTTGGCCAAAGTGGATGGTTGTAGATCTAGTTTGAGAAGTTGGTGCTTGATGACCCGATTTTGATATTTGTTGGTAACAGGAATCGGATCATTTGAAGAAATATAGACCCATTTCGGCCGTTCTTCCTTCCCTTTGGCCCGTTTAGGAACCGGTTCATCTTCCTCGACATCGGGTTTTTCATTGTTTCCCGCGACATCGGTATCATCAACATCATCCTCAAGATTAATTTCCTCTATTATTGCCGGCATGGGCCCAGACCGGCCACGCTTCCGAGTGACCGGCTTTCGAGAAACAGCCGGTCCCTTACCCTTTCCTTTCTTTTTGGATTTTGATTCGGGTGAAGTGTTATCGAGACCTTCTTCAACATTTTCAGGAGCATCATCAACAAGAGAGGAGGAGGTCACCGGAGGCTCGGTGGAAGAAGAGGTTGGGTTTTGGGAAGGTTCAAGCGGTGGCAGGACACAAATGGGTTCGACGGTTAAGGGTTCGCCGGTAGCCGGCGGTGGTGGAGGAGATGAGGGTTTGGTTGTGTCGGGAACGGTTGAGGCGGATGAAGGAGTTGAGGAGGAAGACATGATGAGTTTGGTTGGTTTGATGTGAAGTGTGGTATTAAAAGAGGTTTTTACCATAGTGGGGGGTAGGTTTTATGAGGGTAATAATGAGGGAAGGGGGAAGGGTTGTGTCGGTTGGGGTAGGACGGGTAGATTTTAGTGGGTTATTTTGAGTTTGTTTATTTGAGAGGGTAAATGGCAGTAACTTTAAACATGAGATAGTCAAATGTTGAGTATGCAATTAAGGACAAAAATGTGCAGGAAAATCATGATAAATTGAAACACATGTGAATTAGAATAAGGAAGAGTATACTTACAAGCCAATTCTCGTCAATCATGTAAGGGATTAGACACACACACACATTAATCACATACAATTAATCAAACCAATTTGTAACCGAAGTTTCTCAAATTGTTCTCTTGCTAGTGGTTTCGTAAAAATATCCGCTATTTGATCTTCGGTTTTGCAAAAAATAAGCTTAATATGTCCTTTCTCTACGTGATCACGAAGAAAGTGATGACGAATCTCAATATGCTTAGTCCTAGAGTGTTGAATGGGATTTTTGGAAATGTTTATGGCACTAGTATTATCACACATAATAGGAATAGAGTCATAAATCATACCAAAATCTTGAAGTTGTTGCCGTACCCAAAGAAGTTGTGAGCAACAATGAGCGGCACTAACATATTCGCTTTCGGCCGTTGAAAGAGCTACCGTATTTTGTTTCTTTGAACCCCATGAACCGAGACAAGGTCCAAGGAACGTGGCAATCCCGGAGGTGCTCTTTCGGTCCACCGTACATCCCGCAAAGTCGGCATCGGAAAATCCTACAAGATCAAGGGGACAATACAACGGATACCACAAGTGGAGATGTTGGGTTCCAATCAAATATCGAAGAATTCGTTTGACGGCTTTGAAATGGGATTCTTTCGGATTTGATTGGAACCGAGCACATAAACAAACACTAAAGAGAATGTCGGGACGACTAGCGGTTAAGTAAAGAAGAGATCCAATCATACCTCTATACACCTTGTCACTTACATTTTTGCCATTTTCATCCTTGTCCAACTTGGAAGTAGATACCATAGGTGTAGAGTATGATTTAGCATCCGTCATACCGAATTTCTTAAGCATTTCTTTAATATACTTTTGTTGATGAATTAGGATTCCTTCTTTGGTTTGTTTGATTTGAAGTCCAAGAAAGAATCCTAGTTCACCCATCATGCTCATCTCGAATTCCGATTTCATTAATTCCGAAAAGTACACACAAAAAAGCTCATTAGTAGCACCAAAAATGATGTCATCGACATACACTTGCACAATCAACAGTCCATCAGACTGTGACTTTAAGAACATGGTTTTGTCCACGGATCCTCTTCTAAACCCGTTCTCAAGTAGGAATTTTGACAATCTATCATACCAAGCACGGGGTGCTTGTTTTAAACCGTAAAGAGCTTTGTCCAACTTGAAAACGTGATTAGGAAAATCATTGTCCAAAAACCCCGGGGGTTGCTCAACAAAGACATCCTCTTCTAAATAGCCATTTAGAAAAGCGGTTTTAACATCCATTTGGAAGAGTTTAATGCCTTTGTGAGCCGCAAAAGCAATAAGTAATCGTATGGCCTCAAGTCTAGCTACCGGTGCATAGGTTTCATCATAGTCAATACCCTCTTGTTGATTGTAACCTTGCACCACTAGTCTAGCCTTGTTCCTTACGATTTCTCCGGAATCATCAAGCTTGTTGCGAAAGACCCACCTAGTACCAATGACGGTACGATTAGGTGGCCTAGGGACCAAGTGCCATACCTCATTTCTCTTGAATTGATTGAGTTCTTCTTGCATTGCAATTACCCAGTCAGCAACAGTCAGAGCGACTGTTACATTGGCAGGTTCAATTTGAGAGAGAAATGCATTGTGTGCACAGAAGTTGTTGAGAGAGGCTCTTGTTCTTATTCCAGATCTGATGTCACTTGTCAGATTTGACAAAGGATGTGAGTTTTGATGTTTCCACTTCTTTGGCACGAAGGGGACTTCTTCCCTTTCAACAGCAACAGTCTGAGTGACTGTTACTTCCTGGTCGGATGTTGGTCCTTCATCAGAGTTGGAGGACTCTCCCTGTTCAACAGTCAGAGGGACTGTTACAGTCTGGGAGGTAGAAGCAGTAGCAGAGTTACTGTTGATTCCCCCTGAGTTGATGTTGTCTGTAACAGGTAACAGTCTCTGCGTCTGTTGCTGATCAATGATATTCGAATTGTTCAAGGCTCTTCTTGATTAAACACAAAGTCTTCTCGCACAAGCCCAATCTCGAATTCATCATCTTCCTCATCAATTTGTACCTGCTCAAAGAGACTAGATTCATCAAAAATGACATGTACACTTTCCTCAATCAACATAGTCCTCTTGTTGTAAACTTTGTAGGCCTTGCTATGATTAGAATAGCCAATAAAAACCGCTTCATCGCTACGTGGATCGAATTTACCCAAATTATTTTTACCATTGTTGTGAACAAAACATTTGCTACCAAAGCATCTAAAGTATGAAATGTTGGGCTTTCTTCCACGTAGTAATTCATATGGTGTTTTATTGAGTAGACTTCTTACCATGACTCGATTATGAATATAGCAAGCGGTGTTTACCGCTTCGGCCCAAAAGTTTCGAGGAAGCTTACTACACAATAACATGGTTCTAGCCATGCCTTCAAGAGTTCTATTCATGCGTTCAACAACGCCATTTTGTTGAGGAGGTCTTGGGGCGGAGAAATTATGATCAACACCATTGTCATCACAATAAGCACCAAATGATGAGTTTTCAAATTCGGTTCCATGATCGGTTCGAATGGAAACGAGTTTTAAATCAAGTTTGTTTTGAATCTTTTTCAACCAAATTAAAAACTCATCAAATGCCTCATCTTTGGAACTCAAGAACAATGCCCAAACAAATCTACTATAATCATCAACAATGACACACACATAGCGACTCCCTCCTCTACTACGTGTTCTCATGGGTCCACATAAATCAATGTGCAAGAGTTGTAGTGGACGAGAGGTACTCACAACCTTTTTCGATTTGAAGGAACTTCTAACATGTTTGCATTTAGCACATTCATCACAAATTTTTTCAAGATCAAATTTTATGTTAGGAAATCCTTCAACCAAGTCAAGTCTTCTTGAGAGTATTGAGAGTCTTAGTACTTACATGTCCAAATCGTTTATGCCACAACCAAGGATCATTTTTCATTACACTCATACAAGACATAGTATGTCCGGATAAAGTGTTTAAATCGGTTAGGTAGACGTCTTTCACTCGTCTACCTTCAAGTATTACCTCATGGGTTGTGGCATCAATGATTCGACAAAGACTAGCACTAAATTCGACCAAGTTACCTCGGTCACACAATTGAGAAATGCTAAGGAGATTGTGCTTCAAACCTTTGACAAGCCGCACATTGTCGACACAAAGTAACGATGACTTACCAACCTTCCCAATGCCTATTACTTCACCTTTCTAGTTGTCACCAAACGTTACCGTGCCACCATCATAAGCTTCAAGTGAGAGAAATTGGCTTTTGTCTCCCGTCATGTGACGAGAACATCCACTATCCAAGTACCAATTGCGGCCGCCTCTCACCAAGCCCTACAAGAGATTAGATTTTAAGTTTAGGAACCCAAATCATTTTGGGTCCCTTCTTACCACCAACTTGCTTAAGGAGATCTTTCCGAATCCATATTTGCTTAACAACTTTAATATTTCTTTCAATGTCATTATGTCTCTTTTTGCAAGCATTAAAGACATGACCAGTTTTTCCACAATAGTTGCAAATGATGTATTCAGGAAGACCAACATACTTCCTTCTCCGGAAGTCAGTTTTGCTAGGATCTGGTTTTTGAATGTAACAGTGCGACTGACTGTTCCATTTAAAACCAGACCAGCCACTCTATCACACCTCTTGGATTGACTAGTGAGAAAATTCAAGACATTTTGACTTCCTTCCCATTTTTTAGACACATGTTTAGCTTCATTAAGATCCTTGCCAAGTTTCTCAATTTTAGCTAAGAGCAACTTGTTCTTTTCCTTAGAAATGTCCAAATCATTTTTCATCACAACAAATTTAGATTTTAAGTCAATGATGGTGTTGATTTTTTGTTCAATGTCAATCTTAAGGTTGGAGATGCAAAAGTTCAATTGAGTGACCTTAGGGTCGGAGGAGCAATTCTTGTTTTTTTCATGTTGTATGTTAACAAGTTTCTCATGAAGGATTCTAATTTCCCCTTTGAAGGCATTGAGATCAACCTTGAGTCGATCATTCTCAGTGGTTAAAGTTTCGACAAGATCAGGAGAAGAAGAGCTTTGCTTTTCAATGTCAGAGGCAACAGACAGAGGGACTGTGACTTTCAGACTTTCAACTTTTTCTTCAAGGTCGACAACTTCAGTTTTAGACAACTCAAGATCTTTGATGAGATCATCACGCTCCTTTGAGATTTTTGAAATTTGGAAGACTAAGGAGGTGTTAATCTCTTCAAGATCAGAGGGGGTAGAGTTAGAGCTAGAGGTTTTAAGGATATCAAGTTCATTAGTCAGATTTCTGTTTAATTTCCTTAATCTCTTAAATTCAGTCTCAACTTCAGAGGTAACAGTCACTGTGTCTGTATCATTCAATTCCTGTTTTAGAAGAACGTTTTCTTGAGCAATCTCCTCTATTTGATCTTGCATGACATCAAGTTTCTCGGTTTGGTTACGACACTTGTCAAACAACTTATCAAGCAACTTACACACCTTGTCCTTGGAATAAGTTCTAACCTTAGCCTTAAGATATTTTACCTCATTGTCGGACTCGGAATCGGATTCATCCGGATGTGCCATAAGACACCTAAGAGACTCACTCCTAGCAAGTTTATGTGTTTTATTTTTGAGATTGTTTGTCAAACACATTTTAGCATCTAGTTGCTCCTCGATGGGTTCATCGTCCACGGAGTCGGACATGCCCCAAATGGCGGACATGACTTTATGCTTGAGTTCTCTTGGCCGTGTCTCTTCTATCCTTAGATTTGATGTCATTCCATTTTGGGCATTCTTTAATTAAGTGACCTTTGTCACCACATTTGAAACATCCCATAGCGGAACTCGGTCGTCTCTTAGGAAATCGTTTTCTAGCATGGTTCACCTTGAAATTTTTGAATCCTTGGCTATTGACCATCCCAACAAGGTTTCTTGAGAACATGGCAAATTCATCTTCCTCTTCTCCTTCCTCATCACTTGAGGTGGATTTAAGAGCAAGTCCTTTTCCCTTTGAGGTCTCACTAGGAGCATTGTCGAGATTTAACTCGTGTGCAATTAGGGACCCCATTAGTTCATGAAAGGTTAATGTGGTTAGGTCTCTAGCCTCTTCAATAGCGGTGACTTTTGGTTGCCACTTAGCGGTAAGACTACGAAGAATTTTTCGAATGATGTCCTCGGACTCGAAAGTTCTTCCTAGACTTTTAAGCTCATTAATAATGCTAGAAAATCGAGAGGCTAAACTATTGATGGACTCATCCTTCAACATATGGAACATCTCATATTTTTTTATGAGAAGGTCTATACGTTGTTTCTTAACTTGTATGGTTCCCTCGTGTGCGAGTTCAAGGACGTCCCATATTTGTTTAGCCGTCGTACAACCGGATATACGACTCACTTCCTCCTCACCAACACATCGTTGAAGAATGGTCATGGCTTTGGAATTTTTCTCGGCCAATTTAAAATCATTTTCATTGTAATCTCTTTCGAGTTTGACCGTAGAATATCCCGTCATCATGTCCTTATCTTCAATAATGAGTGGTCCATCTTTGATGATTTTCCAACATTGGTAATCAATACTTTTGATGTAGTGTTCCATTTTGAGTTTCCACCATCCAAAATTCTCACCGGTAAAGACCGGGATCTTGGAGTGTTTTGAGGAATCCATAGGCCTAGAATCCAACTCAAAGGCGATTAGCCTCGATCAAGAGCACGAGGCTCTGATACCAATTGAAGGGTTTGGATTCCAAGTACCTAAGAGGGGGAGGGGGTGAATTAGGTACCACTTTAAAAATTTCAACTTAATCTTTATTGTTTAAAGAAAGTTGATGGAGTTAAGAAGAGTAAATGGATACACTAAACGAACAAGGTTATCAAGAGTGTATAGCTAAAGTAATAAGTTGCTGTAAAGTGAACGTCACAGTGAGTCTGACTGTTACTTTGTTCGTTTTAGCAGATGAAGTAAAGGCTACAATACGAAAGTAACAGTATTCGAGACTGTTGCACTAGACAGAAATGCGAAATACACAAGTAAAGAAAAGTGCAACGGAAATTAAACAAACAACAAAAATAACACAGGAGTTTTGAATTGGTTCAGCCATTTTGAAAGGCCTACGTCCAATCTTCTTCTTATTGATTCAATTAAGTAATCTACTCCGACTACCTAAGACCCTTACAATAAAAAGGACCAACAACCTACTCCGGTTGCGAAATGAATTCGAGACTACTCCGTCTCAAACTCGACTCTTCTTCTAAGAAAGTTACAAGATCAAATTCCCTGATTTTGTTCTTGTGGAAAGAACGAAGGCGAATTCATTAAGATCTAACTATTCTAGATAGAAGAATACAATACTTAACGCAACAGTTGTCATGTCTGTAACTTTTGAAGACTTTAAAGAAAGTTTGCAAAGATTAAAAGCTTAAGAACTTTTGAAGAAAATTTGCAAAGCAGTAAGTTTGATTTCTCTGGAAAGCCTTGAAGAAATGAGAGAGGTGTGCTCTCTATTTATAGAGGAAGAAGTGATTTGAAAAGGTTAAAGGAGAGCCTTGAGAAAGTCCACTCTCAAGCATGTGGGCAAAGTGAATGTCCTTGCAAAAAGCTTTCACAAGTGACAGAATGCATCAGAGAAGTGGGCTGCTCAAAAATGCAGGAAGCAGTTTACTCTTGGGTGAAAGTCATAAGATGACAAACTTACATGGGAACAAGCCAAGTGTTGCTTTTCTTTTTGAGAAAAAGTTTGTTTGTGCAAATGAGGAAAAACACTTTCAAATGATTCCTTCTTATCACCTTCAAATCACGTTCAAAATCATTTCATGAATGGTTCAAGTAATTTTTCAAAAGCAGCAGGAAGATTTTGATTTGGAAAGTCTTTGAAAAGTTTCAGACATATGCAACAGTCGTCCTCACTGTTACACTGAACAGGTGAGGTAACGGTTGCCAAGACTGTTGCATTTGTAAGTACCATACTCTACTACCTTTACAATAGACGACTCTTTACAACTCAATTCTTCTTGGGCATTTCAACTCTTCATCTACTCTTGGTTGGAGATTAATCTTGCTTGGAGACTTGAGATTTCCTGAAAACTTAACTAAGAAACATACATTAGTTAGGCTTGTCATCATCAATCAAACTAGCTCAACAGATGTCAAATTAGATTTTTCAATCTCTGATTTGAATTCTAAGTAGCTTGCAAATATCCATGTGGAGTTGAATTCCAAGGGTACTCCAAACAACTTTTGAAAATGGAAATGAAGTTATTAGGTTCATGCAAACCAAAAGTTTTCCAAGCTTGCTAGGCTCAAAATTGCATTTGGCCTCTGCTTGGTAATACAAGGGGATAAAAATTTGGTATCCTTATACAACAAAGGTTAAAATAGTTAATATATGGAGAATACGAGTAGTTTAAGTTTATTTGGGGAAAGTTAACATGGAGGCTAGAAGTTCGAAAGGTGAATAAGCTTGAGAAACATCTTACACTACCCACCATTGTCGGTCATCCCAACTCCCAAGATAGTTGTATTTGAATGTCACGTAGAACGGACTTGAAAAGAGACTCGGGTCTTGAGAGAAGAATTGTTATCCATGTCGGGAAGGGAGTGCTAACTAAAGCCGTGACACAAGCTATCCCTATGTATATGATAATCCTATTTCTTATTTTCGAGAGATCATTAGTGACTTACACTTGGCCATGACGCGTTTTTGGTTGGGTTCTAATGGCAATTGTATGAAGTTTCATTGGCTTAGAGAAGTTACACAAAAACGAAATCCACGGAGGAATGGGACTCCGGGACTTGCGCGTCTTCAATATAGCCTTTCCTACTAAACAAATATGGCGGCCGGTGGAAGCTAACATGGGTCAGGAACTCAGGACCCTAGCTTTATATGGGGAGAGCATCTTGGGGTTGAAGTCTTTTGCTGTTAGAGGGCCTTTAAACGACACATAGGGAATAAGGAGCATTGTATCCGAGATTGTGCCTAGCTGCCAGGTAATTCATCTAATAAAGCTTCTGCTCCAAAACAAGGGGTTGATGGTGTGTGGGTCTCATACCTCATTGATTCGTCAACTCATCACAAGACGAGAAATCAAATCAAACTCAAGATGATGGAAGAGGATTCCAATTGATACAGTACTTGCCTTTAAGTTCTTTACTTTTTATGGATGTATCAGTGTACAAAAGACGCCGAGTACCCTATTATATCCAGTATTTTTTGTTGGGTATCCTTGGCGACCACAACTCAGATATATCTCTGATAATTGAGGACAAGCATGATAGTTGGAATACCATGTGGCAGCTAAATGTACATCCAAAAGGCTCCCAATTGGCGATGCAAGCTGTGATGTGTGCAGATGGAATAGTGAGACTATTAGTCATGTCATTTTCTAATGCCACTGCCATGGATGTGTGGGTTTAAGGGCCATTTGCAACCTCTTTGGTTTGGCCCCAAGATAAATGGAGGGGATTTCTAACTTAATTTGGGACGGTGTTATATCGAACGTGAACACGGATAGTCGTGGGGTGGGGATTTCCCCGCGACTTATGGACGATTTGGTCTTTTGAAATTCCTAAATTTTTGTGGAGGATCCACCCCAATGTTCGTAGGTCATAAGCTCGTCAAGTTGCACAAGTAAAGACGTATTTTAAAAAAGTTCTTTGGCACCCTCGCGGGCCTAAGAAATGACTTGTTTTGCTATGTAAAATTGCTACTAACTCCAATCTTATTGAAAAGAAATTAATTAGAAGGGAACTTAATTTATGCAGCTTTTGTCCTCCCTGCGATTTGAAGGTAGTTGAATCTTTGGAACACATTTTTAGGGACTGCCACTTTGGTGCAAGGTTGGGGGCGGGAAGTCATCTAGGTATTCGATTGCCTCAACTTCATAAGACTAGTTTACAATCGTGGTTAATTAATTGAATCAATCACCGCATTAACTCAGATGGTCGAACGACTAAGTGCCTTTATAACTCAATATTTGGGGGTGTTAGAATAATGACTTGAATCAGTTTAGTTGCCACAACGAGTCAACGAGTCGGGGTCTAGGGGTGAAACACCATGGCGGGGCTCGGGGGCAACTCCCCCGAAACCTACACGGTATCCGTTAATCTGTTTGGGCTAGGATTCTGTTTTGGGCATATGGTCTGTTTTGGCCTTTCTAGGTTTACTGTATTAGGTCTTAAATCAAGAGTATTATATAAATTCTCTAAACCTAACCCTAGCAGTTATGCATATCATAACTTTCTGAATCTGAATCTGAAAACTTTGTAAAAAACTCCGTAACATTAATAAAACTCTCCTCCCTACTGCTCTGTGGACGTAGCTAACACACCGTTAATGAACCACGTAAGTCTATGTGTTATCGTCTTTATTGTTTTTATTTGTTCTTTCTCGTTTTGTGTTATAACAAGGGATAAACCAACGTCACTTATTGGGTGAACTGGGTCTATTAAGCATTATGAACACACCTTGCCTACTATTATCAAAGACGAGAACGATAAAAACAATTCTTGCTCTAGAATAGTTCATAATGAGGAACCTCTCAATTTTTTATGTGATATGCAAATTAGAAACAATTGTCGAGACTCTTCTTGTTCTCATATTGATATTTTTGTCGATGCTGCTTGGAGACAGGTCGTAGTGGCGGATGAACCTTATAACATGGGTTGTCCAATGACACCACAACAAATTCTGAAAAAGTGGTACTAAATTGCGTCACTAGGAGCAAAAGACACCCCAAAGAAGATACTAGGACGCCATAAAATTGCCACTTAGCTTTAACGGTATGATTTAACAAATACTTTGTAAAATATACTCCGTAAAAACCCTATGATTCTATCAAGACACTCCAAAGACTAAAATATATGGGATCTCATTCACCATGGCTGGCTAGCCAGTATCTTCCCACATTTTTCTTTTATCTTTTTAGGTAAAAGACTGAATAAAAAGTTTCTTTTAAGACGAAATATCACTTGTATAGCTAGGAGCCTAGGACAAGTATCTTGTTATTCGCTAGGCATTTTACTTTGCATTATTCAGTATATATTTGACTCGTCTTAAGCTTAAGACAGATAGTTCCGTCTTGAATAAAAACTTGTGAAGACTAAATTATACCCGCTTATTTTTCAACTAGTTATACATATGTAACATAATATTAACGTGGACATTTTTTCCATAAAATAGCTCGTTATTCTTTAGTATTGGATTAAGGATTATTATGAGGGAATTAATCAAAATGACATACTCCGTATTAAAGTGGTTGTGCTTCTTTCGATTGTGAAGTATCAATCATTTGGAAACAACCTCTTCATGTTGTTATCACAAAGATAACGCTATGTACATCCGCCCTCTTGCCCCTCTACCTCGTGATTTGAGGGAGTCATTGCGACACTAAGATCTGAAGCAACGTTATTATTGGTCGAATGTTCAAAAAATTTAATTTTTCTTTATATATTTAAGATTTTGATTCATTAATAAAAGAAGCTGCGAAAAACTTTAAAAATTAGACTATAATACTCCGTACTATTTATTTAATAATTAGCGAATAAGTATATGAAAATTTGATATTCATATCCGACCGTCACACGCTAAACTCTACCTGTACTCGTTTTAATTGACGGTGGATGCGGTATGGTACCTACCAAGCTAAAACTAAAGGGACACCGTAAAAAAAACAATAATTTGGATCAGCCACTGGAGACGGGACAAGACGGTTGGGCTAGGATGGGATTTTAAATCTCAAAGTGGGGATGCTAGATCTTTCTCTTTGAATGGGGTTTATACTTATTGTATTTCATATGTTTTTTTTAGTAACGGTCATAATCAATTTGGTTGTTAATTAGGTAAGTCCTTATTTTCCTACAATATTCAATCTTCTTAACATGCCCAGGCCATAGCTATTTTGACGTTCTCAAGTGGGCTATTGTAGAAAAATTCCTGCACACAAACAATTCACTCTGATTGTTTTATCAGAATCTTGGAAGGCACTAAAGCAAAGCTGAACTCGAAGATGGTCATTGTCGACATCCTTAAAATTAGTTGTCTTTTTCATTGTATCTCCTAATTATGTTTGTTCATAGAGTTTCCGGGAGTGTTGTTTCATGTGATGGTAAATGTTTGGAATTTGGAATGGGGAATAATTCTAGAGTGATATGAGTTTGGAACTTGATCACTCATACTATATGTTTGGTTCATTCTTTGGAATCAATTTCATTCTCATATCTTGTGTTTGGATCGCACGAAGTGGGGGAGGGACGACATAATTTCCCTCTTGGGAGTGGGGAGCAAGTCACCCGGGCGGGGAAATTGAGACCTGAAACTAACAATAATTTGGCAAAAGCGCTCCACGACCGGGGATCTTGCCCATATTTTGTAGTCCTATGGTAGATTAAGAGGATGTTGGATTTAGTTTAAGTTCGAGTCAATTAAGGCTAGAGGTATGGCTGACACGTTGATGCCGATAGAAGCTTTTGAATGTTTTGGCATTGTTTTTTTTTTGAATTCACTGAGATGATGGGATTATCTTGTACGTCAACTTTTTCATGAACTGCACTTGGAGATCGATAATTGGTTCTTTATATAATTGAACTATACCCACTTATGATTTTATTGTTGATGATCATGTTGTCAATTTTCAAGTAATTTGCTCAAATTTTGTGGTCGTGTGGTAAATTCAAGTGGTGTTGCAGACTTTAAGATAATTACTAATCACACGTGAACCCCAATTCTACGTATAGTTTCGTAGTCAGAGCTACAATTTTTTTTAGCATTATTTAGTATTAAAAAACGTCTTTAAAATAAAAATAATTGCAAACCTTAGTGACAAGCCACATTCATTCCCATCATAATCTTGCGAACGAGACTTCCCTTTACAACTTACTGCTTGAATACTAGGCATCTAGTATACTATTAATCAAGTAGTACTCCGTAACAAATCATGAATGAAAATAAACTGAACAAATATCTTAAATTAAACCATTTATATATGTATCGACTTTCACCCTCTCAACGCCCCGTTTTCAAAGTTAATACTACTTTAAGGGGGCGTTTGGTTCGCAACGGGGAAAGGGAAAAGGAATCGAAAAGGGAAACAAGTGGAAAGGAATTTATTTCCCTTTGATTAAAGGAGTTGTTTGGTTGTGAAGAGGAATATTAACTCATTAAAATATGACCACCATAACCACCATCATCAATATGTCTCAATCACCATTACAAATGTACAATGCTAAGCAATCCAGTAATCCACCATCATCACCACCATGAAACACTTCTCTTCACCTCCTTTAATTAATATAATAATAATAATAAAAATCTCCCATTTTTACAAATTATTAAGGTCCGATTACCCAACCCACATACGATCTGACCCGTAATTTCACAATCCGACTTCGACCCATCTGAGTATGGCCTCATCCACATCGACCCAGAAGCTTTTCCCCTTCAATGGCTCCGTCCGTCGTACTGCGGCGGCCCCACTGCCGCAAAAACCGTAATGAAGGAGAGAAAATATAAGAGCATGGTGGAAATAATGGTGAAGGCTAAGTATTGGGATAAGGTTGTTAGGGTGGGGTCGATAGTGCTTGGCAAGGGTGGTGGTTGGCGGGGAGGAGACGCCGGCGGTGTTGGGCTGGGGTGGATGAGATGTCGACAGTGGCGGTAGAAAGGGGGCGGCAGCAGTGTCTTTGATTAATAGTGGTGGTAGTGGTGTATGCCAAGTGGTGTTAATGGTGGTATTTAGGTGAGGTAGGGAAAGAAAATTTCTTACCCTTGGGGGATAGGGGATTATAGTCAGAGGGATGTGGGAGTAAGAGAAGGAATAAAGAGGGTAAAGGGAATGCAAAAAATAGCCAAACAAACAACAACAAAGGTAATGAAAGAGTATGATTCTCTTTCCCTTTCCTTTAAACCCTCAACCAAACGCCCCTAAATCATTACATTTTCTTCTTCATTGTGAAATTTCAATACAAAAAAATGGGAATGTCTTATTTCCGCCTAGTATCCGTATCTCCAACCTTTTGATAAGTAAACCATAGTCACATACCTCATAAATAATCACTAAATTTCTTATTGCCTTGGTAATTTAATAGTTAGATTGACCTAAATACCATTCAAATGTATATCTAATCTAATAAGATTATATGTCTAGATCCCTGAAAAATTGTACTTTGTGTTACTCTTATGAGTTGGATCTCAACATCAAGCGTAGAAAGTTAAAAAATCAGAAGTTTAAAGGCCCAAGTGATCTACAACTTTTGCATCCCACATCGATCAGAAAACGGAAAGAACAGAATACACTTGTATAAATAACAAAGGATGGACTTCAAACAAATTACTTACCTGGATGGGGTCAATGGGTGATCATGAAGACTCATGGCCTGGGTCGGTGACCTCCATTGCACGCTGGAGGGGTGCCTACCTAACGTCTCCCCAAGTGGGAGCTCGTACATCATAATTTGTTATAACGGGGGCCTGCGTTCGCGCGGCCCCTGCTATCGTTAGTCTCAATATTTTTTTTTAATAATTTATTTACTCCGTATTAGATTAGATTCAAAAATTTGTAGTAATGTAAATTGGATTAATTACAGTTACAGATTGTGAATGACTTTACACTGGCTTATTAATTTATTAAATTCGAAAATTTCATGGAGTTTCAACGGTTTTGTTTGTCATAACTCCGCAATTTTGATGCACATCTAAACTTGATTTTTTGGTAGATGCTTCAAACATAATCAGATTTTTAACATGTTTGTTACCCGTATTGAATTTAACAATGAAAATAGATCTAAAAATTTTACCCTCTTGTAAATTTGATTCTCCAATATTTAATTTCAATACCAAGTAGCTGCCAAGTATCCATGTAGTTGGTCCAAGGCCAAGGGTGCTCCAAACAATAGTCAATATCAAATATTTAGAGTTAGATTCATGACAATGAATTTTTTCCAAATTCGCTACGATGCAAAATTGCATTTGGCCTTGCCATGTTTGCCATACAAGGGGATAAAAAACTGTGAATAAGCTTGAGAACATCTTGGGCTACCCACCATTGTCGGTCTTTCCGGCTAGTGGTAATTGAATGTAACAGATAACAGATTTGGAAGGACACTCGGTGCTAGAATGAAGAATTGTTGGGGAAGGGAGGACTAACTGATGAGTCATGGAACATATTATCCCTACATATATGATGAGCCTATTTTTTTTATATCCGAGGGATCATTAGTGACTTGTACTTGGCCATGGCATGTTCTGGTGGAGTTCAGATGGCAAACATATGAAAATTCATCAAACAACCCATGGAGGAATTGGATTCCAGGACATAGCATGCGCGTGGTCACTATTCAGTATAGCTTTTCTTACCAAACAATGGGCTGCCCATAAAGCCAGGGGAGAGATAAACGGGGACACGGAAGTTACATGCTTCCCGATAAATTTCCCCCCTACCCATCTCATTGGTGGTTGAAAAATTAAAGGCTAATAGTGTCAATGATGAAACAAATTCCGTGGCTCAATACATTATACAAGCAGCCTCGTGAATTTATGTCATCCCAACAAATATGGTGGCTGGTGCATAACCCATCCTCACAGGCTCATCAAGTTATGAAGGCACGATAGCACAAAATGAGTCCGTCTTGGAAGCTAACATGTGCCATGACTCTAGTTTATATGGGGGAGCATCTGCGGGTGGAAAGCTTCGCTAACTTTAAACGACTCATAGGAAATGGCTGGAGCATTGTATATGGGATTGTGCCTAGCTGGAAGGCAAATCGACAAATAAAGCTCCTGTTCCAAAACATGGGGCTGATGGTGTAGTAATAAAGTAGAAAAGCAGTCTCTCGAGCAGAGTCGTATCACGCAGAGTTGTTTGCGGGTCTCAGACCTAGCTCGTTGATTCGCCGACTCATCATAGGACAAGAAAGCAAACTCAATATGATGGAATAGGGTGCTCAATATTGTTACAATCTTTGCCTTTAACTTATAAACTTCCAATGGATGTAACGGTGTCTACAAAAGTTGTCGAGTACCGTGTTATGTCCGGGTATTAGTTGGGTATCATGGGTGCCATGACTTAGCCCTAGATATTGTTCTGAGAATTGAGGACAAGGATGATAGCTGCCAGTTAAACGGCACCTCCAAAGCTTTCCCATTATCTATGGCGGGGATATCAGGATTCTCTTGCGATTAAGGGAATCTACTTGGTCGACATATAATTGCAGATGCGAGATGCGAGATGGAGGATTTCCAGTGACTTGTTGGGCGATTTGGTCTTTCCAAAATTTTTGTGTGTTTTGAGGAGGATCCGCCCCAATATTCATTGGTCATCAATAGGCTCTCAGGTTGTTGGCCGGTTACAACTAATGTGCGGAGAAAGTGTTTTTAGTTATATGCGCCAGTAAATGCGTCTAGCCTACCTATTGCCACCCTTTAGAAGCGGATTGGATTAACATAAACATAAATGCACCGCTTTACAACAATGGAGAGGTTGGTATTAGTGTGGTGGCCACGAACAAGTAACGCGAGATTGTGGGGTTGATGTCCAAACGAGTGTGGAGTCGGCGGTCAATGGTTATTGCAGAAGCCAAATAACATTATGGAGTGTTTGGACGAAAATTGTCATCGAAACTGATGGCTGCACATGTCATTAACTATTTGATTAAGAAGTAAGAAAAGAATTGAAATAAAGAATGCCTTAAAATAAAGATTTATTCGATTACCACATCGTCTTAAAGGAAAAGAGTGATAGCAGACAACATATAAAAGATTAAAGAACGATAACTTGCAAATTACTTATCAACCCATCTACAATAGATGGGTAGCCTTCATAAACAAATTACTTACCTGGACGGGGTCAATGATCAAAACGACTATGGCCTAGGTTGGTGCTCCTGCCTAACGTCTCTCCATGTGAGAGATCGTACGTCATAATTTTTTACTATGGGGGGCCGCGTTCGCGCGACCCTTGCAAATTTCTAGTACAATATTAATAGTTCCTTTGCATGTTTATTAATTATTATTATTATTACTTTATAAACTATGCGTGGTAAATGTGTTTCTATCAGAGTCGGAGGAATACAATCTAATTAAAGAAGTATATATTGACGTTTTTTATTTTATCAAAATGAATACGCATTAGTTATTTCATTAAAGAAGATTGTGATATTGGCAGTTGTTTATTTCATCAAAATCACTAATGTATAGTCTGTGATCATTAGTATAGTTTTAAAATGTACCAATAGCAAAATGATTATCCCACCAGTAACAAACTAACAATAGCTCATGAGGCATTTTGGGAATGTACTCCCTCTATCCCGGTCATTTGTTTACCATTTCTATTTTAGGGTGTCTTATTCATTTGTTTACCTTTCTATGTTACGATGGTAGTCTATGAGTAATTTGATCACTCATTGGAACTATTGTTCACTTGTTATCTACCAAGTACAACCACAGTGGTCCCCTACCATTTTCTAAATAATTGTGTCAAAAGCAAAGATAAACAAATGACCGGGACGGATAGAGTAATAAATAATAATCCTCGGTGGCAATTTTCAATAGGTTGCGGTAATCTCTCTTCATTCACCCTTCTTTAGCTTTTATATCCATTTTAACTTCATTTTATTTTCTAATTAAACCACATTAATCGTGATAATCACTCGGAATTAGATTATTGCTTAGCTCTGAATAATCTATCTCGAAATTGGAATCTTGTAACTTTATCTAATACGCTTAATACATTAGTTTAGCACCATATGAATTGTTTCGCATAACAATAAATCAATGGCTTCCAATATCAAAGCCTAAGACGGAATTCCTCTCTCTTTTAAGGTATATATATATATATATATACTCCGTAAGCTCATAATGTTATCATTTGATATTTTGAATATATGATTTTTATAAGCAGTGCATTCAGATAATTGAACAAAAAAGTAGTCTACTTATGAAACCCATATCGGCAAACTAATCAAGTCAACACATATTTATAATAGGCCAAAACAAGACAATGAGCACGACCTTACTTGAACAGGATCTGTTCTATAGGCTCGTACCTCTGTATCCTTGAAATCTACAGAGGCAGGAAACGACTTGCGGCTGATGAACCACTAGCCATGCGATCAGAGCGTGATTAACGGTTGCCACCAATCTTAGGGTCGGTGGTTCATCTGTAGATGATCGTTCCTCAGTTCATTCGTGGGCTGCGGATGGTCGCATGGTTGTCTGACGCACTCCCTTTTAATTCAAACTACATTTTCCTACGGTATTTAAAAACTATCAAAGATATATATTTTATTGGCATATATAGGATCTAAATAACGGGGGTGCGAAAAAATAATACGACGAAAGTTAAGGTAGTTGCGGTAATAACAGTTTGAGTTTATTGTACATAGTAATTTTTTTGACGTTTAAGCATTGGTCACTACTAACTCGGTTTTAAGAGAGATTTACTATTCAATTTAAAACAGTTAACGTGAGTCGTGGCTTGAACTTAATTCTTCCATCTTGCAATATAATCAACTTCGACAAGATCTGGGAATGCATCAAAAAGCAAAAAGAATGCATCAAAAAGCAAAAAGAATGCATTCCTCACTTAAAAAATGTACTCAGACTGTGTTTTGTGTAATTCAAAGTCATTTCCTTAATTATTATGCCAAAAAAAAAGGGAAAAAAACTCTTAATTTGAGGGAGTAAAAAACTACCACAAGATCTGGAGTACTGAGTTAGTGAATTGCATTTGAATTGATACAGAGTAGAATTTCTAATAAATTTAGTGTGGGGATGGTACATTATATAAGACAAATATGCAAATGAAAATACTTTATTGAAGAGACATACGTACCGTTTTGCATTTAGTTAGTAGCATTGATTAAGTTTAAAGTGGTCTCTTTTACATTACAACCCAAATTATTGTTAAGACCGTTGTACGGTGCGATCACCTAAAAAGTTGATCGTTTTATTCTAAAAAGTGTCTACTTTATGTTAAATAGTGATTATATTTTATTATTATAGAATAATCACTTTTAAAAGTGGTTACTAATTAATATAAAGTGATCACTATTCATTAAAAAGTGGTCATTTTTGTTGGTCACACCATATACATTGCCATAAAAATAAAGATTTATTAAAGTACCACATCGGTCATGAATGAAAAAGAAAGCATTTTTAAAACAATGCTAAAAAAATAAGCAATTGTTGTTTTGGGTCGGGTTTAAAATTATTTATCAAAATGGTGTTCACGTTGAAACACGGAACAAACATGCTATAGGGAATTGCGTGTCTTTAATTTTTATTTTATTTTTCCAAAAAAAAATATTTTAAAAAAAAGTACTATTCACAGACATGCCAATGAGAATGTCGTCTCTCTCAGAAAACCCGCCATTCTCAATTGCGTGTTTGCTTTTAGTCCATTTTAGTAAGTTTGCATTTTACTACTCACTAGAAACACGGCATTGCCAATGGCGTGTTTCCTCAATGTTTTTGGTTCTCGAAATCTGAACCCACGTGGACACCATTTTAATAAATAGTTTTAAACCAGACCCAAAACGAAAAATACTTATTTTTGGAGCATTATTTTAAAGATGCTTTCAGAAAAAAAAAAAGTAAAAATAAAATACGTATATAAGATAAGAAAAGGACAATTAGCAAATTTCATGCCAACCCATCTACTATAGATGGGTAGCTTTCAAAAACAAATTAATCACCTGGACGGGGTCAATGATCAAGGCGAATCACGGCCTAGGTTGGTGGCCTCCAACCTAACGTCTCCCCATGTGGGAGATCGTACGTCATAATTTTTTAATGTGGGGGCACGCGATCACGCGACCCCTGCCTACTGCTAGTATAATCTTAATTGTTATATTGCACATTTATTTAATATAACTACTCTCGTGTAGTTTAGTTGCAGAACAATCTTATAAAAGGGTGTAATTTTAAGGAATTGGAGGGAGTATCATGAATAAGTGAAGCCGCGTGGTATCTGTTTAAGACCTCTCTCACCGATTCAAACAATAGATAGAGGGAGGATCATGGATAAGTATCGCTCTCCAAGACCCAGAAAACCCACCTCGGCCACCTGATTAGTAATCATAGATCGGACTGTTAGACAGTTGCTGTTATTTTTTTACAAAAACAAAAACTAACAGTCAGGTGCATAAATAATGGAACGTCCAGGCAAAAACAAATAAAACGAGAGTACTTGTTTAGGAGTATCCAACATGAGTGTAAGTCGACGAGTCGAAGCTTAATTTTACACTAAATCGACATGCTAACAGCTTTAAATGAAATGTTCAGGAGTAGAGCATCAGATAGGGATACGTACAGTCGGAGAGACAAAGGCTGGGATGGACGTTGTCTTAGTTTTTATGTTTGGTTAATTGCTCGTAGATGTTAGATGTAGACAAGGTAGTATTATTATGGGAGAGTTAGTTTTGCAATGTGAATTTTGTTTGTATTGATTGTGTTTGAATTTTTCTTTTTTTCTTTTTTTTTTATACTTTAGAAATGGCACCATGTGCCTATTTATACAACCACTGTGTCGGCTACATGAGAATTCTAGAAACATTTGATTATAATGATTTATAGGTCTTTCTTTTGCTAATATATTACATGTTTCTTGGCATTAGTCTAGATTTCTCTAGATTACGTTTTTAACACGTTGTAAATCTTGCACACAATAAAACTAAGGCAACGATTTGTGTTATAGCTGAAACAATTGTTCCAAGGTTGCAAAGATAGAGGGATACACAGTGTAACATAACATAAAATGTCGGAATTACAAAGGCTGGGATGGACATTGTACATACTGGTAATCATCTCAAATCTCAAAAAAAAATGTAAAAACATTAAAAGAAATTGCACTTGCATACATTAATGCTTTGAATGAAACATAAAAGAGCTAAAGTTTCTTTTATTTCTGTGACGTTTAACAACAAAAGCCTTCTTCTCAATCATTTCGAATGATACTGATCGAACTAAGATCAACAATATTGTTCAACTGATTAAATTCCAGTAACCAGATAACACATATTTACTCCAACTTGCCAAGAATCCAAGCAGTAGACGTTTTATATGCCATATTTGAGTTTTTGAAAATCTTCTGCCTTCATTATTCAAGAAGTCAGCGGGTCATACTTTCCGCTCAAAGGTATTGCCGGTCTGAACCGGTTCTCAGAGGGTCAACCCCGGTTTTGGACCGGTATGGACCGGAGACCGGTTGGTCCCTTTTATGTAACCCGGAGACCGGACCTGTGTATGGGCGGTCCGGTCCGGTCTCGCTCTTACGGTCCGGTCAGGTCCGGTTCGCCGGTCCGTGTATAAATATGAACAGCCCTAACACCAACAAATTTAAATTTAGGTTAAAAAAGGCATTTACTCTAAAACATTATTATTATAGTGTACCTATATTCGACTATGATTCTAATAAAAGATTCTGAGTCAAAACTATAGCAAAGTATGATTGCAACCTAATACTGGAGCAATATATAGCTGCATACCTGCAACAATCTAAGTTTTAAACTGATTTTTAATTCGATTAGCAATCGTGACTACAAAATTTGCTCGATAAGAACACGATAGTTTAAATAGAGTATTATTATGTGCTGGATCCAAAGTCTCAACCATCAAAGCAAAAGATTCTCGGAACTAAATTATGTACCGTCTTAAGAATAAAAGATCTATTGGAGTACCACATCGGTCATGAAAGAAAAAAGTGAGAATAAAATACGTGTATAAAAGCTAAGAAAAGGACGATTAGCAAATTACATCAACCCATCTACTACAGATGGGTAGCTTTCAAAAACAAATTACTTACCTAGGTTGGTGTGCTAGCCAAACATCATAATTTTTTAACCGTGGGGGCACGCGTATGCGCGACCCCTGCCCATTGTAAGTACAAGGTTAATAGTTTCATTGCACTTTTATTAATTTCAATTTAAATAATTAAATAAAAAAATATTTATGCAATGTTTTTCATCAAAATGAAAAGAAACTTTGTATTAAAGCAATAGTTAGGTTATAGTTAAATTTGTGATCTGTCTATGTTTCCCTAATGGCCTATTTCTTTTGTTGCAGGCTGTGTTCATAGTAAAGCTATGTTAAATTTATTTTTCTTACTGAAACTTGCATTCATTCATTAAATAAATGCTCAAATAGTTTGTTGATACAAGTCTCATTGAAGACGGGGTGTTGTTAATAAGTTAAGACTATAATTATGTAATCTCCAAAAAAAAAAATTGAGGTTTCCATAACCAAATACTCCTTTCGATTTTTAGGAACTATATAGTTCTCACATATATTAAAAAAGGGGTGGAAATCCCAAAAATTCGGAGGGAATATAGTTCTAGTGACATCTCCACCACCAACATCGTCCACAATGCGAACACCCTCGCAACCTCTTTTTGAGGGTCAAATTTATCATTTTTTTTTAAATCAAAGTCATCGCTTCAAAATCAGACAAGTTAGACCGTACTTTCAGCAAAATATTAATACAGTTACGAGAAAAATAATTACATTTCCCTTGTTATCTAATTATGATATTCACAAAACGTAACATTTTTTTTTCCGGAAAAAGATTGTGATATCGACAGTTGATTCGATACTAGGCTTGCGGATCACTAGTATCGTCTGTGATCATAATACCAGTACATTAGTATAACTTTAAAATGTATCAATAACGAAATGATTATTAGAACAATTTGGTGTTATCCCCTTATCCTACCAGTTGCAAGAGCTCACGAGGCATTTGGGGAATGTAATAATCGCCTGTAGCTCGACATACACGCAAAATTAAGAAACATACAAGTGCGAAGGTTTTAGACAAAACAAGAGGATTAGGACACTAGTGATAATTTGATGTATGTATATAGCAAAATCCAAACAGTGAAATCGACGGGGAGAACATTACAGACTGACATTATTCAAATGCACAAGCAAGTCATCAGGAGGAGCAGTGACGCATTGTGAACTAGTGAAGCCTCGTAGTATCAGTTTAAGACTCAATAGGCATGCTCTCAGCTTCCCGCCTCACCGATTCAAACAACACAGAGGATAAGTATCGCTCGCCGAAGCTCGGAAAAACCACCTGATTAGTAATGATAGATCAGACTATTAGACAATTGCTATTATTTGTACAAAAAAAAAACTAAGAATCAGGTGCATAAATATTGGATAAGTATCGCTCTCCAAAACCCAGAAAACCCACCTCGGCCACCTGATTAGTAATCATAGATCAGACTTTTAGACAATTGCTGTTATTTTTTTACAAAAACAAAAACTAACACTCAAGTGCATAAATAATGGAACGTCTAGGCAAAAACAATTAAAACGAGAGTACTTCTTTAGTAGTATCCAACATGAGTGTAAGTCGACGAGTCGAAGCTTAATTTTACAATAAATCGACATGCTAACAGCTTTAAATGAAATGTTCAGGAGTAGAGCATCAGATAGGGATACGTATTATAGTCGGAGAGACAAAGGCCGGGATGGACGTTGTGTTAGTTTTATGTTTGGTTAATTGTTTTGTAGATGTTAGATATAGGCAAGGTAGTATCATTACGGGAGAGTTAATTTTGCAATGTGAATTTTTGATAAATGAGAAACCGTTATATTGGGAATTCTGATTGTGTTGTTTTATTTCATTAGGCCAAAATATATATAGTACATGATAGACTAGGGTAAACCCATAACCTAAATTTGTTATGGGCTTAGCTTAAGTCTATTACCCTCCCTCAAGTTGGAGCGTGAGGGTTCAAGACGCCTAACTTGCGAACTAGGGACACAAACTGAGACACACCAAGAGCTTTGGTAAGAACATCAGCCAGTTGAGCTGTCGTGGATACATGAGAAGGAGAGATAAGGCCTGCGTGAATGACGTCACGGATGAAATGACAGTCAATCTCGATATGCTTCGTGCGCTCATGAAAGACAGGATTCTGGGCAATGTGTAAGGCGGACTTACTGCCAGTGAACACGGAAACTGGAGAGGAGACAGGGACCCCTAAATCAGATAACAGTTCTTTGAGCCATTTTATTTCACAAGTAAGGGCACGCATAGCCCGATATTCGGCTTTAGCCGATGATAGAGAAACAGTAGGTTGCTTCTTTGTCTTCCACGAGACAGGGAAGGGACCCAGAAAAACAAGCCAACCAGTAACGGAGCGCCGGGTAGTTGGACATCGAGCCCAGTCGGAGTCACACCAACCGGTAAGAGTTAACTCGGAACCATCAGCAAGAAGAATACCTTGGTCAGGGGTACCTTTAAGATAACGAACGGTACGGAGTCCAGCATTCCAGTGCTCTTGACGTGGAGCACTCGTGAATTGTGACAGGGTATGAACCGTATATGAGAGGTCGGGACGCGTGACTGCAAGGTACACCAAGCGCCCCACCAATCTACGGTAAGCTTCAGCATTGACAAGCAACGGACTCACGGAGCTAGCAAGCTGATGATGTTGCTCAAGGGGAGTGGGCGCGGGTTTGCACCCGAGGAGGCCGGCTTCGGAGATGATATCAAGTGTGTATTTCCGTTGACATAAGAAAATACCATCGGAATTTCGAGCCACTTCGAGGCCCAAGAAGTACTTTAATTCACCCAGATCCTTCATAGAAATACATGAATTTAAGTAGTCGTTGAATTTACCGAGAGCGGAGAGGTAATTGCCAGAGATTATGAAATCATCAACATATACCAATACATACAGACAAACCGAGTCCTGCACAAACGAGAAGAGAGAGTAGTCAACATAGCTTTGGGTGAATCCATATTTTTCCAAGGCAGACCCAAGTTTAGCGAACCAACAGCGGGGTGCTTGCTTGAGGCCATACAACGATTTTTTCAAACGGCACACAAGGCCGGGAACAGGCGACTGGAATCCGGGAGGCAATCTCATATACACTTCCTCCTCTAAGTCGCCATGAAGGAAGGCATTATGGACATCCATTTGGTGAAGGTGCCATTTTTTAGTAGCAGCGATTGTGAGGAAAGTGTGAACAGTGGTCATTTTAGCAACGGGAGCAAAAGTCTCGTCATAATCGACCCCTTCAGTTTGATGATTACCAAACACAACCAGACGGGCTTTAAGTCGTTCAATAGTAGAGTCGGACTTATATTTTATTTTGTACAACCACTTACTTCCGAGAGCCTTCTTACCAGACGGGAGGCGCTCCATGACCCATGTTCTATTGTCCACTAGAGCTTTTATCTCTGCTTGCATTGCATTCCTGCACCCTTCACTCTTAACGGCCTCTGTGAAGCTGCGAGGCTCCGTATGTGACATTAACGCTGCCAAGTATGAACGATAGGATGGAGCAAATTTATTACAGGAAAGGTAATTAGTAAGGGGATACGGAGTACCTGAGGTAGGTGATGACACGCGGAGAGTAGAGGCACTAGATGGACTACTATCTGCGCTATCTTCACCCGTGATATTAACCACAAAGTCACGTAAAGCAGTTGATGAGATCTTTGTACGGTGCCCACGACCCAAAACAAGAGGAGTAGCAGCCTCCCTCTCGGACTCACTGGAAGAGGAATCATCCGCATTAGGTGAGACAGGGGGAGGTACGGTATGGGGCTGGTCAGGGGCACCGATGAGGGGCTGGTCTGGGACACTGATGGGCTCGGTAATCAATGCACCATCAGGAGGATCAACATTGCAGGCGTCATCCCAAGTACACACCCAATCATCAGATGCGCGAGACCCGGAAGCCTCAGTAGATGCCGAAGAGGTTTCCAAATACGGGAATTTATCTTCATAGAATTTAACGTCCCGACTCCCGAGATACAAAAACATCTTGGCGCTCAAGATCATAAAGATACCAGCCTTTTTGTCCGGAGGGCTACCCCATGAAGACACATTTACGACTGCGACTTGCAAATTTATCACCCTTGGACTTTTGATTATGGGCAAAACATAATGAGCCAAATACCCGTAAGTTTTCAAAATTAGGTTCTTTGTGGAATATCAACTCATACGGAGTCTTACCATGCAAGACACGAGACGGTGTTCTGTTTAGCAAATATGCGGCCGCCAAAGCACATTCACCCCAGAAAGTGACGGGTAATCCGGCTTGGAACCGTAGGGCCCGGACAACGTTTAGGATATGCTGATGCTTTCTTTCTACCCTCCCGTTTTGTTGGGGAGTTCCAACACATGATGATTGGAATAGAATCCCATTGGAAGCAAAGTAAGGCTTTAATTTGTGGAATTCCGTCCCATTGTCACTCCTTACTATTTTAATGTCAGCGGAAAATTGACGTTTGAGCATGGCAATAAATCGTAAGAAAGTGTCATACACCTCAGTTTTAGCATTTAACAAATAAATCAACACACCCCGTGAAAAGTCGTCAAACAGAGTCAAAAAATAACGAGCACCATAAAATGAAGGTACGTCATAGGGACCCCATAAATCACAATGAATCAATGAAAATGCAGTCTCACTTTTATTAGTACTCAAATTGAAACTACTACGAATGTGTTTGGCCCGGTGACAAACCTCACACGGCTTAGATAATACGGGTTTACTAGTATGAAAAAATGGAAGCATGCTAACTACTTGTTCGGAAGGATGCCCAAGTCTATGATGCCATAAATCGAACGAGGAGACAGCCGCAACAATACTCACGGGTCTCGGATCTTGTCTGAAGTAGTAAAGTCCATCTAGTCTCTCACCCGTGCCAATCACCACCTTCGTATTGCGGTCCTGTATGGTACACAAAGTAGAATTTGTTATTACGTCACAATTTAATGCATCGCTTAGTTGTGACGCTGAAATCAGATTACAGGTTAATTGGGGGACAAAAAGAACAGGATAAAGCGATATAGTGGAAGTAACAGATACACGACCCACTTGCGATGCTAATATACGTGACCCATCCGGCAATCCAACAATTCTTTGAGAAACATTTTGAACATCATAGAGAAGCGCGTAGTTACCGGTGACATGGTGGGAACACCCCATATATATTAACCACTTACCAGATTGGACATGGGTGGGTGTGACACCGTTACCAGAGATGCGAAAGCAGAATTGCTGTCAGCCGGATCACGAGTGGATGCATCATCACGGGAACGAGAGCCACTAAAACCACCACGTCCGCCTCCCTGTCCACGATTGAAATTCCCACGGACAGAAGTGGAAGTGCGATTAGACGGCGGTTTCAGCCCCTTCAACTCGTACCACCATTCGGGAATTTCATCCAAAAGATCAAAGCACATACTTTTATCATGGCCCTTCTTAGTACAATGAGAACATACCAACTGTTGACGCTCAGACCGACTCATCTGGGACGGAGGTCTGTGATTAGGACGAGAGGAGGCGCGGACATTAAAGCTGGCCAACTCAGAAGCGGGTGGAGTGTCATGGCGACGGTCACTGTCGCGCACACGCTCCTCATGAGAGAGCATCTGAAAGGCTTTCGCAACGATGGGTAAGGGAGTTTGAGACAGAATGACAGTACGAAGATTCGTATAAGGACCAGGCAGCACCCCAAGTAAGAACTTATGGAGACGATCACTCTCACGGCGCGCAATATGCTGCGCACCACTCGTACACGCGGAGCAACACGTGCAGTGAATGGCGGGCTCATGGGCATCTAGGGCATCCCACAATTGACACAACTTACCATAGTAAACTGCAATAGACATATTTTCCTGCTGACGACAGGTTTGAATTTCGCCCTTGAGGCGCTGAATCCGGGAGCCATCGACGACACTAAATTGTTCGTGCAACGCATCCCATAATTTTTTGGCATTCTCAAACTTTGGTAAAAGGGAACGTACCTCGGGAGAAAGAGTGTGAGACAGCCATGACACAAGCATGGAGTGAAGAGTCTCCCAATCATCAGCCGTACATGGGGGCTGCGGTGCATTTATTGTACCATTAACAAAAACAAACTTACGACGATATTTGAGCGCAATACGAACATCGTATGCCCATTCATCAAAATTACTTAACGTAAGACGGATAGGAGTAAGAGAGTCCCCAGGTTTATCTTGAGGGCCTAGGTAATACGGAGAAGATACATCAATTTTAGTAGGACCGTAACCGGAACTGTCACCGTTGGTCATGACGGCGGCTAGGGTTTCAGGTTTTATGATTTTAATTTGGTAAGGCTCTTCACTGATACCATGATAAATGAGAAACCGTTATATTGGGAATTCTGAATTTCTGATTGTGTTGTTTTATTTCATTAGGCCAAAATATATATAGTACATGATAGACTAGGGTAAACCCATAACCTAAATTTGTTATGGGCTTAGCTTAAGTCTATTAATTTTGTTAGTATTGATTGTGCTTGAATTTGTCTTTTTTTTTATACATTAGAAATGGCACCATATGCCTATTTATATAACCACTATGTCGACTACATGAGAATTCTAGAGACATTTGATTATAATGATTTTTAGGTCTTTCTTTTGCTACTATATACATGTTTCTCGACATTAGTCTAGATTTCTCTAGATTACATTTTAACACGTTGTAAAGCTTGAACTCAATAAAATTAAGGCAATGATTTGTGTTATAGCCGAAACAATGGTTCGAAGGTCGCAAAGATAAAGGGACATAACATAAAATGTCGGAAAGACAACGGCTGGGATGGACATTGTACGTACTGTCAAACATCTCAAACCTAAAAAAAATGTAAAAACATTAAAAAAAATGCACTTGCATACATTAATGCTTTGAATGATACATAAAAGAGCTTTGCATACACTAATGTTAATAGTTTCATAGCACTTTTATTAACTTTAATTTCAAATTAAATAATTAAATGTTTTTCACCAAAATGAAAACAAACCTTGTATTAAAGCAATAGTTACGTTACAGTTAAATTTGTGATATGTCCATGTTTTCCTATTGGCCTATTTCTTTTGTTGCAGGCTGTGTTCATAGTAAAGCTATGTAAATTTTTATTTTCTTACTAAAACTTGCATTCATTCATTAAATGCTCAAATAGTTTGTTAATAAGTTAAGACTATAATCATGTAATGCAATCTCCAAAAACAAAATTTGAGGTTTCCATAACCAATAATCCATTCGATTTTTAGGAACTATATAGTTCTAACATATATTAAAAAGGGGGGCCAATCCCAAAAATCCGGAGGGAATATCGTTCTAGTGACATGTCCACGACCAACATCGTCCATAATGCGAACACCCTCGCAACCTCTTTTTTGGGGTCAAATGTATCGGTTTGTTTTAAGTCAAACTCATCGCTTCAAAATCACATAAGTTAACCCGTACTTTCAGCAAAATATAATTAACGTAATGAGTAAAAAAGTTAAATTTTTCCTTGTTATCTAATTATGATATTCACAAAAAATAACATTTTTTTTCAGACAAAAGATCGTGATATTGACAATTGTTTCAATACAAGGCTCGCGGATCACTAGTATCGTATGTGATCATCGTACCAATACATTAGTATAACTTTAAATGTATCAATAAAGATACGATTATTAGAACAATTTGGTGTTATCCCCCTATCCCACCAGTTGCAAGAGCTCACTATGCATTTGGGCAATGTAATATTATGAAATCTCCATATCCTTCATAAGAGTAGCTTGAACTATAAGCAAGAACACTAGAGAGATGAACAAAATATCTAGTGAGAGAAAGGAGTAAATAAAAGTGATTTTGTATATTAAGTTAGTTGAGTTTGTTACAAGGTAGTTATATATATACAGTGTAAATCTATAACCGACTTATGAGACTTACTAACAAGTCAAACATGCTATATTTACAACAAAGTCAATGTTCTTATTATTCCATATGCCGCCCTCAAGCTGGAATGAGAGTAGCAGACTGAAGTCCAAGCTTGGAGGAAAGAAAATGATGTTGTTGAGCTCCTAAAGGCTTCGTCATAATGTCTGCTAATTGTAGTCCTGTTCTGATATGTAAGGGTTGTAATAGACCTTCTTGCAGTTTATCTCTCACAAAATGACAATCGACATTTAAATGTTTTGTCCGTTCATGGAAAACAGGGTTTTCTGAGATGTGTACAGCTGCCCTATTGTCACAGTATAATGGAATTGGCAATGTTGGTTGTACTTGAAAATCTTGTAATAAAGCCACCAACCAAACCAATTCTGCAGCAACATAAGACATACTCCTATATTCTGCCTTTGCAGTACTCTTACTAACCGTTTTCTGTTTTTTAGTCTTCCAAGAGATGAGAGAAGACCCTAAGAAAACAGCACAACCACTCAATGATTTGCAAGTAAACATACAACTTTCCCAATCAACATCATTGTATGCAATAAGATCTAAACTGTTGTCTGCAGGATAAAACAAACCAATGTTGATTGTAGTTTTGAGATATCTGACCACATGAATGGCAGCTTGCAAATGAGGTCGTCGAGGCTGATTTATGAATTGACTCAAGTGTTGAACACAATAAGAAATATCAGGTTGAGTAAGATTAAGATATAGAAGTCTGCCAATCAGTCTTCTATATTGTTCAGGTTGTTCTAAAAGTTCTCCTTCATCAACTGACAATTTCAAACCTTTTGGTAAGGGGAATATTGCATCTTTACAGTCCTGCATTTGCATATCAGTAAGTATGTCTGAAATATACTTCCTCTGATTGAGCATTAAACCTGTATCATTTCTGCCAACCTCAATTCCTAAGAAATATCTCATCAATCCCAAATCTTTGATGGTGAACTGAGAGTCTAATCCTTGCTTAGTCTGTATGATACCAGCCTTGTCATCTCCAGTAAGAATTATATCATCTACATAAACTAAGGCTACAAGGAAAACACCTGATGTAGATCTTATGAATAATGAGTAATCCTCCCTAGATTGCACAAAACCAAGACTCTTGAGATACTTTGTCAACTCCACATTCCATTGCCTAGATGCTTGTTTGAGTCCATAAATGGACATCTTTAGTTTGCAAACTAAGCCTGTAGATGCCTTGGAATAACCAGCAGGAGGATTCATGTAAACCTCTTCTTCCAAAAAACCATGCAAAAAAGCATTGTTGATGTCAAGTTGATGTAAAGGCCAGTTCTTTGCAGATGCAATGGCCAATAGGCTTTTCACAATAGTGAACTTTGCTACTGGAGAAAAAGTATGCTTGTAATCCTTATCTTTGATCTGATTAAAACCTTTTGCTACAAGTCGAGCTTTATACCTCTCAACAGACCCATCAGGTTTATGCTTAACTTTGAAAACCCATTTTGATCCAATTGCCCTTTTTCCAACAGGGAGGGGTACCAAATCCCGGGTATGATTGGACTCTAGGGCTGTAATTTCCTTGTCCATAGCCTCAATCCATTGAGGATTATCTTTAGCTTGTTGATAAGTTGATGGTTCAACAGTATTGAGGACATTGGCTAAAGATGCAACATAACTAGAATCAAAATCAGTTATTTGCTACAAGACTGTGGCATGAAAGGAGTTAAAAACTGATTGAGCAACCTGTGTTTTGTCTTGAACATGTAGTTTTTGAGGACAATGAAAACCTCTTAGTCTAGTGGAAAGTTGTGTAGCCCTGCCTGACTTTCGAGGAGGAGCAACATTATTTTGTGATGTGAAAGAAGACTTAACATGTGTATTAACAATAGTCTGATCATGTTGAATACTATCATCAATACTGTTATTATGTGGCTGAGGAGTGGCAGTATTTGAAGTATTTGAGTGTTGAGAAGTGGTATACACTATGTCAGTATTATTGTCAGAACTACTTTGTTGTGAATTTTTTGAATTGTCAGTAGAAAAGGAAATCAGAGGAGAATCAACAGGATTAAAAGACACAACCTCTGTATTAGTGGACTGAGTAAGGTGAGTGGTTGATTCTTTGAAAGGAAAAATATCTTCCCTAAAAACCACATCTCCATTAGCAAAGACCTTATGATTGTCCAGATCATATAATTTGTATCCCTTCTCCCCATAAGGGTAACCAATAAACACACATCTTCTAGCCTTAGAGGCAAACTTGTCTTTATGGGTGGTTGGCATGGTAGCATAACATAAAGACCCAAAAACCCTGAGCTCTTGAAATGTAGGGGGTTCTTTATGCAGTATTTCATAAGGAGTTTTCCAATCCCGAATAGGAGTAGGCATCTTGTTAATAAGGTAAGTTGCTGTTAATATGCAATCCCCCCAAAACTTCACATGCATATTGGCATGTATCCTTAAAGACCTTGCTGTCTCTACAAGGTGCCTATGCTTACGTTCTACCCTGCCATTCTGCTGAGGGCGCCCTACTATACTCTTTTGATGCACTATCCCTTTCTCCTTCAAAAAATAACCACATGTCTGCTGAACAAACTCAGTTCCATGATTAGTTATAAACATTTTAATGGCTTTCTGAAACTGAGTCTGTACCATGTTAATAAAATCTCTGACCAAGCTAGGAACTTGAGATTTATTGTGTAACAAATATGTCCAAGTGCATCTTGAACAGTCATCAACAAGGGTAAGAAAATAACAAGCACCATTCAAACAAGGTACTTTATACGGCCCCCAAAGATCCATATGAATAAGATCAAAACAATTAAGAGCTTTGGAAGTACTTCTTTTAAAAGGCAGAACATGATGTTTAGAAAGAACACATGTTTCACAAAAAAAACCATTCACACCTTGAAAGGTACACTTATTGACATGCTTCATTTTGTCTAGAGATGAGTGACCATATCTAGCATGCATAATATCTATTACAACAGTCTTAAACACCAAGTCTGCAAAGGTTGCATTACAGTTATTGTTATGAAAGCTATCTGTGGGAAGATGAACTTCTGGTTGCAGCAGATACAACCCTCCAATCTTCTTTGCCACTGCTCTATTGACCTTACTTGAAAGGTCCTGGAACAGGCAAAGTGACTTAGTAAAAACAATGGACAAGTGAGACTTGTCAAGAAGTCTACCAACAGAAAACAAGTTTTGTTTAAAATCTTTTATAATGAACACATTATGCAGTGTTATATAATCACTCAACCTCATTTTCCCACCAGAAGTAACAATTTTCACAGTGCCACCAGGTAGTGAAACATAAGTAGGTCTAGGAAGATTATAAACATCACATAGTAAATGAGCATGAGGAGTCATGTGATCGGATGCGCCTGTATCCACTATCCAGTCATTAGTACCAGCAGGAACAACAACATTATTAGCATGGGAAAAAGTTGCAATACCTGCATAGTTCAATGAAGAAACTGCAGGATTATCAGAGAAAGACTTGAGCACTTTCTGATAAACAGATGCAGCTATTTGATCAAACATGGTGGAATCCATAGATGCATATGGATGTGGGGAGGAAGCATGACTTCCATTATTATTCATATAACCACCAGCTTCAAAATCCAAAGGAGATCCTTGAGAAGCTTCTTCAAATGATTGATTATGAAGAGTGTCAACATTGTTAGCAGTCCTTCTGTAGACATTACTTCCATTGTGGAAATGAATATCTGAAGCCCTGTACTGTTGATACCCTTGATGTTTGCCTGGCTTACCCTTTCCTTTTGACAACAACCAGTAAAAATTCATTACATGTCCCTTTTTACCACAGTGTGAACATGTCTGGAGCTTGTGACAACTGCTAACATCATGACCCTTATAGCCACAATGGGAGCACGTTTTGACAGCATTAGTTGTGGCATTATTGTCAAGCCTTGGTTTCTTCAAATTCTGTTGCTTTACATCAGGGGAACTAGCAAAAGCATTTGCTTCGGCTAAAACATCAACAGAATGAGAATGCCTTATTCAATGGTGGAAGTGGTTCTAATGTAAGAACATGAGTCTTAGTGTTCTCATACCCCGAATTAAGACCCATTAGAAACTGAATAAGCTTTGTTCCTGCCTCTCCATCAACCATTCTTTTGAGTAAATGACAGGTACTAGCACTTAGAGCACCACAAGTACAAACATGAATAGGATCTAAAGCATCAATCGTCTCCCATGTCCTTTTAAGCTTGCTATAATATTCAACCAGAGATGTATTTGACTGATTTGTGTCACTCAATTCCTTTCTCAATTGGTACAATTCAACTGAGTTAACTTGTCCATATCGCTTAATCAATTCAGTCCATAATTCTCTAGCATGATTAACATACTCACAAGTTTCACGAATTTCAGGAGAAAGAGAATTTTGTAACCACTTAACAACCATATAATCACAACGAATCTACTGATTATAAGATTTCTCAGTCTTAGCTGGCTGTTTACATGTTCCATCGACAAAACCGTCTTTATTCTTAGCAATCAATGCAAGATAAGCCTCTCTTTTCCAAGAAACAAAACCAGTTCCATTGAATTTGATGTTAACAATACTCAAATTCGGTTGATCAGTTTGAGAAAGGAATAAAGGATCATCAAAACAAGCGTAAGACGCATCAACATCAGTAACAGCAGGAGTCATGATATTCAAAACACAATGAAAACCTAATTTTTAGGGATTTTGTGATTGAAAATCAAAAGAACTAGGGTATGCGTTGCGATTATAGAAATAGGATGAAAAATCACAATCGCAAAGAAACACAGAATCAAGGAATATTCGAGAAAGCGACAAACAACGAAGAACACATAAATTTATGCGATTAAGATCACAAAACCGAAGGAAATGAAGCTTACGAAGAACAAATTGCGGAAGCGAAAAAAATCAAAAATTATACCGTCGGCGAAAAAAAAACGATATTCAAGAGAGATTGATGAATAAATCTTCAATGTATACCAGAATCTTGACCTTCATTCATCTGATACCATATGAAATCTCCATATCCTTCATAAGAGTAGCTTGAACTATAAGCAAGAACACTAGAGAGATGAACAAAATATCTAGTGAGAGAAAAGAGTAAATAAAAGTAATTTTGTATATTAAGTTAGTTGAGTTTGTTACAAGGTAGTTGTATATATACAGTGTAAATCTATAACCGACCTATGAGAATTACTAACAAGTCAAACATACTATATTTACAACAAAGTCAATGTCCTTATTATTCCATAAATATAATAATCGTCTGTGGCTCGACATACACGCAAAATTAAGACTCAATAGGCATTGTGGAACTAGTGAAGCCACGTTGTATCAGTTTAAGACTGGATAAGCATGATCTCGATCAGCTTCCCGCCTCATCGATTCAAACAACACAGAGGATAAGTATCGCTCACCGAAGCTCGGAAAAACCACCTGATTGGTAATGTTAGACAATTGCTATTATTTGTACCCAAAAAAGAACTAAGAATCAGGTGCATAAATATTGGAACGCTCGAGCAAAAATGAATTGAACGGAAGTACTTGTTCATGAGAGTGCATGTCAAGGCTTAAATTTATAAAAAAAGTACACATGCTAAGAGCATAAGATGCCATGTCCAGGAGTAAAACATTTAGGGATAAGCTGGGTAATATAAACAATCGGAGAAAAATGTCCAGGAGTAAAACAGGTGTTCCAAGGTCATAGCGATCACATTGGAAGCTGTTTCGGCTGCAACAACTGATTGCAGATAAAACCTTGCCCATATTTTCTAGTCTTGTGAGTCGTGATTGATTCAAAGGATGTTGGATTTAGTTAAAGTTCCAGTCAATAAAGGCTAGAGGTATGACTTACATGCTGTTGCCGATAAAAGCTTTTGAATGTTTTGGCCTTGATTTTCGTCGAATTCACTGAGATGATGGAATTATCTTGTACGTCTACTTTTTCACCAACTGCACTTGGAGATCGGTAATTGGTTCTTTATACAATTGAATTATACCCACTTATGATTTTATTATTGTTGATGATCATGTTGTCAATTTTCAAGTAATTTGCTCATATTTTCAAGTAAGTGCACTAGGCGTCTACGTATTGTGGTAATCAAGTAGTACTCCGTCACAAATCACGAATAAAAATAAACTGAACAACCAATTTAAACAACTTTTGTATTTCACCCTCTCAACTCTCCGTTTTCAAATCAAAGTTAATACTACTCAAAATCATTACATTTTCTTCTTCTTTGTGAAAGTTCAATACAAAAAAAATGGAATGTCTTCTTATTTTCATATAGTATCCGTATCTCTAACCTTTTGATAAGTAAACCACATAGTCGAAGTACATCATAAATAAGCACTAACTTTCTTATTGTCTTAGAGCATCTCCAATGGTAAGCTAGTTGCAACTAGCTTACCTTTCCCACATGAGATTTTCAAGCTAGAACCTTTTTAAGGTACAAATTACCCCAATGGTAAGCTACTAGTGTTGTGGCTTAGATGGACCCATATATCAACTACCTTCCACTTCACTCATTTAATTAATAGATTTCATTATTTTACCTAAACAATTAAAATTAAAATTAAAAATACTCATAAAACAAACTTAAGCAATACGTATGAAATAAGTGGAGTAGTGCAAGAATCTAATCCATCTACGAGGGATTTGAGAGATTTGAACTTCATTATTTGGAGAGATTTCTAGTAAACAGTAGTATTGACTATATGGATCTTTCTTAGAATTATTCATTTGTATAAAATACAAGAAATCAAACAAATAATCTGAGAAAGAAAGACTACAATTGTTTACAATTTATAATGTATCTTGAGTTTTGACAAATAGAATATAGCCGTTTTTCACTAAATGATCTTGTTGTATACTGAACAAACTCAATTCATGGGCCCCTAATTAATGCACGACAACATTTGTGACAATGCAACCGCACTTCATGCGTATTTCCACGTGTGTTATTTTGTTGGCAGTTTTTTCATTTAGGTCCATTTGAGGTACTATTCATGGAGCTACTAGCTCAATTTAAGCTAGTCTATGTGGAGCAGTCCAATGGCCAAGCAAGTAACTTGAATTTTTTTTATTTGCTTAACTCTTGGAGATTCTCTTAGTAATTTAATCGTTAGATTGACATAAATACCATTTAAATCTATATCTAATAAGATTATATGTCTAGATCCGTGAAAAATTGTACCTTGTGTTACTCTTAGGAGTTGGATCTCAACATCAAGCGCAGAAAGTTCAAAAATCAGATGGTTAAAGGCCCAAGTGATCTACAACTTTTTGCATCCCACATCGATCACGAAACTGAAAGAAGAGAATACAGCTCGTATAAATAACAAAGGATGGACACCAATCAAATCACTTACCTGGACGGGGTCAATGGGTGATCAAGAAAACTCATGGCCTGGGTCGGTGACCTCCATTGCACGCTGGAGGGGTGTCTACCTAACGTCTCCCCATGTGGGAGCTCGTACGTCATAATTTGAATTTGTTACTATGGAGGCCTGCGTTCGCGCGGCCTCTGCTATTCTGAGTCCAGAGTTTTTAGCATTTTATAATTCCGTTATTGTTATTACTCCTTCTATTATAGTGATTTGTTTACCGTTACATTCCTACGTTTAGTATTTGAGAAAATTATACGTTTCTAACTATAGATTGTTAACGATATTACACTCTCGCTTTCTAAAGAAGAGGCATTTCCATAGATTTTCACTGGTTCTATTTATGTTATTACTCGGCAACATTTTTTGCCGAGCCAATTTTGATGCGCATCTAAACTTGATTTCTTATGTGTTTGTTTTTAATGTGTTTGTTAGCCATTAATATTTTAACGGTGACGGATTTGGAAGAAAATTTTACCTTCTGTTATAATTTTTGTTTTTTCAATCTTTAATTTGAAATCCAAGTAGCTCCCAAAGATCCATGTAGAACTGAACTTTACAATGGCCAAGGCTGCTACAAAAAATATTCAAGTCAATATCCAATATTTAGAATTTGATCCATGACAATGAAATTTTTTCCAAGTTCGTTACACTGCAAAATTGCATTTGGCCTTAAAATGTTGGCCATACGACGGGATAAGAAATTGTTAATCCTTATACTTCAGAGGTTACAATTTTAGTTACGACATGGAAAATATAGGAAGTTTACAGTCAATTGCAGGGAAATTTAAAATCCAGTTTAAAAGTTTACAGAAACTTGAGAAACATCTTGGGTTACCCACCATTGTCGTTCGTTCCAAGCTAGTACGCCTAGTAGTATTTAAATGTAACAGATAACAAATTTGGAAGGAGACACGGGGCTAGATATATATTGAAGAACTGTTATCTAAGTTGGGACACGATGAGCCACGGCTGAGCCAAAATTCTTATTCCCAAGGGATCATTAGTGACTTACACTTGGCCATTGCGCGTTTTTGGTGGGGTTGAAATGGCAATCGTATGAAAATTCATTGGCTCAGAGAAATTACACAAAAAAAACATCCCATGGCGGAATAGGATTCCGGGACTTGCACGTCTTCAATATAGCACTTCTGATAGATAACCCATCCTCACTGACTCATCAGATTATGAAGGGACGATAGTACAAATGGGTCCATGAATCTAGTTTTATATGTGGGAGCATCTGGGAATGGAAGGCTTTGTTAATTGGAAGGCCTCTAAATGGCGCATAGGAAGAAAGCTCTCGTTCCAAAACATGGGCTGATGGTATGTGGGTCTCAGACCTAGCTCGTTGATTCGCCGACTCATCATAGGACAAGAAAGCAAACTCAATATGATGGAATAGGGTGCTCAATATTGTTACAGTCTTTGCCTTTAACTTATAAACTTCCAATGGATGTAACGGTGTCTACAAAAGTTGTCGAGTACCGTGTTATGTCCGGGTATTAGTTGGGTATCATGGGTGCCATGACTTAGCCCTAGATATTGTTCTGAGAATTGAGGACAAGGATGATAGCTGCCAGTTAAACGGCACCTCCAAAGCTTTCCCATTATCTATGGCGGGGATATCAGGATTCTCTTGCGATTAAGGGAATCTACTTGGTCGAAATATAATTGCAGATGCGAGATGCGAGATGCGAGATGGAGGATTCCCAGTGACTTGTTGGGCGATTTGGTCTTTCCAAAATTTTTGTGTGTTTTGAGGAGGATCCGCCCCAATATTCATTGGTCATCAATAGGCTCTCAGGTTGTTGGCCGGTTACAACTAATGTGCGGAGAGAGTGTTTTTAGTTATATGCGCCAGTAAATGCGTCTAGCCTACCTATTGCCACCCTTTAGAAGCGGATTGGATTAACATAAACATAAATGCACCGCTTTACAACAATGGAGAGGTTGGTATTAGTGTGGTGGCCACGAACAAGTAACGCGAGATTGTGGGGTTGATGTCCAAACGAGTGTGGAGTCGGCGGTCAATGGTTATTGCAGAAGCCAAATAGCATTATGGAGTGTTTGGACGAAAATTGTCATCGAAACTGATGGCTGCACATGTCATTAACTATTTGATTAAGAAGTAAGAAAAGAATTGAAATAAAGAATGCCTTAAAATAAAGATTTATTCGATTACCACATCGTCTTAAAGGAAAAGAGTGATAGCAGACAACATATAAAAGATGAAAGAACGATAACTTGCAAATTACTTATCAACCCATCTACAATAGATGGGTAGCCTTCATAAACAAATTACTTACCTGGACGGGGTCAATGATCAAAACGACTATGGCCTAGGTTGGTGCTCCTGCCTAACGTCTCTCCATGTGAGAGATCGTACGTCATAATTTTTTACTATGGGGGCCCGCGTTCGCGCGACCCTTGCAAATTTCTAGTACAATATTAATAGTTCCTTTGCATGTTTATTAATTATTATTATTATTACTTTATAAACTATGCGTGGTAAATGTGTTTCTATCAGAGTCGGAGGAATACAATCTAATTAAAGAAGTATATATTGACGTTTTTTATTTTATCAAAATGAATACGCATTAGTTATTTCATTAAAGAAGATTGTGATATTGGCAGTTGTTTATTTCATCAAAATCACTAATGTATAGTCTGTGATCATTAGTATAGTTTTAAAATGTACCAATAGCAAAATGATTATCCCACCAGTAACAAACTAACAATAGCTCATGAGGCATTTTGGGAATGTACTCCCTCTATCCCGGTCATTTGTTTACCATTTCTATTTTAGGGTGTCTTATTCATTTGTTTACCTTTCTATGTTACGATGGTAGTCTATGAGTAATTTGATCACTCATTGGAACTATTGTTCACTTGTTATCTACCAAGTACAACCACAGTGGTCCCCTACCATTTTCTTAATAATTGTGTCAAAAACAAAGATAAACAAATGACCGGGACGGATAGAGTAATAAATAATAATCCTCGGTGGCAATTTTCAATAGGTTGCGGTAATCTCTCTTCATTCACCCTTCTTTAGCTTTTATATCCATTTTAACTTCATTTTATTTTCTAATTAAACCACATTAATCGTGATAATCACTCGGAATTAGATTATTGCTTAGCTCTGAATAATCTATCTCGAAATTGGAATCTTGTAACTTTATCTAATACGCTTAATACATTAGTTTAGCACCATATGAATTGTTTCGCATAACAATAAATCAATGGCTTCCAATATCAAAGCCTAAGACGGAATTCCTCTCTCTTTTAAGGTATATATATATATATACTCCGTAAGCTCATAATGTTATCATTTGATATTTTGAATATATGATTTTTATAAGCAGTGCATTCAGATAATTGAACAAAAAAGTAGTCTACTTATGAAACCCATATCGGCAAACTAATCAAGTCAACACATATTTATAATAGGCCAAAACAAGACAATGAGCACGACCTTACTTGAACAGGATCTGTTCTATAGGCTCGTACCTCTGTATCCTTGAAATCTACAGAGGCAGGAAACGACTTGCGGCTGATGAACCACTAGCCATGCGATCAGAGCGTGATTAACGGTTGCCACCAATCTTAGGGTCGGTGGTTCATCTGTAGATGATCGTTCCTCAGTTCATTCGTGGGCTGCGGATGGTCGCATGGTTGTCTGACGCACTCCCTTTTAATTCAAACTACATTTTCCTACGGTATTTAAAAACTATCAAAGATATATATTTTATTGGCATATATAGGATCTAAATAACGGGGGTGCGAAAAAATAATACGACGAAAGTTAAGGTAGTTGCGGTAATAACAGTTTGAGTTTATTGTACATAGTAATTTTTTTGACGTTTAAGCATTGGTCACTACTAACTCGGTTTTAAGAGAGATTTACTATTCAATTTAAAACAGTTAACGTGAGTCGTGGCTTGAACTTAATTCTTCCATCTTGCAATATAATCAACTTCGACAAGATCTGGGAATGCATCAAAAAGCAAAAATAATGCATCAAAAAGAAAAAAGAATGCATTCCTCACTTAAAAAATGTACTCAGACTGTGTTTTGTGTAATTCAAAGTCATTTCCTTAATTATTATGCCAAAAAAAAAGGGAAAAAAACTCTTAATTTGAGGGAGTAAAAAACTACCACAAGATCTGGAGTACTGAGTTAGTGAATTGCATTTGAATTGATACAGAGTAGAATTTCTAATAAATTTAGTGTGGGGATGGTACATTATATAAGACAAATATGCAAATGAAAATACTTTATTGAAGAGACATACGTACCGTTTTGCATTTAGTTAGTAGCATTGATTAAGTTTAAAGTGGTCTCTTTTACATTACAACCCAAATTATTGTTAAGACCGTTGTACGGTGCGATCACCTAAAAAGTTGATCGTTTTATTCTAAAAAGTGTCTACTTTATGTTAAATAGTGATTATATTTTATTATTATAGAATAATCACTTTTAAAAGTGGTTACTAATTAATATAAAGTGATCACTATTCATTAAAAAGTGGTCATTTTTGTTGGTCACACCATATACATTGCCATAAAAATAAAGATTTATTAAAGTACCACATCGGTCATGAACGAAAAAGAAAGCATTTTTAAAACAATGCTAAAAAAATAAGCAATTGTTGTTTTGGGTCGGGTTTAAAATTATTTATCAAAATGGTGTTCACGTTGAAACACGGAACAAACATGCTATAGGGAATTGCGTGTCTTTAATTTTTATTTTATTTTTCCAAAAAAAAATATTTTAAAAAAAAGTACTATTCACAGACATGCCAATGAGAATGTCGTCTCTCTCAGAAAACCCGCCATTCTCAATTGCGTGTTTGCTTTTAGTCCATTTTTGTAAGTTTGCATTTTACTACTCACTAGAAACACGGCATTGCCAATGGCGTGTTTCCTCAATGTTTTTGGTTCTCGAAATCTGAACCCACGTGGACACCATTTTAATAAATAGTTTTAAACCAGACCCAAAACGAAAAATACTTATTTTTGGAGCATTATTTTAAAGATGCTTTCAGAAAAAAAAAAAGTAAAAATAAAATACGTATATAAGATAAGAAAAGGACAATTAGCAAATTTCATGCCAACCCATCTACTATAGATGGGTAGCTTTCAAAAACAAATTAATCACCTGGACGGGTCAATGATCAAGGCGAATCACGGCCTAGGTTGGTGGCCTCCAACCTAACGTCTCCCCATGTGGGAGATCGTACGTCATAATTTTTTAATGTGGGGGCACGCGATCACGCGACCCCTGCCTACTGCTAGTATAATCTTAATTGTTATATTGCACATTTATTTAATATAACTACTCTCGTGTAGTTTAGTTGCAGAACAATCTTATAAAAGGGTGTAATTTTAAGGAATTGGAGGGAGTATCATGAATAAGTGAAGCCGCGTGGTATCTGTTTAAGACCCGTCTCACCGATTCAAACAATAGATAGAGGGAGTATCATGGATAAGTATCGCTCTCCAAAACCCAGAAAACCCACCTCGGCCACCTGATTAGTAATCATAGATCGGACTGTTAGACAGTTGCTGTTATTTTTTTACAAAAACAAAAACTAACAGTCTGGTGCATAAATAATGGAACGTCCAGGCAAAAACAAATAAAACGAGAGTACTTGTTTAGGAGTATCCAACATGAGTGTAAGTCGACGAGTCGAAGCTTAATTTTACACTAAATCGACATGCTAACAGCTTTAAATGAAATGTTCAGGAGTAGAGCATCAGATAGGGATACGTACAGTCGGAGAGACAAAGGTGGGGATGGACGTTGTCTTAGTTTTTATGTTTGGTTAATTGCTCGTAGATGTTAGATGTAGACAAGGTAGTATTGTTATGGGAGAGTTAGTTTTGCAATGTGAATTTTGTTTGTATTGATTGTGTTTGAATTTATCTTTTTTTTTTGATACTTTAGAAATGGCACCATGTGCCTATTTATACAACCACTGTGTCGGCTACATGAGAATTCTAGAAACATTTGATTATAATGATTTATAGGTCTTTCTTTTGCTAATATATTACATGTTTCTTGGCATTAGTCTAGATTTCTCTAGATTACGTTTTTAACACGTTGTAAATCTTGAACACAATAAAACTAAGGCAACGATTTGTGTTATAGCTGAAACAATTGTTCTAAGGTTGCAAAGATAGAGGGATACACATTGTAACATAACATAAAATGTCGGAATTACAAAGGCTGGGATGGACATTGTACATACTGTACTGTTAATCATCTCAAATCTCAAAAAAAAAAATGTAAAAACATTAAAAGAAATTGCACTTGCATACATTAATGCTTTGAATGAAACATAAAAGAGCTAAAGTTTCTTTTATTTCTGTGACGTTTTAACAACAAAACCCTTCTTCTCAATCATTTCGAATGATACTGATCGAACTAAGATTAACAATATTGTTCAACTGATTAAATTCCAGTAACCAGATAACACATATTTACTCCAACTTGCCAAGAATCCAAGCAGTAGACGTTTTATATGCCATATTTGAGTTTTTGAAAATCTTCTGCCTTCATTATTCAAGAAGTCAGCGGGTCATACTTTCCGCTCAAAGGTATTGCCGGTCTGAACCGGTTCTCAGAGGGTCAACCCCGGTTTTGGACCGGTATGGACCGGAGACCGGTTGGTCCCTTTTATGTAACCCGGAGACCGGACCTGTGTATGGGCGGTCCGGTCCGGTCTCGCCCTTACGGTCCGGCCAGGTCCGGTTCGCCGGTCCGTGTATAAATATGAACAGCCCTAACACCAACAAATTTAAATTTAGGTTGAAAAAGGTATTTACTCTAAAACATTATTATTATAGTGTACCTATATTCGACTATGATTCTAATAAAAGATTCCGAGTCAAAACTATAGCAAAGAATGATTGCAACCTAATACTGATGCAATATATAGCTGCATACCTGCAACAATCTAAGTTTTAAACTGATTTTTAACTCGACTAGCAATCGTGACTAGAAAAGTGCTCGACAAGAACACCATAGTTTAAATAGAGTATTATTATGTGCTGGATCCAAAGTCTCAACCATCAAAGCAAAAGATTCTAGGAACTAAAATATGTACCGTCTTAAGAATAAAAGATCTATTGGAGTACCACATCGGTCATGAAAGAAAAAAGTGAGAATAAAATATGTGTATATAAGCTAAGAAAAGGACGATTAACAAATTACATCAACCCATCTACTAGAGATGGGTAGCTTTCAAAAACAAATTACTTACCTGAGTTGGTGTGCTAGCCTAACATCATAATTTTTTAACCGTGGGGGTCCGCGTATGCGCGACCCTTGCCCATTGTAAGTACAAGGTTAATAGTTTCATTGCACTTTTATTAATTTCAATTTAAATAATTAAATAAAAAAATATTTATGCAATGTTTTTCATCAAAATGAAAAGAAACTTTGTATTAAAGCAATAGTTAGGTTATAGTTAAATTTGTGATCTGTCTATGTTTCCCTAATGGCCTATTTCTTTTGTTGCAGGCTGTGTTCATAGTAAAGCTATGTTAAATTTATTTTTCTTACTGAAACTTGCATTCATTCATTAAATAAGTGCTCAAATAGTTTGTTAATACAAGTCTCATTGAAGACGGGGTGTTGTTAATAAGTTAAGACTATAATTATGTACTCTCCAAAAAAAAAAATTTGAGGTTTCCATAACCAAATACTCCTTTCGATTTTTAGGAACTATATAGTTCTCACATATATTAAAAAAGGGGTGGAAATCCCAAAAATCCGGAGGGAATATAGTTCTAGTGACATCTCCACCACCAACATCGTCCACAATGCGAACACCCTCGCAACCTCTTTTTGAGGGTCAAATTTATCATTTTTTTTTAAATCAAAGTCATCGCTTCAAAATCAGACAAGTTAGACCGTACTTTCAGCAAAATATTAATACAGTTACGAGAAAAATAATTACATTTCCCTTGTTATCTAATTATGATATTCACAAAACGTAACATTTTTTTTTCCGTAAAAAGATTGTGATATCGACAGTTGATTCGATACTAGGCTTGCGGATCACTAGTATCGTCTGTGATCATAATATCAGTACATTAGTATAACTTTAAAATGTATCAATAACGAAATGATTATTAGAACAATTTGGTGTTATCCCCCTATCCTACCAGTTGCAAGAGCTCACGAGGCATTTGGGGAATGTAATAATCGCCTGTAGCTCGACATACACGCAAAATTAAGAAACATACAAGTGCGAAGGTTTTAGACAAAAACAAGAGGATTAGGACACTAGTGATAATTTGATGTATGTATATAGCAAAATCCAAATAGTGAAATCGACGGGGAGAACATTACAGACTGACATTATTCAAATGCACAAGCAAGTCATCAGGAGGAGCAGTGACGCATTGTGAACTAGTGAAGCCTCGTAGTATCAGTTTAAGACTCAATAGGCATGCTCTCAGCTTCCCGCCTCACCGATTCAAACAACACAGAGGATAAGTATCGCTCGCCGAAGCTCGGAAAAACCACCTGATTAGTAATGATAGATCAGACTATTAGACAATTGCTATTATTTGTACAAAAAAAAAACTAAGAATCAGGTGCATAAATATTGGAACACTCAGAGCAAAAATGAATTGAACGAAAGTACTTGTTCATGAGAGTGCATGTCATAGTGTCAAAGCTTAAATTTACAAAAAGTCTACATGCTAAAGCATAAAATGAAATGTCGAGGAGTAAAGCATCGGATAGGGATAAGCAGAGTAATATAAACAGTCCGAGAAAAATGGCTGGGATGGACATCTTACATCTTGAACACAATAATACTAGGGTAAAGAACTTGCCATAAATTTGATTGCAAAGTCAGCCGCAAAATTTCCATAAATCTCACTTACCACTTTCAAACAAGGACTCTGATCAAAACAAGATAGAATATTACAACAACAATAACACCAAAGTCCTCTACTATAGATGGGTAGCTTTCTCGGATCAGGATTATATATTGCCATAAAAATAAAGATTTATTAAGGTACCACATTGGTCATGAAGTAAAAAAGTAAGAATAAAAGACGTATATAAGATAAGAAAAGGACAATTAGCAAATTTCATGCCAACCCTTCTACTATAGATGGGTAGCTTTCAAAAACAAATTACTTACCTAGACGGGGTCAATGATCAAGGCGACTCATGGCCTAGGTTGGTGGCCTCCAACCTAACGTCTCCCAATGTGGGAGATCGTACGTCATAATTTTTTAATGTGGGGGCACGCGACCCCTGCCCACTGCTAGTATAATCTTAATTGATATTGCACGTTTAACAACTACTTGTGCATTTTAGCTGCAGAAAAATATTGACTCAGTTCACTCAAATCTTAAAAAGGGGTGTAATTGTAAAGAATTCGAGGGGGTATCATGAATAAGTGAAGCTGTATGGTATCCGTTTAAGACTCTAGGTATGCTTTCAGCTTTCCGTCTCACCGATTCAACAATACAGAGGATAAGTATCGCTCTCCAAAGCCCGGAAAACCCACCGATTCAAAATGATACTTGTTCAGGAGAGTGCATGTCAAAGCTTAAATTTATAAAATAGTACACATGCTAAGAGCATAAGATGCCATGTCCAGGAGTAAAGCAACAAATAGGGATAAGCACTAAGCAGGGTAATATAAACCATGGTTACCGGATTCTCTATGAATACACCCTTACCGATTCACGATTAGCTCTTCTAGAATGTTTGTTATATGTATTTTTAGTAAGCAAGATGATGGAATTCGCTTTTAACAATTCGCGATTCATAGGGTGCCAAGCAAATCCGGCAACCATGATGATATAAACAGTCGGAGAAAAATGTCTGGGATGGAGATCATACATCTTGAACACAATAAAACTAGGGCAATTATATGGGTTGTACTGTTGTACGGTCCGGTATTAAGTTTGGGGTTGAAACGCAACACCATGACCGATAGAAGTGTTCCAAGGTCACAGCGATCACACTGGAAGCTGTTTCGGCTACAACAGCTGATTGCAGATAAAACCTAAATTCATTTTGAATACCATGGTCCTAGAGTAGGAAAGGGTAAAGGTTCATCGTTTTGGGCAGATTTTAAGCTCTGATGTCACCTTAAAACTAGTAGAAGCTTCCTATGTCACACTCCACGCCAGCATTACATGAAAATTTCCTAAAAACTAGTAATACTGTAATAATAACAAAAAAAGTGATTCCTAGTTTAAACTAAGATTGATGCATTAGAATTTAGAAAAGTTGCACCATTGGCTGGTTTATGGATCTTCCTTTGACAAGGTTGTAAGAGGTCTGCTATACCAAAAAACCAGAAGTAACCAAAACGCTATCAGAAGATCTTGTCTCTTGATGCATAAGAAATGCAACTGACGACCCTGTTCTGTAATGACGAGGCGTTGAAAGAAGAAAAGCAAACTTACAACAATGAGTTTTCCAGCATTTTCGGGCCTCTTTGCCACTTTAACAGCAGCAGCAGCAGCACCACCAGATGAAATCCCTACCTGAAACATAAACTCGTCAGTCCTCACCGTAAATCAGAAAAGAGTACTTAGTACTTACTATCAATTAAGAATTTTTTTTTTAGCAAACTAATAAACAAAAAAGCTTACCAGCAAACCTTCTTTGAGTGCAAGTGTTTTTGCCATTTCAATAGATTCATCACTGGACACCTGTTGAATGAGATGAGAGTAATTTTAGAAATTCATTTACAATCTATGTTACTCAAACTCAGGTGTGAGTGTCGGACACGGGCACCTATCAAACAGTCCAGACTCTAATCTTGAGGCGTTTACCAGTTCTAAACAAAATTAATTACATATACAGAGCTAAACTAATATAATAACACAATAAACCTACAATCACATGAAGAGCTCAATGCAGTGGGGTGAAGACAGAGAGCCAGAACGAATAGAAGGATCACCTGGACCACTTCATCGAGTATACTCACATCCAGAACACCAGGTATAAAGCCTGCCCCAATTCCTTGAATCTTGTGTGGGCCTACAGTCATAAATTTATTTAAGGTTCAACTTCACCTCTTAAAAAGGTTATTTCAAATTTACTTAGAATGCGTCTATCTCTTACTAATGGGTTGTTGATTGGAAAAAAAATATATCTGTGTAGCAAAATGTCAAAAAGTTGCGTTATGTTTGACTTGGAGCCCATGGATGTACAAAATAATTATTTCCAGTAAGCCACTTTATTGCATTTTGAGGAAAATACTAAAAGTTATTGCATTTTTTATTGTTTTACAATGAAAATTAGTAAACCATATTTTGGTACACACTGAAAATTTAGCCAGCGTTGCACATAACTCTAGTGAATAAGATGGTAACAATAAAACTGCCCAACCAAGTTTTTGTTTTTTGTAACTTACCAGGTTTCCCTCCAGACAATACAGCACTTTCGACTGGTTCCACACCAATTAGCTGACAATAAACGAAGTAACAGATAATTAAAAGATGAACAAAGAATCAAAAGAAAATAGAAGTTGTTGACTTTGCTGGTCACACTATTTTAACTTCGACAAATATTTTCACACAATGTACAACAATTACCACAAAGTACTTCTAAAAATTAATGATCAAAGTCGACCACCAAAGTACAAACAAAGATGCTGGTTAGCCTCTCAGCGCTCCTGAATTTTTCTCTGAGTGCATATACAACATACCTTCACTTTTGAATCTTGTTCTTTAAGAAATTTTCCTGCACCTGTTACTGTACCTCCAGTCCCAATTCCAGATACAAGTATATCAATTTTGCCTGCAGTACCTTTCCAAATTTCAGGTCCAGTTGTTTCATAGTGAACCTAAGAAGTTGTTTCAAATAAGTATCAGTCAACGAGGCACGAAGATGGTAAGCCATTAGTCAATTCAGATAAGCTCAAGTATCGTTACTTTAGGGTTGGCCGGATTCTCAAACTGCTGTAGAATAAATGAGTTGGGTGTCTTATCACGAATCTCCTCAGCCTTTTGGACAGCCCCTTTCATCCCTTTAGCTGGTTCAGTTAGAACTAGCTCCGCACCAAAAGCCTTCAGAATTATCCTTCTCTCAAGACTCATTGAAGCCGGCATCGTTATAATGAGCTTGTAACCTTTAGCTGCTGACATGAAAGCTAGTCCAATGCCCGTATTTCCACTAGTTGGTTCAATGAGCACGCTCTAAGAAAATTTGTGAAAAAAAAACAAGTACTTTAGCACAAGAAAGAAGCACTATATAGTATATACAAACATGGCGTTATTTAGGTCTTCCTCACTTCAATTTTGCCAGAAAAGTAATAAGAGATATAACAACCAAGAACAATACTAGTTTAGCACCTTAAATGTTCCTACTTATGGCGGGTATGGAGGCAGGTAAATTGCAGGTTTACCCCCACTATTAAACACAAGAGGCAATTTCTAAATGGCCCATAATAAAAATTGTGTCAAGAAGTTGAATGGGCCGACTTAAGTTGGGGGGTGCTAACCGAAGCCGTGAAACAAGCTATCCCTACGTATATGATGAGCCTATTTCTTATTACCGAGGGATCATTAGTGACTTACACTCTCTACCAGCTAAAATAACCGACATGAGACTAGTTTCAATAAATCATTCAAGTTATGACCCTCTCTACAAAAGGACCTCGGGAAAAAAGAATTCTGGATCAGCCACTGGTTTTATATGGAGGAGCATCTAGGGGTGGAAGGCTTTGCTATTGGAGGGCCTTAAATGACGCATAGGAAATGGCTGGAGCATTGTATCTGGGATTGTGCCTAGCTGCCAGGTAATTCGACAAATAAAGCTCGTGCTCCAAAACATGGGGCTGATGGTGTGTGGGTCTCAGACCTAGCTCATTGATTCGGTGACTCGTCATAGGACGAGAAAGCAAACTCAATATGGTGGAAGAGGATGCTCAATTGGTACAGTCCTTGCCTTTAAGTATAGATTTCCTATGGATGTAATTGTGTCTACAAAAGACGTCGAGTACCGTGTTATATCCGGGAATTGGTTGGGTATCCTTGGTGGCCATGACTTAGACCTAGATATTGCTCTGAGAATTGAGGACAAGGATGATAGCTGGCAGTTAAAAGGCACCTCTAAAACTTTATGGCGAGGATGTCAGGAGTCTCTTGCGGTTAAGGGGAATCCATTTGGTCGAAATATAGTTGCTGATGCGAGAATGCGAGATGGGGATATACCTATGACTTGTTGGAGATTTGGTCTTTCCGGAATTCCTAATTTTTTAGGAGGATCGACCCCAATGTTCATTGTCATCAATAGGCTCGTCAAGTTGGTGGCTGATCACAACTAATGTGCCAAGAGAGTTTTTTTACTTCTATAAAACAGTAAAGGCGTATCGCCTACCTCTTATCACTCTCTGGAAGCGGGTTGGATTAACATAAACACAAATGCAGCGCTTTACAACAATGGAGAGGTGGGTATTAGTATGGTGGCCACGAACAAGAGAGGCGAGATTGTGGGGCTTATGTCCAAACGAGTGAAGAGTGGTTTGTCGAAAATTGCCATCGAAAGTGATGGTTGCAGTTTGCAAATGTCATTAACTCTTTAATGAAGAAGTATGAAAAGAACAGGAGTATATATTACGTTAAAATAAAGATCTATTGGATTACCACATCGTCCGTGAAGGAAAAGAGTGAGAACAGAATACATATATAAGATTAAAGGACAACTTTTAAATTACTTATCAACCCATCTACTACAGATGGGTAGCCTTCAAAAACAAAATACTAACCTGGACGGGGTTAATGATCAAGATTCATGACCTAGGTTGGTGTGCCTGCCTAACGTCTCCCCATGTGGGAGATCGTACGTCATAATTTTTTATTGTGAGGGTCCGCGTTCGCGCAACCCTTGCCCATTACTAGTATACAATGTTAAAAGGTTTTGTTTTACTCGAATTTCATTGTACATTTATTAATTTTTAATTTATTCAAGGTGTATTGGATGCTTTGAGATCCAGTTTCCCTCTTTTCTTTTAATGTTGGACCAATGTTTTCAAAATAAAGCAATGTAAATTTCTGAATAAAACTTCCTTTCTTTTACAAAATTCACACATTGAACCATTTCAATCAAATAGTCTTCACAAAGGGCATTTCCAAACAATCAGAGGTATAATTATCCTAGCGACATCTCCACCGCCAACATCAACGACAAAGCAAGCGCCCTTAGACAAATTAGTATCTAGTAATGTTGGCCTTTAATGGTCCCGAATTCTAAGAACCAACTAAAAACCTCTAGTTGGATGTCTCACGTCCTTGATTGAACTCACAAAACTTTACCAAACATATCCCAGTGGTTTCATTATACACATGGTCTCCAGCTGATATCTTTTTTTTTTTAGGGTCAAGTTTGACATCAAGTTTTAACCCCCACTATAAACACGAGGCAGTTTCTGGATGGCCCATAATAAAAATTGTGACAAAAAGTTGAATGAGCGGACTTAAAATTCACTATACAAGCAGCCAAGACTGTTTAGTGTCTCATTTTGTGCCGTCAGGTTCCCCAAAGCCAAAGAGGCAAGATGCACTTTCAGCAAAAAATAAATAAAAATCCTAGCCATTTCAAGTGACATCACCAATACAAATTTGATAATTCCAGAACATAGCGTCACAGAGTACCAACCTCACCAGGCTTTATTAAGCCTTTTGCTTCAGCATCAGCAATCATACTGTAACCAATCCTGTGAGAAGAAAGTAACTACAGTCAGTAATGACATAAGCATATATATAAACGTGGATCTTCAGAGTCACTGCTATTTAGGAACAGGAAACACGATTAACAGAATAGATAACCTGTCTTTGACACTAGAACATGGCTCCATTGCTTCCAACTTGGCAGCTATACGAGCAACACAACCATCCACGACATTATTGAGATACACCAGTGGCGTATTGCCAATCAACTGTGCAAAAAAAAAACGCGAACATATTAAAATTGTTTGCACTTGCACACAGTAATCCATTGAAAAATAAAAGAGATAAAGTTGCTTACTTCCGTTACGTCCTTAGCAATGAAAGCCTTCTCCTCCACCATTTTGAGCAATACTGAACCAAGATCAACAATATTGTTCCGACATTAGTTTATGTAACTAAGTTCCAGTAACCAAATGACACCCAATAAAATTCAAAGTTAGGTTAGAAAGTTATCTACTTTAAAACATTATCCAATATTTAGTGAAGGTTAAAGCACATACATCAATTTGTTGCTTGTCATAGTGTCAATTGCAAAAGCAACTTGCTCTGTATTTACGACTATATTGTTTTAATACGGAGTAAAAGATTGCGAGTCCAAACTATAGCAAGAGAATGACCACAGCCTAATGCTGCTGAAATATATACCGACAGCAATCTAAGCACACCCTGCAAGTCTTTAAGCATGATCATGGATGAATGTGTATAGTTCTCATCATATGAAACTTAATTTTTACTCGATTAGCCGCAGAAAATCGCAGTAGATAAGCTTTATTAATACACCTCCTAGCCTAGACGACCCAAATATCTACGGACAACCACCAGGGTGAGAATGAAATTTGATTGTAAATTCAGCATCCAATTTTCCATGAAACCCATGTACCACTTTCAAACAAGAAAATAATCAAGTGATACTGATCAAAACAAGACAGAGATAGTACAACAACATCAAAACCTTAGTCTCAAAATGATTTGGCGTCGGCTGAAATAAATCATCATTTTAAACCTTCTGGCGCTTCCAATAGAGCTTTATTCTTACATGTTTGAAATACTATATTTACTTTTTCTTTCTTCATAATAAACTTTACAATGTCTAATTCTTTTTAGGGTTTTTCTACATGATACCCTCGTGTTTTTTCGAATTTTACGTGGTACACCTCGTTTTTCGAAAGCATCACTGGTACCTAAACTTAAGGAAAACGTCTCAAAAAACCCAAAATGCACTAATTTGCCTCTTTTAAACGTTTGTTTTATACACTTTTAGTTAATATTTTGACAATAATTTGTCATACCATTAACACAATATCGTGTACTCAAATGTAAACACATCTTCTCAACAAAATTTAACTGTTTGAAACTCAATTTTAGTTGTTTGGGTATTTTAAAAACTATTTACTAAGTTAAGGACTTCAGGACTACCAGTGATGTTTTTAAAAGACGAATGCTATAAAATACGAGATTACCATGTGGAAGAAACCCTTCTTTTTAATATACCCGAGTCAATGCTAACTGAATAGATTAGCTGAAAACATCAACAATTATAGACAAGCACATAAAAAACATTCATACGGAGTATATGACAGTAAAATAAAAAACATTCATATATGACAGACTGACAGTAAAATAAAAAACATTCATATATGACAGACTGACAGTAAAATAAAAAACATTCATATTAATATATAACAGTAAAATCAATATGATCAGATTGATCACCCAATTAAAAGCCTGATATCCCAAATGTCCTAAACTTAAGAGAAACACCCATATTACTCCCAAAAATGACGAAATTTGTCACCAATTAAACAATCAATCAATACCCATTATCCAGTAAGACACAAAACTATAAAACTGCACTAAAATTCCCTTTGTCCCGTTCATTTGTTTACATGTTTTATTCGTGGTGACGGGTATTTTAATCAAAGGGAAACAAATGCTTTTACTTTATAAATAAAACTACAAAAACAGTAATGAAATGAATAATAAAAAGATTTACTGACTAATCAACGGAAAAACAAACTAAAAATGTACCGATAATTGATAAATTAAGCAGACAATTTCCAGAAAACAAAGGTAAACATGCACAAAATTCAAATAAAAGGGATTAATTAAATAAAAGATTGAAATCAAAGAAGTGGGTAATTAATTTTGGGAAAATAAGAGGTGCCCAGATACCTGATTGAGACAAATAAGAGTGGATTGAGGTTGTATAAAATGGTCACAACTCACAGTGTAAAATGATGTAGTAGAAGACTGAGAAAGTGAGAAGATATATATGGTGGTATTTTTTATTTTCTTGGTTATTTTCATGTGGCTTAGGTCATCATTCGAATCCGCGAAAGTGACGAAAGTGACAATTCACCCTTTAAATTTGTTTAATGGTAAAACTAGTGTTGATCTCGTGCTAAAATACGGTTTTTTTATATATAGATATTAGAGAAATTTAAAATAAAATTACGGGAATTTAACTCTATTTTGAAATTATTCATAAAATATACTTTTAATAATGTTAGTTTTAAGAGGTACAATTGAAAAGTTCAGCCCTCTATATATAGAAATTTATAATTAATGTAAATTAAAAAAAATATAAACTTAAAAAAGTAACAAATGCATACAACCCATACAAATATGTGAAAAGTTAGTATATGCTATTTGTTAACATATAAAACACGAAAAAATGTTAACACTACTCTGAGTAAAAAATATAGCAACCAGTTAAATTGTGTAAGAATAGGAAATTTGGTATATTTTATATATAAGGTGATATATTTGTTTTGCTTTACTCATATTTCACACATAGACAGATAATAACTACAAAGATTACATAACCACATGTTAGGTCCAACCTCTATTTATATTAATAGAGGCCAATCCTAGCAAAAGAATTTGAGTGGGAAAATTTTAGAAATTGACTAATTCTTTTAGTTATAAGGGGATTATGACCTTTAAGTTTCAATTGTAGCAATCAAACCCCTTAACTTTATAAAAAAGTGAAATTAAATCTCATTGTTTAATTTTTCATGAATATTGCATCAAAATTCATATTATAATCCAATTAATTATATATACAATTTTATTTTAGAGCTTATATTCAATATATAATTGTAATAGCGGCTATTTTTGATAATTTAAAATGATTAGACAATTTATAACAAATGTAAGAATAGCTCATAAAATTTGATAATATTTCTACTCTGTTAATCATAAATGAATGTAAAATATTCTTTAGATGAATAATTATTTGTATATAAATCAACAAAGTTGAAACTAGTAATTTTTATGTATTTTAAGTGGTATAATATAAATATAAATATAGTTTTTGTTGAGAATTAAGTGGAAAATAAAAATTGGGGTTAAATTTCACATTTTGATAAAGTAAAGGGGTTTAATTGCTACAATTAAAACTTAAGGGTCCTAATTTCACCATTGAACGAATTTAAGGGGGTAAATTGCCACTTTCACGTTAAGCGAATCATGAATGTATTTATGTATATGCTACTCCTATTAGAGAACAATAAGTCTCTTTTGTGACGGTATGAATTTGCAATTAGAGAAAGGTGAACTTGAAATGGTTACTAAAATATCCAGTTTTGGACTCTAATCACTCCATCACTCTAATCACTCCATCACTCTAATCACTCATGTTATTTTATATACTTTCCTTGCAATTGCAATATTATTTCCAAATTGCAATAAATTATAAACTTGAAAGCGAAATGTCTACGTTCATGATCAATCCAAACATTATGCTATTTGCATGAATACAGAATTGTAGTACGAATCTGTGTGATATTCAGTAAATTATTATTGCCAATGATAATTTTATTTAGTAAATTATTTTATATTATTAATACTCAAACACGTTTTAGTGATTCTTTGAGTTTCAGTCGCTAGTCTTTCTATCATAAGCTTGTTGTATGAATGTATGATCATAGTCACAAACGGGTATATTAAAGGGTGACGACTCAGTATTTCACAAGAGTAGGTGTTTAATTACCATAATAAAAACTGCGAGGCTCGGTTAAGTTTTTACCTTTTGATATAAACGATCTCACTAATTTCTGTCGATGATTTTAAAATTTGACATTTTAAGATTCAACTTACAAAAACCGTAGTTATACCCTGGCTTGGTTATCTTAATAATTACTTTGTAGTTACTTTGTATCCTTTAAAGTCGCTTTTATGTATGGGACTTGAGAAAAGATTAAGTCTTCGCCAGACAGTTTTACAATAAAATATTGTAAGATAAATGTAAAACCATCCTTAAGCGACAATGATGCCTTTATTACAATACTCATGGAGTCATGCTAGTGGGTAGAAATTATTTTTGTTAGAGATATAAAATATATTATCAATGTATCACTTAGTTTTACAATAATACTCGTGTAAAAACGTTTTACGGAATAATTTGTACTTACAGAAAAAGATAATTGCTTAATTGAAAATTGAAAGCAGTTACGAATTATAAGTATAAATATGTAATTTGACGATAAATTAATGATTCACAATGCAATATGAGATGTCTGTGGCAGATGTTGGAGAAAATGATAAGGGGGGCCTATGTTTGAGCTAGAGCTGATCAACTTTGGGCCGGCCCGTTTGGTCCTACCCGTTTGGTCCGCAATTTAAGCGGGCTTGGATAAGAAGAAATTAAAAAATATATTTGACGAACGGGCCAAGCACGGCCCGCTATTTTTCGTGGGCGGATATGGACATGATTAAGAAACCCATGGACAAGCCCGCCAAGCCCGCTAAACATATATAAAATTAAAAAATTATGCGTCATATAAACAAAAACCTAATAAAGTAAAAATATACAAGAGTAAATGAAATAAAATTTGTATTAGTGATAAAGTAAGTAGTTATAATTTTTTTTTATATCGTTACTTTTTTTAGAGACTTATAACTTCAAAATAACCATGTTCAACTATAGAATTTGTATATATTAAGTTGAGTTTGCGATGTTTTGGTTAATTCGGAATATATGTTAAGTCTACTTTATACTTAATTTTATTAAAAAATTAGTTTAATACTTCCTCCATTCTCCTATGATGTTCCCATTTTATTAAAATATACCTCACATATATTCACAAAATGGGTACATCATATGAGAATAAAGGAAGTATATTTTACATTCAAGCCCGCAAGCCCACGGAAAAGCCCGCTAGCTTAAATTAGACGGACATGGACAACCCTAGTAAGCCCGCTTAAGCGGGCTTGGACAAGGTATATTAGGCCCGCTGGACATTTTTTCAAAGATAAGCCCGGCCCATGTCCGTTCAAGTCCGCAAACGATCACCTCTAGTTTGAGCTATTGGCTTTGTCCGTTAAAATTTAGTATTATTTATCATTGACGAGAGGTGGGTTAATATTTTTACATAATAAATAAATATCGGATATAACTAAAGTCCTCCACATATTTATTACCTACATGTCAGACGTACGCATGAATCGTTTTCTCAAATCCACTTCCACGAGAGTTTATAACTATTTATAAGTTTATAACTAACCACAACATGTCATTAATCATCCCCGTTGAGTATATACTAGGAATTGATAGACGACAAGCTCCTGTTCGCTAATGATGTTTGTTTCCAAGTATAATGTAATTCCCGATATTCATGTTTATACCAAGATCAAAGTGTGAAGAGTGGTTCATTGAAGATCAAGAAATGTGTCTTTGTAATCTTAGTTTAGTGTTGTAAGATATACGAGTTCATTTGCTAATGCAACATTGCAAGTTCTATGTCACAATGGTAATCATTGTGGCATACGTCTGATCAATGTTCTTAAATCGACTTTGCTAAGGATTGAAAAGTGCGGGGAAAAAAGAATTACGTTTTTTATTTGGGGTTTCTAATTTATAGAGAGAAGTGAGATCATCTCTCACTAGAAACCTAAACCCTTATTATATTGTATTGTAAGTTTTTTTTGGTGATCAAGGGGACACCCGAACACCCTGCAAGCCCGGGGAGTAGGTAAGACATTAAGGTTACCCTTGATGCCAGGTAATAACCGTAGCACTCTTGTGTAGGGAGTCGAACCCGGGACCTCTCAATTCGTTGTCATACGCTTTGAGGCACTCCCACACTCCACTACACTCAAACCTAATAACTATCTCATTGTATTGTAAGTTATTCATTTCTTTTTGTGAACAAAAAAAAAATCATCTAAAAAAAGGCTATACATTGAAAGTCACCCGAAGACTAATGTGTTAGACTAAGTTTAACCCAGTATGAAGAAGAGTCCGAGCAATGGTCTTATGCTCATACCTACACCATTTGAGTCTAAGACCTTGAATAAAGTGTATAGTTGTAGAAAAGTGGATCTTGGAAATCCAAGACCAAGTTAAGACTCATCAATAGTATTTTCTTTGTATATAAAGTAGGTTTGGTGTGACCTAATTATTTTTGATGAAATTTCTAATAGGTCTGAGGGATAAAGTGGAAGAAATAATATAGTCTGAGCTAAGTCGTTAGTATAAACTAATAATATTTTACTGTTATTAAGACTTATATTGAGTCTGTGGATAAACATAGTCTTACACTCATTTAATTGTCTTTCCCCAAAATAATAAGGTAACCTTTCTACTCCATATAGTTTGGTATGAGCGAGAAAGAGTTTTTAAATCGCGAAAGTGGCGATTAATTCCCATTACTTTGGTCAATTGTGAAATTGATCTCTTTAAGTTTTAAACGTAGTGACTAGGCCCCGTGACTTTGAGTTAAAGTGAGATTGAATCCCATTTTTTATTTCCCTACAAAATGCACCAATAAAATCAATTTCAATTGTTTATATTTACTCCGTTCCATTTGATTGAATACGTTTGTTTTATCACGTATGTCAATGCTTATTTTATTTTCTTTCTATTATTAGTTACAAATTATTAAAAAATGATAAAAGTATGATATTAATATTGTACTCGATAAGATAATTTAAACAAGATACGTGTTTTCTTCTATTCAATAAATATTCTTTAGGTTGATTAAAGTACTCTTCACAAAGTAATAGAAACATATAGAATTTATTGACTATGACGGAGTCTATAACCCCGTCATTTTCTTAGTCCACCCTCGATACCATAGCTAGTTAAGATATTGTACGTTTGTACATAAGTTCCCAACTCCGGGGAACTTAATTCAGACAATCGTACGGGGTTCACCGTTATTGGATTATCACAATTCACATATCACCAACAATCAACATTTACAAGTTTGAATCCGATACAAGTATAAGTATATAAGATAATTTGGTAAGTCAGAATTAGTGTCACATAGCCCCATATCCGTCATAGGCACATTGAAGAAGCTATAACCCAAACAAAGTCGAACTAATGTCGTTGCCAAGGTATACGAAGTGGAATATCGACTATGTTTGATGTATGAATCAATCCGAAGTTGGGTTACACTTTGCTCATACTCTATATAATACTCCCTCCGTCCTGGTCATTTGATTACCAATTCTATTTAGGGTGTTTCATTCATTTGTTTACCATTCTATATTATGAAGCTAATCTATGAGTAATTTGATCACCAAATGTGACTACTATCCACTTGTCATTCACCAATTACAACCACAAGTGATCCCCTACAATTTTCTTAATAATTGTGCTAAAAGTAAAGGTAAACAAATGAGCGGGACTGAGGGAGTAGATGTTCATAAATATAACCACGGTCATGGTACTGAATTCAGGCCGCCACATCCGATCACGACCATTGTATTTGGGTCCTATTTGCCACTTCCCCGATTCTGAAGTGTTTCAAAAGTTCTCAATGGCCATATTTTGAGGCACTATCGATCACTATATGGCCGCATTGGCCATGATCATTAACTTGATACCTTGGCTAATACGGCCATACGGGTATAATACGAGTCTCTGAAGCCAAAGAACACAAAGAACACGAGAGAGTAATCAAATAAATTTATCCCACATTTCCCTCGATATCATTATTAATTTTAAAAAAAAAATACACCAATATCACAAACTGTATCACAATTACAACCTCCAATTCTCCAAATTGTATTAATATTATTATACAGTATATAAGTAACTATTGCAAAAAATAACCAGACAAAAACAAACCAAAGAAGAGAAACAAAGTACCATAAATAAGAATAGCTTTCTGTCCAGAAGTAAGTGAATTACCCCCTAAACCAAATTGCTGATTTTGAGCAAAACCAGCAATTTCAACACTCTTACTATCAAAGAAACTCTTCGCAGCGCCGCAAGTCGGACACCTCCAATCCTCGGGCAACTGCGCAAAAGGTAGCCCAGGCGGAACCGGGTAACTAGGATCACCAGCTGCCTCATCATATTTATACCCACATGACCTACATTCATATATCCCAGTATTTAACACTGCAAACTTTTCTTCCAATCTTTTCTTATCAAAACTTTCTTCTTCTGTTGTTATTTCCTCTGATACTGAAAAGGGTATCTCTGATTTTGGCTCCTCTGAAATGGGTTTGTCTTCTTTTGAGACATCAACTGATTTTAAACTGAGTTTAGGGACTCTAATAAAATTGTGGTTTTTTGGTGAAATTAGTTGGAATTTGGGTTTTGGAAGTGAAGGTGAGGTAAGTTGGAAGTAGAAGGGTGTTGGTTTTGTTATGGTTGAAGCCATTTTTAACAATATTTTTCTTTGCAAAAATGAAAATGTGTGATTTAGTTTTTTCAAGTGTGGTAATGTTGAAATTAGGGGACAAAATTTAGAAGGTTTTGAGAGGAGAAAGGAGGAGGATCCATGGGAAAGTATATGCCATTTTTGTAGACCTTTAATTTGAGGAGAAGGTATTGGAGGATAAGGTGTGGGTTTTGGATGTTTATTGGCTAACTTAAGCTCCACCTCTCCACCTGTAAAGGTTGTAATGCTGACTTGGTGTTACCAAATGGTTAATGTTGTCTTTAGATTAGTAAAAGGGCTCTAGTAGGCTAGTAGCTCACAAAATCTCATTTCAAATCAGACGATTCGTCTTATGGTTTTACTCACAAAAAGAGCAAGCGGGCAAGTAAGGGATAATGAATAATCCCTCCACTTACCCCACTTGCTCTTTTGTGAGGGGACTTGACCCATCTAAAGTAATAAGATGGGTCGCCCCGTCTCAAGTAAGACCAAGTGATGGGGGCTAGGGGTTGGGTTTATCGATATCCGCAAATTCTCATTTGTGACGGATATTCACAAGCTTGTGACTAAACCTGATAAATCTGATCTGATCTGAGTGACTCGATCAAAACCCGACCCAATAGAACCCGAGGTAAACCAAAATCGACCTGATGCGACCCATAACCAGGCATGTAACTCGATCTGATAATCAATGATCTGAACCCTGAACTAGAACCGAACCGATTTTGATCCAACCTGATATTTACCCGATTAAATTGATAACCTGGCAACTATTAAGCTTAAATTGATCAAAATGAAACCGATTTAGTGTTTAGATTTAATACGTTTGACTTTAAAATGAAGTAACTAAACCAAATAATTGTTAAAAACTAAATTTAATGCTTGTAACCTAAAGTAATGCGATAAAATAACCAGACATGATAATGACTCGACCTAAACCTGATACATCATTTGACCCAAAATGACCCGACCCAATAACGACCCAACCCCAACCCGAGTAATCCGATTGGTAACTCTACTTGTGAGTTGTGACTTCTCATAAGCTGCAAATGAGCAAGCAAGTGGGACATGGATTGTGAGAGGTCACAAGCTTGTAACACTCATAAACAAGACTTGTTGGTTGGTACCGCTTTAAAGCATTGTCAATTTTGATCTTATATCATATAAAAATAATTATCTTAATTATATCTTTGTATAACCATTTCAATTGTTTCTAATTGATTTGACCAATATTTTAATACATAATTTTCGAACTCTGTTATTGAAATATTAAATGAAAAAAAATCAATATTTTAACAACTATATATAGGTTTAAGCTGAGCTCGAGTTAAATCTCGCGAGCATGTTAATGAGCTACAAATTTTTTTAATCTCAAATAACCTCGCGATCGAGTTTTGTTACATGAGCACAAGTCAAAAGGCTCATGCCCGACTCATTATCACCCATTCACCCCTACCCTCGTGTTAACCAGACGCTTCCTCAAATAATTCATAGTAATACATACTATCCGTACTTATATTTCGAGATTTACTGTCTTAAGCTTAAATCAGGTCAAATATATCCATGTGGGAAGAAACATTAAAAAAAAAAAAAGCAAAAAGCATAGAGAAGCAAAAAATTTGTGTGAAATTATATTTGATCGGTCTGACGTTTAGGTAGCACCGACAGTCCTGTTAATCAGCCGTACCGTATCCGACACCAACACTCGTCGGACACGCGCCCAAATGTGTCAGTGCCGTGTCTAACTTTGTTCTCTTGTTTAGGCACGTGTCCATTGTATTTGGGCACGTGTCCTATGCATGTCCGTGGTATTTGGACACTATTTGGGGTCAATGATTTTATTTAGACGAGAAACGAGCTGTCGAAAGATGTGGATTAGAAAATGAGTTTGGGTGGAAAATGAAAATGAGTTATAGTAAAGTTTTACTTTTACTTATTTAAATTTAGAGTAAATTAATCGGAAAATTCACATTGTACCCCCGAGATTTGCCATTTTGCACGAAATACCCAAAATTTTGATTTAGAAAACTTTAAGAGGTCATAACTCGTGTTTACGAGATCATAAAGTGACGATTTTTTTTTTTCAAATCGATCATCTTTCCGAGAACTACGATTTGAAAAAAAAAATCATTGTATTTGGATCCCGTAGCTAGGAGTTATTGCATGTCAAAGTTTTTTGACCGAACAAACTTTGAGCGAGCATCTCTTAGTTACGAATTCCGAACTCGACAATTTTTTTTTTCAAATCGTAGTACTTGGAAAGACGATCGATTTGAAAAAAAAAAAAACGTCACTTTCTGATCTCGTAAACACGAGTTATGACCTCTTAAAGTTTTCTAGATCAAAATTTTGGGTATTTCGTGCAAAACGGCAAACCTCAAGGGTACCATGTGAATTTTCCGTAAATTAATTATAACTCCCTTGTATGTTTCAATTTTTTAAAAATACTCCCTTATAAGATTTTTTTATTAAATTACTCCCTTATTTTTGACTCCGGCCATATCTTGCTACCATTTCCCAATTGTGGTGAGCAAGCTACCATTTCCCAATTGTAGTGAGCAAATCCGTCAATATTTGAATTTTCCTTCAATTTCCCTTATTTCATGACGAAAATGCCCTTCACTTTATGTTATATGACTTTTCTTATCTTCATCTTCATCAATTGTTATTATTTCACTCTATCTTCATTAAAATTAACCTTCATTATAAGATCTTTTTCTAATTAGTACTCACTACCTAAATTAAGTATACAAATCTAGAAAAGTCTAACTCAAGGTTTGCTTTTCTCTTCTTTTTTTTATCATTTATTTTTTTAAAACTAAAATTGGATTCAATTGAATTTGAAGTCAGGGTTCTTGAATTTAGGGTTCTTACTGATTTTGATTTTTTTGTATCTTTTAATTATTCAAGAGAAAGTAGTTACCATACCACAAGCCAACACCCCAGAAAATGTTTATGTGGTGTTCCGGTAGCTGTGCTAACCTCGTGGACGGATGACAACCCCAGAAGAAGGTTTGAGAAGTGTAAATTCTCAAACATAAGGACTGGTTCTGTTAGTTGTAACTGGTTTCGCTGACATGATCGTACTCAAATGGAGTGACAAAAAATGTTATCAACAAAGTCATGTTGGAGAAGAGATTGTTGAAATCTGAAATTGACATTTCTGGTAGAGTTACTAATTTATGGGAGATTAAGGTGAACAAGATTGATTTGGGTTACGAATTAGGTTTTGATTTGGGATTTTCAGAAAAATGAGGGTAAAGAGGATAAGTTAAATGAAGGGCATTTATGCCCATTTCTCTTTTTTTTTCCGCCTGAAAACAATAATGGTAGCAAGATATGGTCGGAGTCAAAAATCTGGGAGTAATTTAATAATAAAATCTTATAAGGGAGTAATTTTAGAAAAGTGAAACATACAAGGGAGTTATAATTAATTTACTCTTAAATTTAATATTAAATACTTTACAGAAAAAAATCAAACGTTTATAACTATATAATATATTATTATTAAATTTATATAACGTGTCCCGTGCCCTAAATTTCTGCCATATCGTGTCCTTGTGCATATCTATTTCCGTTTTGGTGCTATCTAGCGGGGCGTAGCCTAAGAAGTTGAATCACTTGAATAAAGTTTGAAACTTTGAATGGAGTCCATTCATTAATGACCCAAGTCACCTAACCTCCTCCTCGTCCTACACGCAACTACGCAAAACCACACTCACAAAACCTCTCTCTTAGTCTTAGTCTTACCCTAACCCAACCAACCCCCCAAAGAAAAATGGTTGACGATCCTATGCTCACCATCTCCCCAATCTTCCCTTCCTCCGATCTCGACTACGACGTCGTTTCTTCCTACAACTCCTCCTCTTCCTCCGACGTCGACGTCGACATCGAACCCACCTCTTTAAACGACATCGTTTCATCCTCTTCCTCCGATCTCCCACCTCCCTCCACCGCCGTCACCATCGCCATCACTCCACCACCTCCCTCCACCACCCTCGCCCTCCCAACCACCGCCACCGCCGCTGCCTCCGTTGACTCCCGCCGCCTCTTCCAACGCCTGTGGACCGATGAAGACGAGATCGAATTACTCCAAGGCTTCCTCGACTACACCGCGACTCGCGGGCCTACCGCGTCTGGACATTACCATGACACCGCCGCCTTTTACGATCAAATCCAATCGAAACTCCAACTCCACTTCAACAAAAATCAGCTTGTGGAGAAACTCCGGCGATTGAAGAAGAAATATCGAACTGTTCTCGCTAAAATCAACTCGAACAACAATTCGAAAGATTTCGTGTTTAAGTCGCCTCATGATCAGGCTACTTTCGAGATTTCTGCGAAGATCTGGACCAATTTGTCAACTCCTGCTACTGCTGTTGCTGCTACTACTGTTACTGCTGGTTACCAAAGCGGCTTCTTGGGTGGAGATTTTAATGACGAGGTTGCAGTTGTTTCTGCAACCCCGCCTAGACCGGCTAATAGTAGTTATGTTGTTAATCATATTAATCTGAATTCCGCGGGTGTGGGAGGGGGAGGGAGTTGTGGGGGGTTTGATAATATGTTGACTAGTTTGACTGGAAATGGGGGTGGATTGCCGAAACTGTGTACTAGAAAGCGGTCTAGAATATCCACCCCCGCCAAAGTCGAGGAGAAGTGTGTTGATGTTAATAATGCTAGTGCTGCTGATAATGCTATTACTACTACTACTGCCAATAATAATAATGCTAATAATGCTGGTAGTATGGGTTTGAATTCGCCGTTGCAGGGATTGGTGGAGGAGACGTTGAGGAATTGTTTGTCGCCTGTGTTGAAGGAGCTTATTAGTAATGTTGTTAATGGCGCTGGTAGTGCTAATGCTGGTCATAGTGGATTAGGAGGAGGAGATGGAAGTGTCGGGTTTAAGGGGGTTGGGGAGTTGGGATTGAATGCTGTGCCATTGAATTTTTCAGGGGTGGGTGTGGAAGGGGGAGTTGATGAGAAATGGAGGAAACAACAGATACTTGAGTTGGAAGTGTACTCGAAGCGATTGGAGTTGGTTCAGGAACAAATTAAGGTGTCATTGGAGGAGCTTAGGTCGATGGAAAGTTGAGGAATGTCGCGGGTAGAGGTGTGGATTTGTAAGTGAGTTTTCTTTTTAAGTTATGTTGATGTTTGATGTTTAAATTATGACTGATGATGATGATGATATATGTGTAGTTAGTGGAGTAGTAAGTTTAGTAACCGTCTTTTAGTTTAACAGCGAATGTGTTGTTGAATAATGTTCGATTATATGTGTACTATTTAGCTAGCTACCCTTTGCGCAACTCTTAAATTTTATGTATAGCAATGGCTCGGATGGAGAAAGCGCATGTTCTTATTGACGTCTTGGTGTGTTTCTAGTTTCCGTATAGCTGATTCAATAATTGTTGAGGGTTTAGTTATGATTGATACAAAGTTTGACGATATTATTGGGAGAGTGTAAGTTGTCTCTTCTAACAAAGTTAGGTGAGTCGGTTTTGAAGCATGAGCTTCATGTTTGGTGATATATGTGCTGCTTCTAAGTGTGATCACCAATTTTTGGCTTAAGTTATGCAATTGGTCCCAACCTCACTATTGAATCCAACAATAATCAAACGAATGAAATGAGTGTTAACAAATAACACATGAAAATGAGCAAGATTGACTGAGAGTAAGATGAGGGTTGCTGATGAGAGTCGAAGATCCCACTTCAGTTGCTGCCGACTTAGTGAGTGCGCGTCTCCCTCTTGATCCTTAAACGTGATTGCAGGCTTCCAGCTATCTCCTCCAAGAATAGGCAACCTCTAGTTGTCGCTGTTATTTCCATGACTCCATGTCATGTTCTCGAGATATATTCTAAATCTGTGGCTAAGACTTAGACTTTGCTCTTGTACCTTTCGACTCCTTAAAGTCTCCCTTGTAATCTGCAAACTCCTTTAACTGTTGTAGCTTGAGTGGTATGCTCTTTTCGTCGTCAATGTCCCGTTGTTGCTTGCTATGTGTCGCCGGTCTTGGTCAACAAGATCTTGGGTGAAGAGTGATGGAGTTAGAAGGTTAGCTAATCGTGTGATGTGTTCTCTCGGACACATGCTGTGTAACTAGATGTCTAGACCTGACATGACAGAACTAGCCTGACCTATACCCATAACAGACGACCCAAATTTCACCAGTGACCCTATCCAGCCCTAGTGTTTATTGTTGCATATCGAGTATTATCCCTAACTAGTAACTACCATGACAATAACACATGAAAATGACCCGAACCTGATATGCCCCACTTGAACTGACCCGATCAACACCCTACCCAAGTATCCGGTTGACCCGTTCCTCTGGGAGTAGAGGAGAATGTGGATTCTTACGAGAACCCTGAAAACTTACTGTCACACTGAAATCATATGAAACAGAACCATTTTTTTCCCGCTTTCTTACCAGCATAGATGCCTTGCAATAGCCGTTGGCTGTCATCAACCAGCAGTGAGCCGGTTAGTACCATTAAACAAGCCGGTTGATTGGCATTCGACTAGAGTTTACTGGTGGAGTGGTGGTTGGCCTGTCTTGACCATTGTTGATTGAATTTAGTACACATTTAGAAGTGTTTTATCCTAAGGCACCACTTTTAAAACTAATTCAAAAATTAGCCACGCATAGTAAAACTATTCAAGCTTTGGGGGATCCAAATCCAAACTATGTTCAAACTTTGAGATACTTCAAAATTACTGAAACTGATGCGATATTGGATCAGAAACATAAGCCGTCCAAAGTGAAACAATATTCTTCTGTGTCTCGGTCAGTAATTTACCTTTCTTGTTCTTTACAATGAGTATTTAGTCAAATGTAAACAAATGATTTGAGCCGCAGAAATATACAAAATGAAGATCCGCTGAAACAAAGTTGGCAATGAATTGTTAATGCCACCGGAATAGTGTGTGCATGAACAGTATCATTTTCTTGCATTTGCCTTGTATTGTGGTGGCAATAGTAAAAAAGCTAGTGGCAATATCATTCCCCTTAATAAATGGACAATCACTCCCACGCCCTTCATTTTCTTGAACTTAATAAGCATACCTCTGACCCTCAATAGTAAGTAGTTTAACCATGAAAATGATTCCAATACATTCTCCTCGTTTGAAAGTACTACCCCAACATTTGGGCGCTCGAGAAAGAGACCGTTACCTTGTCAACATATCCTTATCGCGAGCATATTAACGTTAAAGGTCCCCAAACTCTTTTGATGAAGCTTCTTATTTTGTAACAAAACTCAATATTGGTGAGGGTGTGGGAGCTTAGTTGACCCATGTAGTAGTTGACACTGGTGCATCGGATACCTGGATGGCTGGATTCAGTGTGAAGGGGGCGAACATTGTTTTCCGATAAAGGACAAAAAGTTTGATTACAAATACTCCGCAAATTATGAGAGATTACTACTTTCAGATCAATTATGCACGCTTCCCAATTTCTTGTATGACGGATCTTGTGGCTTTAGTAACACACATGGTTACCGGATTCGCTATTAGTACGTCCTTACCAATTCGCGATTCGCTCTTATTGAACGTGTGTTATATGTATTTTTAGTAAGCAACATGATAGAATTCGCTTTTTACGTTCGCGATTCCTAGGGTACCGAGCGAATCCGGTAACCATGGTAACACATATTACTCCTCCCAGACCGTTCCGGATTTGTAGGAAAAAGACGATTTCTATTTTAAAAACTACCAGACGCAAAATATGGATGTCTACAAAGGTTTAGTATTTGGTTGTGCGACTGAAACCAACAAGTTTGGACGATGGGAATCTGCTGATAATATCCTAGCCGGTGTACATGGGTTTGCTTTTGGGAAGAGATCCTTCATTGAGCAACTCGACGACCATATCCAGGGTCGGTTTTCATACTGGGTTACCATCATTCGATGAGGAGAAACATGCCAAGTCAACTATGTATTTTGAGGATGATGCTCAAATAAGCGGAGATGATACAAGACAAGTCCAAGTAATCTCGATGAAAAGTGGGCCAGGATACCATTTGTACCTGAATGGTATAAGTGTCGACGGAAATAGACTAGAGATCGACCCTTCTGTTATTGAATAAAATCAAGATTTGAGTAAAGGTTTCATTATCGACTATGGTGCTCCTTTTACAGTACTCGACATAACTGCACATGAAAGCTTTAGTTGATGCTGTTGCTAAGTTCTTTGATAATTTTTACGGTTGGAAGTCGGCGCCCTTTGACGGATCTTTCAAGTTATGTTACAAGGAGAGTTTTCCCTTTTATTTTCCGTCTATTGTTTTCCATTTTTCACTGGAAGAGCAAGTCGAATAGGTAGATATGGCTATGGAGCCGGAGAATATGTTCTTCTGGTACGACGACACGAATGAGTTCTGTATGAGAGTGCTACCTAGTACCTAGTAACTCTCCTGGCTTATCCATAATTGGAGCATTTCAACATGCTAACTGATAGATTTATTTTGGCTCAGGCCCGATAACGAATTTAACACTAACTTTAAGTTTTTTTTATGATATTTCCAACTGTCTAATGTATTTTGTACCTCAAAGATGCCTAGAGAATTAGTGTACGTAGCTCATCTTGCTACAAGCACATTCTGTTAAGCAAAACTAGGTACTCTCATTTAAGAGTTGATCCATTTGCAATTTCGTATTCACAAATTCTCATTTAAAGCAGACATAACCTGTCTTAAGTTTGAAACGGGTCAAAGGCATACCAAATTACCCACTTATTGCCTAGAAAATAACAAAAGTTGTCATTATTACCACCATGGGGTAGTATTTGACCCGCATTAAGCTTAAGACGGATAATGTCCATCTTTAACAAGATTTACTATTTTTTTTTCATGAACGACATTAGAAATAAACGAATTTGGGATATGTGCATTGGATTTCAAATTTTTTTTTGGTGCAATGGACAAAAGATATCCAATAAGTTTGGCTAAGCAATTCGTCTCAATCCGAAAGATAATAGAACAATTTTCTATGCCACAACAGTTTGTCACTGGCTATATTTATCGTTAAAATAGTGACATTTGACTCGACTTCTGCTTGTGATGAAAAGGATCGGTCTTCAATAAGAATTTGTAATAACCCAAATTAATTATATAAGAAACTTGTGTGAGATTTACATAGAAATTAACTCTACAAAAGTGTGTAAGGTCGATTCTTCCATTATGGCATTATCTATGTCATTTTATTTTTAGCAAATTTTACGGTATATCCTTGAGTTTTTTTTTTGTTTTCTATGATGTGTCCTTACATTTTAGAAACTAGTTTTAGCCCGTGCAAGATTGCACGGGAGTGTTATTCAAAACTCTAATAAACTATATTTAACTAAATAGATATGTTATTTATATAAAGTTTGACAATGAAGTATTAGATTGATCAGTTGTTACATTTACGTTATAAAAAATAACTATATTCATATGGTTATCATTTCAGTTTTAGTTATGTGTTAAAACTTTTGGTTTAAAATAAACATGAGCATATGTTATTTCAAAAAATTGGAATTTTTAATAATTTTACTATTTTATATTAGTTTTAATTGCGTTATACTTTTTTTTTTTAAAAATAAAAATGTACCTAATTTCGGGTTGAGTCATGGGTCGCGCATGTCTTTATCTAAATGTTCGGGTTATTATCAGGTCATATTTGCCACAATCCGCTTCTTCAAATGAGTTGGTCCTTGACCCGGCCTGGTGTCCACATCTAGCTATAAGTTGCACACACTTTACCACCTTGTAGGTACCCTATTTACTCGCCTTATCATATCAAACCCTCAGCCCATATACACATATCAAACCCAAGTAAAATATGTGCAGCATGAGTTTTAAAACCCTGGACTCATATACACATACCAAACCCTCATCAAATTTCTCCAACCCCAAATATAAACCACAAAATTGTAAAACGCCCCCTCTCTCTCGGCCGATTCTCTGCCGCCTTTCATTCATTCCTCCTTGTTAGCATCCCCAAATGAACAAACACATGTTTCAATCTAAGTTGATTATTTCAATCTCAATCCAATACCACCATTCTGCTTAAATGTCTTCATTTTAGCCCGTAAAAATTACAGTAGTGGTCTACAAAATTAGGTTAATATTGGTTTCTAATGAATTTATTTTACTTTTGGGTTACGGTATGACAATTAATAGATTTGTACGTCTAATTAGGAATTAACAGATTTATCTAATTTTATATTTTTTTTATTTTTTTTTTTCAGTTTTTTTTATTAAGTTTTTTATCTTCCTTGAGATTTTTCTTTTTCGTCATATAAAAGTCCGCTTTTTTGGGTTTATGTTTTATTTTTTGGGTGAATAAATTATGTTAATACAAAGTATTTATTTGTGTTTTTGACGCACAACATTACCACCTCGAAAATTTGGTCCTATTTTATTTACATAAATTGAAACTAATAGCCGTTTTTTTTATATTTTAATAACTAAATTAAATAAGATCAGTTAAATGATGTGTTTTTTTGGTTATTTGATTTCTTCATCATAAAAAATTTATTTCTATAAATATTTAGTTTAAATCAGACATTTTAGATCCATGTTGTATTCTTTGTTTTCTTTTGAATTCCACATGGAAAGACATCTTGTTATTATTTTCTCATAAAATTTATATTATATTTGAGCTTCATTGTAATATAATGAGTTTAAAATCTATATAAAGGCGATGAGATTTGTTTTAATAAAGCTCGTAAAATGTACATATAAGCTCAAATATTTTATTATAAAGGTCAAATTCTATACAACTGGCTGTATAGTTTACTAATTAGAATAAATCTATAGTCTACCAATTTATTCAAATTTTTCTAAATTGTCTTAATTACCATTAGTTTTTCCTTATTTTCTCCATCCACAACTAATTTGAGCACTAATTTGAATTTGACTAAGTTTTACAGTTATTAACCGCAATTGTTCTTTTACGACCGTCGCATGGTGCGACCAGTTAACGGTGACCACTTTTTGACAAATAGTGACCATTTTTTGATAGATAGTGACCATTTTTAGAGTAAAAAATGACTATATTATTTTTTCAGATGGTCACTATTTACCAAAAAAATGGTTACTATAGATCTAAAAGTGATTACATTTTACGAAAAAACATGGTATGAGACCGTCGTACAGAAGAGTTACTGATTATTAACATAAGTCTTTTTGCCACATTTTAAAATGACCCAAATACTAATAATCGAGAAATTAAGTTTTCAACATGTCTCATTAAAGACGGACATATCCGTTTTCAATGAATAAGGATCAGGTTGCTTCACACAAAAAGGCAAGTTGGAATCCTCTTGATTTTCCAATTGCCCCCACACTTGTCTTGTTATAAGAGATAATCCTACTTATCTTAATTGAATACGGATATACCCATATTCAATGAGAATTTGTGTTAATTTTTTTTGAACTCAATAATAAATTTATTTCTAGTAAATATTTATGGAGTGTTATTTGTGAATTGTGAGTAGAATCAATCAGATAAAAACTGCATCTCATTTGGGAAATTGGAGGACCGATTGAGCCCAAAGAACTGAATTAATAAAACACTCTCCCTCTCACAACCTAAACCCTAACTCACTCCCCACCGCCTATCACTCCAGCTCCCATATTCCAATATATCTCTACCTCTAGCCATGAGCCTCCATCTTCTATCTTTGTACCATCCCTTGTATCATATAAATAAAATAAAGTAAGCTCTTCCATCTAAATAAATATTCTTCATTGGATTCTAAATTAAGTATCCTTGTCTACATGAACATCAACTAAAAAACCATCTTTCACCTTATCTTCTTCATAACCATTAGCCAAATCAACTTTCTAACCAGTACGGAAAATTACTTATACTACGAATCATACCCATCTTTTCCTTTTTTTTAGAAATCGAATGGTATGATATATATAAAATGTGAGATCTTTGATTGCATGTCTCAAAAGCTTGATTTTTGGTTGGTAAATATTTAATTTTCGATTTTATTTTACAACTTTTGTATTTCAATTTTTACTTAGTACTGTATTTGAATATGTTTTTTTTATGGATTGAAGATTTTAAATTTTTTTAGTAGAAGATTAGAATATAATACAACACCACTGTTGTGTTTAAATGTTTCTACGGATTATTGATCTTCCTTTATTTTTTTGTTATTATTATCAATCCAAATTAAATATTTGTCGTAAATATTTTATTGTACCTCTCACGCTTAAAGTTGAAAATTATCGAATACCCTACTGTAAATATTTCGCCCGTAATCCTCTCACGGTTAAAGTTGAATAAATCTTCGTCGTTAAAAAAAATCCAGATTAATATCCACATTAATTTTTGTTGATTAAATTTTTATTTAAAAAAATCCAGATTAATAACATCCACTTTAATATCCTTGTGAGTAAGATTGAAAAATTTCCGAAACTGAGTTCAACGTAGAAATTCTCATAAATATTTCCGAAACTGAGTTCAACGTAGAAATTCTCATTGACATTTCCGCAACTGAGTTCAACTTAGAAAATTAGAAATAAAAATAAAAATCATGTGCATAAGTGGTGGGTCCCACTTGGAGAAAATGAAAATTGCTGACTGGACTGCAGATGTGGCTTCATGAGGATGCAGTATTTGCTTGGGTTTTAATAGATAGAGGATTCTATGATGTATCCCTGAACTTTGTACATTAGTCTATACAATGACCATATTGATCATCCTTTGCTAAGTTAGTTTCTTAATTAAGCTATTAAATCGTCTCTTTATCGTTCCAATTGGTCAACAACCTAGTCAATTACTTATTAGGTCATCAACTAACCCATTAACTCCTCCAAATAGTATACGAATCTAACAAACAATTCACAAAATCTCAATTTTCATTTCATTTTTCATAACGAAGGTTTTAATAGTAGCTTTACTTCTTAATAGGGATTTGTGATATAACTTATAAAGGATGCTAATAAGACATTAAGGAGGTTGAATAAAGATCGAAATATGGTTGTTTGAAAGCGATAATGCTAATGCGGAGTTGAAGAGGGTCAATGGAGAAATAAGTAAGAAGTTTAGAGGTACACCATAGATTATAAGAAAAAGAGGTGTATAATATAGAAAATCAAAATAGTCAGGAATACACCGTAAAATATCCCTTTTATTTTTCACAAATGTGTAGTCATTATATGGAGAAATGTATCTGTGGGATTGTGAAATTGATCTGAATTAAGTGCACATATGTTTCTTACCTTCTTTGACCATTATACATTTTTTCCTATTATTAAAGTTTGCACCTAATACTTGATTCCCTTAGACTCTTATTAGTCTTCAAAGTTCAAACCAAGGTAATGAATGTACAAATCTTCCACATATGGACTAGCCAATTTATTTCCTTTTGTTGTTGTTGAGAGAGATCCTCAAGCGATATTTTAATGCTGCTAAATTTCGAAGTTAGGGAAAAAAATACTACGGTCGTTGTTGTTAAAATCGCAATCCGAAGTATAGAATCGTACAATTTAAAAAATGGAAAACTATTATAACCATCGTAGGATCGTTTTGGTGGTAGGATTCTTATCTATAGGATCGTACATGATCGTATAGGATCGATGATAGAATTGTTCAGGATTGTAAAAGGCGTAGTTGTGTACTAATTTTTTAGGTCGTTGTTCTTTTCTACTTACAATTCTAAAAATCGATATGATTATAAAGACTTTAACGTTATTTAATAGACTTTTAACATTATACATTACAAAGTATACCATTTTTTTACATAAGCTTGTTTAAGAAGCTATTCGTAGGATCTTACAATCCTCGATCCTGATCCGTCCCTCCATCTTCGATCCAAAGTAGGATCACATTTATGACATCCTTAAATACCACAATACAATAATTTTTTTTTTTACTAGATGAGCATGTGATCTATAATTCTATATAAGTGCAAAATATACTTACAATGCCAGAGCATATTTCCTCTCCCTAGCAAATGAAACCAGCAATGCCTCATATCTCAACATTCCTTGTATTCTTGCTCTTTATAATCATAGCAGATTTTTCCTTCATCTCCATTACCAATGGATTCGTCATGAAAATGATCCCAATAGACTCTCCCCATTTAAAAATCCATCGATATAACTCCATTCATTATGATCGACATCAACTTCTAGTCAACATATCTATGTCACGGGTACTCGATCATCAAAATGAGTTAAAACGGGTGACACCCAATTCAATCAACCAAACAATGAACATATTCAAAAATGGTTATTTTGTGACTCAATTTTTTTTTGGCGAAGGCCCGGGTGCCTACTCCCCTTACCTACTCGTAGACACAGGTACAGACGTGACCTGGGTTCAATGTCAAGATTGCGATCCTTGCTTTACATTAAAAGGCCCGAGTTTCCCCTACAAAGAATCCACTTCTTTTGCTCAATTGGGAATACATGATAGTATGTGCCCCCTCCCCGTGTTCAGTTATGAAGGCGCTTGTGGCCTTGTGCTCAACTATGGCCAAGGCGACACCAATGTAACCGGTGTTTATGGAAAAGAAAATTTCCAATTTCTAAACTCTACAACCGGGAAACTAGACCCATACCCGGGTTTAGTATTTGGGTGTGGGTTAAAGAATGTAAATTTTCATGTTGGCTCTGACTATGGACCAGAAAACAAAATAGCCGGTATATTTGGCCTCGCGGCCTCTACACCATTATCGCTTGTAAATCAACTAGGCGATCAAATCCAAGGTCGATTTTCTTACTGTATATCAACATTTGATGATGAAAAACATTCAGAGTCAACTCTGTATTTTGGGGATGATGCTCAAATAAAGGGAGACGATACTAGAGAAGTACAAGTAATCTCAATGACTAATGCGTCAACATACCATTTGTACTTGAATAGTATAAGTGTAGACGGAAATCAACTACCAGTCGACCCATCCGTTTTTGCACCAAATGAAGATTTTAGCAAAGGTTTTATTATCGACTCTGGCGCTCCTTTTTCCGTATTTGACAAAAGTGTACATGACGCTTTGGTTGAATCTGTAGCTAAGTACTTCAATTATGAATATGGTTGGAAACCAATGCCTTTCGACGGATCTTTCAAGTTATGTTACCAAAATAATTATCCTAAAAAATTTCCATACATTGTTTTCCATTTCTCACTTAAAGGACAAGTCGATGATGTCGATATGGTAATGGAGCCGGAGAATATGTTCTATTGGTATAACGATACGAAGAAGTTTTGTATGAGAGTGCTACCAAGTAACTCTCCTGGCTTCTCAGTATTAGGAGCGTTTCAACAAGCTAATATTAAGTTCTTGTATGATATTGACAATAGTTTACTCTATTTTGTATCTCAAAGATGCAACAAGAAGTAGCTTACATAGCTCATCTTATTATAAGGACATTTTGATAAGCCAAATAAGGTGTTCGTATAATACAATGATTTCATCTTGTGTTTTCAAAGTGATGATAATATAATTTCTTGGATAAGCTACATTGGGTTGGATCAGTTCACCAAGGAGGTACATGTACAAACTTCAATACGGTACATATCCTTGGGGTGAAGGTTAAATAGATGGTAGTATTATTTTTATTATTTGTTCATGTGAGAGTATAAAATCAATCTTCGAACTTCAATCATGAGTTAAAGATTTTGGTTGAGATGGTTTTTTTTTGACATGGTATCAGCTTTGGAGAGGCCTATCGTTGCATCCACACTTCAAGCACAAAGGATATTCGTGTTATTGGATGTGTTAGAGTTAGAGTTGATCAAATGGCCCAGGCCCGCTAGCCCGGCCCAACCCGATTTTTACTACGGCTTGGGCCTTAATTTTAGGCCCGAAAAAGCCCACGACTTGAAGCCCACGACCCGAATCAAATAATTGGGCCGGGTTCGGGTCGACTCCAAGGCCCGAATTTTAGCCTGACCCGACCCGAACATAAACACAATTTTATTAGATTTAACAAATCAATTGCCATTTAGTACTCCGTAGTAATTTGTTTGCATGTATTAATATGACAAACTTATATTTTTTAGCCAAAGAACATATTCAATTCATAATAAAATTGTAACACCGTAACGAGCATAGTACTTAAGTAAATTAGGAATATTGTACTAGTGAAAATTGTGCATTTAATTAATCATTGGCCGCTCTCTTTGTCTTCTTCTCATCTCTAACTTCAAATTAATAATTTTTTGAGATGATAGGCAGAAAATTTCATTTGTTAAAATTAGTAAGATTCAAACAACATTATACATGCATATTTCACTAGTTTATCATGTTAGCTTACGTTCATTTGTTGAAAAATTATCGTAACAATACTACGTACGTGACTACATGCACATTTCACTAATTCATTTATTCAACTACATTCATACTCCTTACATAGTTACATTGACAATACCGATCAAAGCACATAATTTTGTATAAAATTTTTCGATGACAGAGTATCTAGTTACACAATGAGAATTCTAAAGTCATTTGAAGAGTAAATATTATAGGCCCGAATTGGCCCGAAGCCCGCATGGGCCGGGTTTGGGCCAATAAAATAGGCCCGCACATATGGCCTGACCCGACCCGACCCGCACACTTGGGCTTAAGTTATGCCACGACCCGGCCCAAACCCAACCCGACCCGGCCCATGATCACATCTAGTTAGAGTATAAAGCCGATCTTTGGACTTCATATCACTCCAACTATGAGCTTAAGGTTTTAGTTGAGATGGTTTCTTGAGAGTTTAAGCATGGAATGGTTTAATGATGCTAGATTTAAATGTTGCTCCCTCTATTTTACTTTCATTGTCCTGCATTTTAATTTGGGATGGATTTAAGAAATGAGGTAAAATAACCACCCTATCACTAGAATTAAAGATGATGAGAACAATGTTATTTGAAGGAGGGAGTGACTATCTACTATATAGGTAGCACAAAAACGGACACGAACACGGACACGTGATACGACATCTCGTGAACTTTAGGACACGGTACATGTTTTTTAAATTTAATAAAGTTTATATTTTATGGTTATAAATAACGCACAATTTTATTTTTTATTAGTATTTGATATTATATGTAAATAATTGAAGGTAAAAATTGACTATGACTATAAATCTATAATTCATTCTCATTTCTCACCCAAACTCATCTTCTAATCCATCTCTTTTAGGCGTTGTTTGGTTACCCATGTTAAAACACATGAATTGCAATTTTTGAGATTTACAAAATTGGTGGGTTGTTTGTTTACCCTATTTCCCATGAATTGAAGTTTCATAGGAACTCTAATTCCTTTATAATGGGGGAAGTTGCTTACCTCGGCCCCCCCAGGTAAGTGAGAATTCCTGTGAAATTCACTTCCACATTTCAACCAAACACTTTTTTTTTATTTAATGTGATTTACAAAATTGTAGTAATTGCTACTTCCTTGGTGTTGGAAAATATGCGTACCTTAATAGCGGAATAGGTACGATGATCGACGTGCCGCTTTCTGTCCACGAAACCGAAACCAAGACTGATTCCCGGTGGCTACTAGAGTCACCGGATATAGTCACACCCCAAATTCCAAAGCTCCAATTTGATGGAGAGCTTAACCGTGATTATAGTATATCTTATGATTTGTGTTGTGTGTTGTTGTCTATTGTTGTATTATTGACGTATTGTTTAATACGTTGTCTTATTTATAATGCCACAAATAGGCAGTTACAAAAGGAAGAGATTAATGGGAATAATGGCCATTAAAACAGATTTAATGGCTCATTATCTCAGCCTTAAATCACAACCATTATCACTAATGTAATGGAGTAATAGCCACAACTAATGTGGCCGTTTAATGCATGAATTTCAATACTCCCACTCGGCCACACATCCGAGTCAAAAACACTCCCACTTGGCCACACAACCAAGGTCATTAAAACACAACTCAATAAAAAAAACTATTAACCACGTCTCATACAGGAAAATGGGGCGTGCGACCAAACATGTAACAAGTAGCGTTATATTAAGTCTCCATCAAACTAACATAACACTTTCACAATAACGATTCCCCAGATCATTCAAACAACACCGCAGCATACATTGTCCCTTTATGCTATAACATGTTACGTAGTTATATACACAATATAACCGCCGGCCGGGCTTAACATGGTGTAGTTGAATTGACCATTCCTAAGACACTAATGAAAATCCATCTTAACTTGACTACTTTCCTAACATGACCCATTGAACCAACGACTTTATGATTCTTCGAAATCACGCTAAAGTAGCAACATCAAATCTCGATTTCATCTCACAGCTCTAAGTCAAAGGGCTTCGTACCAAAATAGGACACACAAGTCCAAAAGGGCTCACACATTAACAGATTAGGGAATCATCTGTCACTCCTAACGGTCGACAAAACACACATAGTATGATATATGTGTCACAACATAGCTCCCACTACAATGGGCATATCACGCTTCTATGTCGTACGAATCATAAGTCTAGATACTACATAAGTATCTAACCCAAGTCACTAGATTGATATACACAATATCCAATCCAACACTTGTGGTTCGGTTTAAAGCTTTAGTATGAAAATAGGGTATCTTCTCATACTTCGACTACCATAGTCTCATCTTAGACTTAATAAGGCGACTATATAACGAGTCAATATCTTTTCCATACATCTCATGTACAAAGATAAACTCCAACACTAACTAAGTGTTAACGTGACCCAGTCTCATCTTGCCCACTATACAAGTGTCAAGGCGATTACCTGTGTGACTAGGCAATCTAAAAGCTTGGTGATATCTTATGTGCCTCATCCTGCAACAAATGCATATGGACATTTTCAAAAGAAACAAAATCTTTATCCAAAAATGTCCATCATCAAATTCACAACTCAACAAGATTAAACATAAGTTAACGCTTTTGCACAATTGGTTCAACACATGAACTAATAAAGAACATATCTTATAAAAAATATAATGCGTCAATAATCTTGTTAGTCTTACTTGATGACAACTCTTAGTCCCACATAAGAACTAATCTACTCTTACCACAAAAGCCAAAGTAAAAAACACTTGATTACATATCATTGTGCATGCGTGTAAAGGATTGATTAGGTTATCAATTACAAAATTGACGTTCAACCATGTACTAAACAAGGTACACATCAAAATACCAACTACACTAGAACAAGAAACAATACTATAATCGTTTCTTGCACCCAATCATAGGTTTAGACATCACCAAAATATTAATATTCTTCTAAAATACCAACATGTCACCAATTATTAAAGAGAAACTTATTCTCCTATATAATTTTGACATAACAACATCAAATCCACCATTCCAACTAACTCATCACACAAATGAATTTTGAAATAAATATGGTAGACCTCTAACACATGGATACGCTTAAGAGATACAAAAATTTATTATCGTAATCATTTGAGACGGACTCAACTGATCGATCCATGTGTATAAATTTCTCAAACAACTTGATTCAAGAAAATAATCTTTACATCCATTTGAAAACAAAATCCAAATAGATAAGTAAAACTTAGAAGAAAAGCGGAACGAATCCTAACATTTCGATAACATATGTTATAATATATAGTCTTAACATTTTGAAAATATATCTCATAATATTCTTAAACCTAACTGTCACAAAGACACACGTTGTTACAATGTATTTATACTCTCATATAACGATCCATTTTTATTATTTGGTGAATACTCTCACTTACTAAAAGTAGTAAAAACAACTGAATAGTTAGGAAAACTCCCACTATCCTCCATAATGAGCAAAACATCTCAAGGACCAACCTTAAGTTAACATTTACTCCTCAGTAGACAAAGTCTCATCTTTACTATGGATCGTGGAACTACTCCCATTATCCAAATATGGAGAGAAGTTAAAACAATTCTTGGTGAGTCAATTAGTTCACAAATTCTCCCACTCACCAAAGGATAGTTTTTGCATTGTAACGAATACAAGACAAAAGTCTACTAGTTTTCACCAAACACTTGGAAACACATCCAAGTGATGAAATATTGTGGGTCGCCTAAACACAAAGTATGATAAATATTAAGGCTTAAAAGACCAACCTATTATCCAAAACTTATTTGGAGTGGGCAAAATTTCCTCAAAAACATATTTAAGGAATCCTCCTCTAAATTAAAAGAAGGAATACTTGATCAACGTCATACTTCACTTAACCATGTCAAGTGATGGACAATTCCTCAACTATAACAATTTTTTGTCATAGCGATTAGGAATTATAAGATCTAGCACACATATTTTTCCTCATTTACACTTTGAACACATCAAAGATTTATTTGCAACCAACATATTTACTAAGAGTACTGACTCTAAGTTCAAAATCGGTTTTCACCTTTTATTATAAAATGTTTGAACATATCAAATATTTAATAAAATGGTAGAGGCAAAAATATACAGTCTCATGATGGTCCTTAACATTAAAATACCCACAAATAAAATAAAAAATAGATTGAAATATAAAAGTTAAAGACAATGAACATATGTTAAAATGTAATCAAGCAGAAGAATAACAAAATAATGCGGTGAACATATATATTTTGGCCAAACACATAGTCATAAGAATTATTTACTTGAGGTTAAATAATAATATTATTTTCACATTATTCTCTCGTCGACACTAAGTCAGACATATTTAAGTAATACCACATATATGTCCTTAATAGTAAGAAAAAACATAGACCATTAATAATCGTATCGGGAGTCATCAGCCACAAAACGCCATCTTCTCCCGCCTCAATAAGTTTGAGACTTTTATTAAGGATTGAGTGTAATAACAACGAAACATAAAAAGTTTTCCATTTTTCCTAATCCCACAATTGGATGGCAAACAAATCACAATGGAAAAAATAACTCCTTACGTCAGTCAATCCCGTATTTAAAAGGTATATCATCTCATGTAAGATAAACATAACTGTGACAGTCCTTTAAACACTTTCGGAACAAAACACATAGTCTTGTACACTATGTCAAAACGAAATTGACTTATACTTAGTCTCATGCTACATAAGCCGTAAGACATGTCTCAAAACTACTTAATAGGTCAACGTACAAAATAACACAATTTTGCATACATCAAGCTTACTATATTTGAACAAATACTGTACAAGACACAGATTTTCATAATCCTACTCATTAGTAAGATATTCAACCTCGATAATAGTGATTACAATTTCTCAAAGTCGTGATTATTAATAAGATACTAAATCTTATCACGCTAATCATTCAAGTTCAAACCGCTTTACCAATGGTGAACAAATCACCAAAACACTTGTTGTCATACACAAGTATATGGATGAAGGCACAATTCAAAAAATTAAATTATTAAAAAAAACTTTCATTTATATTGTTCGTTCGAAAATTTCGCTAAGCTCATAATCATCACAAACGCCATAAAGAAGAAATTTCAACAATTTAATTAACTCTTAAGATTAAATGAAACGAAATCAAATAACCATTACAAAACGCTAAACAAATTAGCTTTACCCTTATAGTATCGACTAAACAAATTAGCACAAGCAATAATATCACTTAGATATTAGACAAACACTATGCAAAACAAATTTGTATGTCTTTTAAAAAAAAATAATTAAAAGTCCTTGATCATAACTCATATGACCGTTTTAATGAGTTATTGATACACAACTATTGAAATTCATGCATTAAACGACCACATTAGTTGCGGCTATTACTCCATTATATTAGTGATAATGGTTGTGATTTAAGGCTGAGATAATGAGCCATTAAATCTGTTTTAATGGTCATTATTCCCATTAATCTCTTCCTTTTGTAACTGCCTATTTGTGGCATTATAAATAAGACAACGTATTAAGCAATACGTCAATAATACAACAATAGACAACAACACACAACACAATTCATAAGATATACTATAATCACGGTTAAGCTCTCCATCAAATTGGAGCTTTGGAATTTGGGGTGTGGCTATATCCGGTGACTCTAGTAGCCACCGGGATAAGTCTCGGTTTCGGTTTTGTGGACAGAAAGCGGCACGTCGATCATCGTACCTATTCCGCTATTAAGGTACGCATATTTTCCAACAGTGGTATCAGAGCCGATCGTGTTTCGGCTTCTGTCCCGACTCTTAATTACATGATTAAATTAAAATTCGTTTTTTATTTATCATGTTTTTCCAACCGTCCTGTTTTTTTTTTGTAAACTGATATATGGGTAATGGGTTGAAGTGATTAATAATGTTTACCTATCTAAAATCATATGTTGAATTACATTTCGGATTCATTGGTTGGATTGCTTACATTAGTTTCTGCCTCATACCTCTGACTTCCCTATCTCCCAGCGTTCGTCGCTCGTGCGTGATAGCTTTCCGGCGTTCGTCGCCGCTCGCGTGGACTGCCCTGCCTCTTTCCCGCCGTTTTGTCACTGGCGAGTGCTAATCACACCTTCCCACATCCGTCCCGGCGTTAGTTGCCATCCCAACTCATCAGAACCCAATATAATTATATAAAGAGACAAGATGGCGGCACGTGTGTGTCACATACCGCCGTCGCTGGCTGTCGATCAAGTGTTTGAGATAGCATGATTGGCATCCGTCTCGAGTTAATTGTACTTGGTGTGAACAATCTTTGTGATTGTGAGTTTAATCGGTCGAATTTGGGTTTAATCGGAAGATGAAAATGGAGATGGGTTCTTCATTTTCTTATGGTTTGGAGTTTTATTTTGGGAAAGATGAAGAGGTGTAATGTCAGAATAATTGTTTTTTTGTTTATAAAGTTGTATGGTAAATATGAATGTTTGCCATTGTTATTTGTTTTTCTCATTATATATTAATTGGTACTATCTAGCTAATATGTTAGAGCACCAAGCATGTGGTTGTGTAATCATGTTGTGCATTATTATACGGAGTATACAGGCATTGTTGTGTTTTTTTGTTCCTCTTTTACTCCATACAATTCCATTGAATCATTATATTGTAATGTGAAATGAGGTTTCATTAATATATACGGTTTATTTTTTTTTAAATTTTTTTGAAATTACAAATGCGTTGTAATATGTACACTATATTGTTATAGTAACCGTGAATATGTTTCATAGCATGTGTAATCTATGTAGATTTATTTTACATATCATTGTTAATGTCTAAGTGACATCATGTAATGTTAATTTGTTTAGCTAATTTATAACTATATGAATATGTTTCATATATGGTTTGTACGGACCATATAAATGTGTTTTATATGTATAAAAATGTGTGGAGCATATAAATATTTTTTTTTTCTACATATGATTGTGTTTCATAGGTATTAGTTAAATTCCTTAGTGTTTTTACTATGGCCTTGTTATTTATGAATATGTTTCATAAAAGTTTATTTAATGTGTTAGTGACGATATATTTTATGATTGTGTTTCATACTCCGCATATATATTTGAGTTTGGACCATGTAAATTTGTTTTATGTGGGTATCAATATCATTCGTCATATAAATTATATTTTATGAGTATGTTTCATAAAATTTTATCTTACGTGTAAATGGTAGATATCTAAGTGATATTTTATAAGTCACGTAATAGTTGTCTTTGTATGTAAATTTTTTAAATGTCTTAGTGACTTCTTATTTTTAAGCAATCGGCTAGCAAATTTATGGGTGTGAGAAATCCTAATGTCTGATTTCGTGTCCAAATTAGTATATGCTACTCATAATTATTTGTATATTGTGTTTTACAAGATAAAGATAGAACTTACGAATCCGTTTCGTTTATTTTATCTTGTGAAAGTTGTGTAATTTTGTATGTATTACATTTACATAGAGAAAATAAATATCATATTTACATTTGTTGTTCGTGAGATTTTATAACTTACATACAAGGCGTATATCATAATTCATAATGATATAATAGTTATTGTAAATTTGTTTTACAAAAAGGACTTTTTATTTTTAGAGTTCTCGTAAATTTGTTTTACGAAATGCCTTATATCCTTGTGATATACTAGTTAATTAGTTCATGTAATTTTGTTTTACATAAATGATCTATATCTTTGTGGTATACTTGTACATGTAAATTTGTTTTACATAAGAAATTTCGTTATATCTTAGTGATATATTAATTTATTTAAATTTTGTCTTGCATAAATAATTTATATCTTAGTGATATATGATAACGTGTAAATTTAGTATTTACATGAGAGATGAGAAAGATTTTAATACATATTAGTTGTGTATCAATAACTCATTAAAACGATCATATGAGTTATGATCAAGGTTTTTTTTTATTATTTTTAAAGACAACCAAATTTGTTTTGCACAGTGTTCGTCTAATATCTAAGTGATATTCTTGTCCGTGCTAATTTGTTTAGCCAATACTATAAGGGTAAAGCTAATTTGTTTAGCATTTTGTAATGGTTATTTGATTTCGTTTCATTTAATCTTAAGAGTTAGTTAAATTGTTGAAATTTCTTGTTTATGGCGTTTGTGATGATTATGAGCTTAGCGAAATTTTCGAACGAACAATATAAATGAAGTTTTTTTTAATAATTTAATTTTTTGAATTGTGCCTTCATCCATATACTTGTGTATGACAACAAGTGTTTTGGTGATTTGTTCACCATTGGTAAAGCGGTTTGAACTTGAATTACTAGCGTCATAAGATTTAGTATTTTATTAATAATCACGATTTTGGGAAATTGTGATCACTATTATCGAGGTTGAATATCTTACTAATGAGTAGGATTATGAAAATCTGTGTCTTGTACAGTATTTGTTCAAATATAGTAAGCTTGATGTATGCAAAATTTTGTTATTTTGTATATAGACTTATTAAGTAGTTTTGAGACATGTCTTATAGCTTATGTAGCGTGAGACTAGATGTAAGTCATATTCGTTTTGACGTAGGGTACAAGACTATGTGTCTTGACCCGGAAGTGTTTTAAGGACCGTCGTCGTTTTGTTTATCTTACATGAGATGATATACCTTTTAAACACGGGATTGACTGGTGTAAGGAGTTATTTTTTCCATGGTGATTTGTTTGCCATCCAATTATGGGATTAGGAATAATGGAAAACTCTTTATTTTTCGTTGTTAGTACACTCAATCCTTAATAAAAGTCTCAAACTTATTGAGGCGGGAGAAGATGGCGTTTTGTGGCTGGTGACTCCCGATACTATTATTAATGGTCTATGTTTTTCTTACTATTAAGGACAAATATGTGGTATTACTTAAATATGTCTGACTTAGTGTCGACGAGAGAATAGTGTGAAACTAATCTTAAATTGGTTCATGATAGATTCGAGCCAAATGACATTTTTTTTTCCATCACTTCGAGTTATGTGTGTTTCTTACATCCGATGCTAATTCTTGTCCTTTGTGGATGTAGAAACAAAGTGGGAACCTTTACAACTCGTAGTTGTTTAATCCATTGTTTGTCGATGGATAATTAACTTTTTAGTGATGCTACATTGTTTTTTTTGTTTCCAAAGAAGCTTTGTGCTACTTTGATGTGTTATTCTATAAGCACTTGGAGTGCAGAATTATTTTTCAATAATTAGTTCATTGGAAATCACGGATTATTATTTAACCTCAAGTCAGTAGTTCTTATGGCTATGTGTTTGGCCAAAATATATATGTTCACCGCATTATTTTGTTATTCTTCTGCTTGATTACATTTTAATATATGTTCATTGTTTTTAACTTTTATATTTCAATCCATTTTATTTTATTTGTGGGTATTTTAATGTTAAGGACCATCATGAGACTGTATATTTTTCCCTCTATCATTTTATTAAGTATTTGATATGTTCAAACACTTTATAATAAAAGGTGAAAACCGATTTGAACTTAGAATCTGTACTCTTAGTAAATATGCTGGTTGCAAATAAATTTTTGATATGTTCAAAGTGTATATGAGGAAAAATATGTGTGTTAGATCTTATAATTCCTAATCGCCATGACAAAGAGTTGTTATAGTTGAGGAATTGTACATCACTTGACATGGTGACGTTGATCAAGTTTTTCTTCTTCTTTTAGCTTGGAGAAGGATTCCTTAAATATGTTTTGAGGAAATTTTGCCCATTCCAAATAAGTTTTGGATAATAGGTTGGTCAGTTATGCCTTAATATTTATCAAACTTTGTGTTTAAATAACCCACAATATTTATTCACTTTGATGTGTTTCCAAGTGTTTGGTGAAAACTAGTAGACTTTTTGTCTTGTATTCGTTACAATGCAAAAACTATCTTTTGGTGAGTGAGAGAATTTGTGAGCTCATTGAGTCACCAAGAATAGTTTTAACTTATCTTCATATTTGGATAGTGGGAGTAGTTCCATGATCCATAGTAAAGATGAGACTTTGTCTACTGAGCAGTAAATGTTAACTTAAGGTTGGTCCTTGAGATGTTTTGCTCATTATGGAGGATAGTGGGAGCTGTCCTAAATATTCAATTGTTTTTTTCCTACTTTTAGTAAGTGGGAGCTATCACTTTTAGTAAGTGAGAGTATTCACCAAGTAATAAAAATGGATCGTTATATGAGAGTATAAACACATTGTGACAATGTGTGTCTTTGTGACAGTTAGGTTAAGACTATCGTGAGATATGTTCTCAAAATGTTAGGATTCGTTCCGCTTTTCTTCTAAGTTTTAGTTATCTATTTGGATTTTGTTTTTAAATGGATGTAAAGATTATTTTCTTGAATCAAGTTGTTTTGAGAAATTAATACACATGGATCGATCAGTTGAGTTCGTCTCAAATGAGTAAGATGATATTTTTTTTTGTATCTCTTAATTAGTGTGTCCATATATGTGTTAGAGGTCTACCATACTTATTTTAAAAGTCATTTGTGTGATGATTTAGTTGGAATGGTGGATTTGATGTTGTTATGTCAAAATTATATAGAAGAATAAGATTTTCTTTAATAATTGGTGACATGTTGATATTTTAGAAGAATATTAATATTTTGGTTATGTCTAAACCTATGATTGAGTGCAAGAAACGATTAGAGTATTGTTCCTTGTTCTAGTGTAGTTGGTATTTTGAAGTGTACCTTGTTTAGTACATGGTTGAATGTCAATTTTGTAATTGATAAGTAAGTTGTTACCTAATCAATCCTTTACACGCATGCACAATGATATGTAATCAAGTGTTTTTTACTTTGGCCTTTGTGGTAAGAGTAGATTAGTTCTTATGTGGGACTAAGAGTTGTCATCAAGTAAGACTAACAAGATGGATTGACGCATTATATTTTTTATAAGATATGTTCTTTATTAGTTCATGTGTTGAGCTAATTGTGCAAAAGCGTCAACTTATGTTTAATCTTGTTGAGTTGTGAATTTGTTTGATGATGGACATTTTTGGATAAAGATTTTGTTTCTTTTGAAAATGTTCATATGCATTTGTTGCAGGATGAGGCACATAAGATATCACCAGGCTTTTAGATTTTCTAGTCACACAGGTAATCGCCTTGACACTTGTGTAGTGGGCAAGATGAGACTGAGTCACATTAACACTTAGAGAGTGTTGGAGGTTATCTTTGTACATGAGTTGTATGGAAAAGATATTGACTCGTTATATAGTCGCCTTAGTAAGTCTAAGATGAGACTTCATTTTGTAGTCGAAGTATGAAAAGATACCCTATTTTCGTACTAAAGCTTTGAACCGAATCACAAGTGTTCGTTGGATTGGAAACTGTGTATATCAATCTAGTGGTTTGGGTTAGATACTTATGTAGTATCTAGACTTATGATTCGTACGACATAGAAGCGTGATATGCCCATCGTAGTGGGAGCTATGTTGTGACACATATATCATACTATGTGTGTTTTGTCGACCGTTAGGAGTGACGGATGATTCCCTAATCTGTTACTGTGTGAGCCCTTTTGGACTTGTGTGTTCTATTTTGGTACGAAACCCTTTGACTTGGAGCTATGAGATGAAATCGAGATTTGATGTTGCTACTTTAGCGTGATTTCGAAGAATCATAAAGTCATTGGTTCAATGGGTCATGTTAGGAAAGCAGTCAAGTTAAGATGGATTTTCATTAGTGTCTTAGGAATGGTCAGTTCAACTACACCATGTTAAGCCCGGCCGGCGGTTATATTGTGTATATAACTACGTAACATGTTATAGCATAAAGGGACAGTGTATGCTGCGGTGTTGTTTGAATGATCTGGGGAATCGTTATTGTGAAAGTGTTATGTTAGTTTGATGGAGACTTAATATAACGCTACTTGTTACATGTTTGGTCGCACGCCCCATTTTCCTGTATGAGACGTGGTTAATTGTTTTTTTTTATTGAGTTGTGTTTTAATGACCTTGGTTGTGTGGCCAAGTGGGAGTGTTTTTGACTCGGATGTGTGGCCGAGTGGGAGTATTGAAATTCATGCATTAAACGGCCACATTAGTTGCGGCTATTACTCCATTATATTAGTGATAATGGTTGTGATTTAAGGCTGAGATAATGAGCCATTAAATCTGTTTTAATGGCCATTATTCCCATTAATCTCTTCCTTTTGTAACTGCCTATTTGTGGCATTATAAATAAGACAACGTATTAAGCAATACGTTACTAATACAACAATACACAACAACACACAACACAATTCATAAGATATACTATAATCACGGTTAAGCTCTCCATCAAATTGGAGCTTTGGAATTTGGGGTGTGGCTATATCCGGTGACTCTAGTAGCCACCGGGATAAGTCTCGGTTTCGGTTTCGTGGACAGAAAGCGGCACGTCGATCATCGTACCTATTCCGCTATTAAGGTACGCATATTATCCAACAAAATATAATAAAGGACTCATAACTTTTAAGAGTTTGAAAACCAAAACCGTTTGATCTTTTGTACAAATTATGGAGATGGTTAATCTCAAGAAGTGGATTTAATTGTTTGGAAAGGGTTTCGATTTTTGGTTTGAACGGTTTTGGTAGAGGGGTAGGTTGTTCCCAAATAATAAAAGGGGACCTCCTATACAGAGCTTCTGGTGGGGGTTAGTTGATCGAGACCCCGTCCTCTTATCTTCCTCCTTGGGGTTGGCCATTGGAGGGGTGTGCACACTCGGGATTTTTGGACAGTTATTGTACATGGTTTGGTGAACCCCGTCTTATCCGGACTAGGGCGAGGGAATCCTCTCCATACGGCCTCTATCCATTACTTACTAAAGAAAGTGAAGAAATGGTTTCTTCGAAGGAAAGTGTTTTAAGATTTGGAAGGACTAACTATTTTGGATCGGATTTCCTTATTTAGAAACTTGAACTTCTCAATGATATTCTACTTTCTTATGAATTCTAAATTTTAAGTAAAACTCTTATTTATTTATTTTTGGATTGTTTACCTTACTCACCATTATTGTTGACCCTCTTTTGTTTTTGTCCTTAATTGGAACTGCTATGACCACTATTGTGAGAGCAGATCGTGTGACAGGTAATCCAAGGAACTAGGACGTGGGAACCACGGGAGAGCGCGCGCGTTATTGTTTTTATTGGAAACCAATGTTTAGACAATTATCTTTATTTTGCATCATCAAACTTATTCGCTTCCGCAAACATTTGGATTTGGTTGTAATCGGATTTTACTCTTTGGTTTTTAATTCACATGGACATTTACCCCTTTGAATTACATGATTTAAATACTTCTACTACAATTGGTTCAAATGTGACACATCCATATTCCGAATTTTACATGAAAACTCTATTTTTAAATATAACGGATTATGGGGGTGTTACACAAGGCATCTATGAGTTGTGTCCTCAACAACCAATTGCTCAAACCGCTGTCAAAGGAACCGCTTCCATATCTTGGCATCATAAGTTAGGCCACCCATCTTATGATGTAATTAAAATTATCAATAAAAGTTTATTATCTTCACCTATATTGAACTATGAACACTGTCACTCTCGTTGTATTGCAAAGAGCAAAAGCTCCATTTTTCTATTTCTTCCTTCAAATCAAACGCACCACTTGAGTTTTCCGACTTATGGACCAGCCCGGTCCTATCTCGAGATCACTACAAATACTATGTCATATTTGTAGACCACTTTAGTAAATATGTTTGGTTATATCCGCTAAAACGTAAATCCGACACGACGACAATTTTTATTCAATTAAAGCATTAGTGGAAAAATATTTCCAAAAACCCATTCGACATTTTTTTTCCGATAATGGAGGTTAATATTAAGTTAAATAAAACACTTCTAGACAACGGCATCTCTCACTCTATCTCACCACCTCATACTCCGGAACACAATGGTTACGCTGAAAGACGTCACCGTCACATTGTGGAAACGGGTCTAGCTCTCCTAAACCACGCAGGACTACCAACCACTTATTGGTCATTTGCATTCAGTACCGCTACTTATCTTATAAACCGACTTCCCACCAAAAACTTAAATGGTCAATCCCCATATTCCTTAATACACAATAAAAAACCCGATTACACAAAACTCCATAATTTTGGATGTCTTTGTTACCCCTGGTTAAGACCATATACTAAACATAAATTAGAAGACCGCTCCATTGCCTGCATTTTCGTTGGCTATTCCACCACTCAAAGCGCATACCACTGTCTTGACCCGAAAACTTACCGCATTTACACTTTAAGACATGTAAAATTCATCGATGATGAGTACCCATTCCGAAACTCCTTAACACCATCCTTATCCACGTCAACTCCCACCAATCCACACGAATGGTGCACCATTATCTCCATACCCATTCTTTCTCCCAAAACCCCTTCCGCGCCACCTCCCTCGACCCCATCCACCACTACTAAACCTCCCACCAAACCACCCATTACTATTGTCTACTCTCGTCGCACCACTAGTCTCAACCCACAAACTACACTAAACACCACCCCACCCTCGGACACAAACACTATACAAACGACCTCCACCACGACCACTTCATCTCCCTCCGCTGCCACCATCACAAATCATGAACAACCCACCCAAACCTGTCCTCCTAACAAAACTGTCACTACCCGCCTCGCCATTAACATTCGTAGACCCAACCCAAAATACGCTAAAGTTGCTACCCTTAATCCATCACCTGATAATTTCCCTAACACCGTAAAACAAGCCCTCATACTTCCCCAATGGCGCCAATCAATGAACGCAGAATACCAAGCGCTTGAGCGAAACAGTACATGGACCCTCGTTCCTCGTTCCCAATCGCAAAATGTCATTGGCTGTAAATGGGTATTTCGAAATAAGTACAACCCGGATGGGACCCTCAAACAACACAAGGCCCGTCTTGTTGCAAAGGGTTTCCATCAACGCCCAGGTATTGATTACACGGAAACCTTTAGTCTCGTTATAAAACCAACTACTGTTCGTCTCATTTTATCTCTAGCTGTTACAAAATCATGGCCTCTTCGTCAACTGGATGTCAACAATGCCTTCCTCCAAGGAAAATTGACCGAGAATGTCTTCCTAATTCAACCACCCGGCTTTGTTGATCAAGCAAAACCAGACTATGTCTGTAAACTTAATAAAGCGATCTATGGACTAAAACAAGCTCCTCGAGCTTGGTACACCGAATTAAAAACCCACCTAATTACTCAGGGATTTAAACAATTAATTTCTGACTCATCTTTATTTACCTTACAAAACAGAACCACCTGTATTTACATGCTAGTTTACGTTGATGACATTATCATCACCGGACCAAATCCCGCGCATCTACAAACGTTTATCTCAGCATTATCTAAGCGTTTTTCCTTAAAAGACCTTGGACCACTATCATACTTTCTAGGCATAGAAGTTATACCAAATGAACAAGGTCTACACCTAAACCAATCTAAATATATTCACGATCTTCTCACCAAATACAACATGATTGACGCTAAACCAAATACAACACCGATGGCCACTTTCCCATCACTAACACGCGAAGATCATCTACCTATTCACGACCAATCAACCTATCGCGAAATAGTCGGAAGCTTACAATATCTATCTCTAACTAGGCTAGACATTGCCTTCGCTATCAACCGTCTAGCTCAATTTCTGCATCACCCCACCGCTACTCAGTGAACCGCCTTGAAATGTCTCCTTCGCTACTTGCAAGGAACACAAGTCTTCGGCATCCAATTTTATCGCAATTCGCCACTGTGCCTTCATGCCTTTTGTGACGCTGATCAAGCAAGGTGATAAAGACAACTACATCTCCACAACAGGCTACGTTATTTACCTAGGCCGCAATCCCATTTCTTGGTCCTCAAAGAAGCAAAAGGGCATAGCACTTTCCACGACCGAAGCAGAATTCCGGGCTAAACCTTCCGTTACGACTGAAACACTTTGGCTACGCAATCTTCTCACCGAGCTTCACATCAACGTCACCAAACCACCAGCAATTTACTGTGACAACATCTCCACCACACTCTATGCCAAAAACCCAGTCTTTCACTCAAGAATGAAACACATGGCTCTCTCCTTTCACTTCGTCAAAGAACAACTTCAACTCGGACAAATACGCATTCAACACGTCGCCAGCAAAGATCAACTCGCTGACATTCTTACCAAACCACTGCACAAGACTTCATATCATGACCTACGAACCAAGATTGGACTCATGTCCCGGACGTCCATCTTGCGGGGGCGTATTAACCCTATACAAACACACAATATAATTAGCATATCAAATCACCAATCATCCCCCCAATCAACCCCTACAATGAAGGGATCTTAATTATGTTCACATTACAAATATAGGAAGTATATTATTGTAATTATAGCAATCATTCTTGCTGTCCTTAAGCATTGTAAATCCTATATATGTACAGCTTATTTCATCAGTAAAAATATAGAAAACATAATACTCACTTACCTTGTCTTATACATCGTACCACCAATCGCGGTGCCATAAACAAGCACATCGCCGTATCCGCACGTCGTAGACACAATAGGCCATACCACAGTAGGTCACCCCCAGAGTCATGTTATAACCACGTGCACTGTCTCTTTCATAGCGGGAAACATGAGGAGCGATACACATAGTCTATGGAGTCGATTTCCCGTAACCGCTCAATATAATAACCACCTACAATACACCAATATTACAATCCCAAGCAATCATCCAAACTCCAATCAACATATCACAATCATACCATAACCCACATCAATCAATCATGTACACATAAACCGAGTAGGATTAACATACTTTTATCAAAGCATGTCAACAAGCAAACTCAACCAATCATAGTTAGGGAGGCTCTGCAGGTGAAGACTAAGTTGCATTCCTTAGACCTGCTAAGTGATGTTACTTGCTTTCTCTATGGATTGGAGCCTGAGACACACATGCACCTGTTTCAGCAATGTCAGTATAGTAGGAGACTTCTTATGGGTATGGTTGAGCTTTGTGGCATTCAGTTGCCAACTGCTGGTATTTTGCATTGGATACATACAAGGAGCTGCCCAAAACTGAAGAAAAAGGCTTTGAATTGTGCTTTCATGGCTACCCTTTATCAGATTTGGATCACGAAGAACAAAGTGAGAATAGAAGAGTATATGGAGCATCCTGCAGACCTGCAGTGGTGCGGAATCGAATGCTAGAAAAACAGTGCAATTACGGGTTTTGGCTAGGCAGCGTGAGAAACTTACTATTAGTGAATCAAGTTGGTTGTATTATGTATAGCTTAGACATTATGAAATAAGGGTGACTTGTACCAAGTGGCGGAGCCAGGAATTAAACTTAGGGGGGGCGAAAAATTTTAGGGGGGGCGAACGACTAATAACATAAGGTAAACTCGAAAAAAAATCGAAAAATTTGACTAAAAACTTCGAAAATCTCATCCGTCAGGGGGGCGATCGCCCCTGCTAGCCCCCCTAGCTCCACCACTGCTTGTACCCTTATTGATTGTGTATTTAAAACGATATACGTTGTAATAGTTTGTTTTGTTCTTCAATGAAAGCTTATATTTACACACACACAAAAAAACTCAACCAATTAAGGCTAGAAGTCCTCCTCTACAAATTAAAATCACCACCTACAATCTCCCCTATACTAAAAGAATAAGTCTATCCAATAATTTTCCCTCCAAAATGCAAACATTAAATAAGGAAACAAAATAAAGAGTTATCTCATTAAGATATAATTTTTTCATTAAATTATAAATTTTATTAAACTAAACTTATAGTCTTTTCATTAAACAATAGACTATACTCCCTATAAAATAAAATTATAAATTGTTATTACTAGCTTTATAACCAAAAAAGCAGTTAAATTAATCTGTGAAATTTATAAAATAATACAATTTGATTTATGGTAAAAAAATACATTTTTTTCATTGAAATATCAAAACGATATCAGTAGCTAATGGTTAATTTTGTATTTTCAATTATTTTTCTCAAATTAAAATGTAAATAAGGGTAAGAAATCTAAAAAGTTAATCGTTTTCCATTTAAATTTTTTAAGTGCTATACACTGGAAAGTGATATACCCGTGCATTGCATGGGGTCTATACTAGTTACTACTAATTTCTATTATTTCCCCAATCCCCTTTATACTAAAAGATTAAGTCTATCTATTAATTTTCCCTCCAAAATAAACCCACTAAATAAGGAAACAAAATGAAGAGATATATTCCCTAATATATTTGATTAACACATAATATTTTCATTAAGATATAATATTTTCATTAAGAGATAAAGTTTGCATTAAACTAAAACTTTAATTTTCTTCATTAAAATCATATAAATGATCATCTTTTCATTAAACAATAAACTATACTTGATATAAAACAAAATTATAAACTATTCTTAAGAGCGTTATAACCACAAAATTAGTTAAACTAATTTGTGAATTTATAAAATAATACAATTCAATTCATGGTAAAGAAACTATTTTCATTAAAATATCGAAATGATATCATTAGTTGTTTGATTAGTTTGTTCTTTTCAATTATTTTTCTCAAATAAAAAATGTGATTTAAGGATGATAAATATGAAAAATTAATTGTTTGTCATTTACAATCTAACTATAATACACTGAAAAATAACCTCTATATAAAACGTGCACGCATTGCACAAGGTCTATACTAATTTTTACTGTTAGAATAACGCCTTTAGCTATTTAGCTAGAGGATGTGGATGGCAAAAAATAGGGGCATACATCAGCCTTGGATCGTACTACATTGTCGGCATTCCATTAGCTATTTTTCTAGCTTTCCTGTTGCACTTAGGAGGAAAGGTATATTTGTTGAATTTGCTATATGAGCATAATCAACTGACCCAATAATGACCCAAACCGACCTCCACGAGTGATGTATGTGTACGGTGTACGGTGTACGGTGTACCCGACAGAAAACCTACCTAATCTGCTATGACCTGACCAGAATACAGGACAAACAGGGGACTCGACAAATCGCCAGCTCTATGCATCATCTTACACCAAGTATGTTTCTTGAAAGTTAACTATCATAAGCAGTATTACTGTTTCCGTCAATGCAGGGGCTCTGGCTTGGAATTATATGTGCACTTTCTGTACAAGTTGTTTCGCTTTTTATCATCACAGTTCGAACAGTCTGGGATCAAGAAGTAATCCCTCTCTCTCTCTCTTCTCCTCCCCACTCCTCTTGAATGTCGATAAAACAACCTAGAAATCATTACACTATTGCCAATTTGGCTGTGTAGAACTGAGCTTTCTTTTAATGTTTTAGGCAATGAAGGCAACCAAAAGGGTGAATGAACCGTCCATCGCTGCAGAAACACCAGCATAATTTTTCAGAAACATATTTCACAGGATGCTTTATTCACAGCAACAGTACTCCACAATTTTGTTGGAGTTATGATCTCCAATTTCAATTGGATGTAATTAAACAATATCAGTTTCGAATAAATGCGTGGCTATGGGTATCTCCTTGCTCAACTGCGGTATATCACTATATAAAAACAACAACTGAGGATTGTAGTCATATGAAGCTATTATGCGATTCAAAAGTCCCAACTGACGCCAACCAATCACCCTTATAGTCTTATAGATACATTGTTATCGAAAAATATGAATTGTTTTATGAAATGGGAGGGAGTCGTGCCTGTTTATTTGTTTTATGAATTGAGTTCGAGAATTGACCAACCAGACACAGCGTGTTATATATCCTTTCACTCTCTCAGGGAACATCTTTTTCCCCCATCAGAAACAAACATTTAATTATAAAAATAGCGATAACAGTTAAATAGATGCAAGGGCTGGCTGGGTACAGAAATGAATTAAACCAGATTTCTTCTGCCAGGTTACAGACGAAAAAAATGTACACCGTATCATAATGTTCACGACAGTAAAGTATACTTCGTGAAAAAATAAATCAGAAGACGGCATCTACATTACAAAGATATACAAAGAGAAGTTGCGCAGCTGTACGCTGTACTCTGGACATCCTATACAGGCATACACGTAGGGCATTAAGCCCTTCAGAAGACTCAGAGGTTTGGCCAAGCTTTAAGAAAGCTAAGGATTAGTAACTCTCGAACAACGACACCAAAATGCAGTTCCACCACTCTTCCCACGGGCAACCGCTATCTCCTCATCAACATAATACCATATGAAGAAAGGATTTTTGGTGTTTGGCTCACTATTATCTTCATTTCCCAAACTAACTTCTAAAGGGTTAAATGGTCCAACTTTTAGACGAATGCGCTCAAAAATGAATGCCAGTATTTTGTTCTTCCATGAAATTCTGCCTTCAAAAGTCAAACTTCCCAATGATCCGAGAAACACACCATTTTCAATCCTCTTTGCCTGAATTTAACTGAGAATGTCAAGTAAAATCCTATGTGTTCTCAAGCTTTACTTGAGTTCGGGTGAAAGGTTTGAGTCAGGTAGTTGAAGCTTATATAGTTATACACTTATACATTAATGAACCAGTCACCATATTTGTGACTACTACCGTATACAGAATATGATGCTTACCTCAGCATCAAATCGTTGAACAGCAGTTAGAGGGAAGTATCGCCCGCCCTTCAACTTTTTCTGCGTGCCATTGTTAATTGTCGATGTAAGCAGTTATTATAGATTTCGCCAATAACACGATAAGTTAAAAGAGAGACATAGAGAATCGCAGGCAGTACTCGGCTAATACAAAAGTGAGACATGCTCAAACCTCGGCTGTGAAAATAAGCATCCAGGTCCTTCCAGGTGATTTAGATCCTCCAAGTGTCTCAAGAAATTTCGAGGGATCAAGCTTCGCCTTCTCGATAACAGATAGAGCAGATAGTACTTCATTTTTAGGAACTTTTCTTGTTTTAGCCGCCTTTTTCAGCACTTCTACACTCTGCTCTAATTCCTAATCACACATCAGACAGTTTTTATTACTATACCATGTTGATTTTCGAACGAAAGTACAAAAAGTAAAACAGGTGAGAAAATTATGGAAAATCCAAAATCCAAAATTTGCTGTATAACGAGCTACATGGCATTGCACTGCTTTTGCTCGTTAGTGCTATTTATATGTTACTCCGTATCTATTAAGTCGTACTATTTCGGTATTTCCCATCAACTCTGTTTCTATAGAGTTATATGAATTTTGGGGAGTACTGGTTAAATTAGTCTCTTATAGTATAGACTTATAGGGAAGGCATAACGTCGCTCCGAAATTACTAATGCCACTTATGTTTATCAGACGGCGTGCCCTTAATCTTAGCTTGTATTGTTAAGGCATTAACAATAAGCGTACTGGCATTATCATTTCCTATACTGCGGAAATAAATGATAACACATGCCCTAATCAATCAATAATTACTCCTCTGCAATTCTGCAAGGGATGCGGTAATTCCGTAATTGTAATTATCAATAAATTATTACTCCATCGGGTCATTAAATGGACTGCTATTGTCAATCAATTCTCACGCGAAATAGAAAGGTAAACAAATAACCGGGACGGGGAGAGTAAAACAAGTACTCCCTCCATCATGGTCAAGTGTTGTCCTATTACTTTTTGTTATCTCAGTCAATTGTTGCCATTCCTATATATGGGACTATTGACCACTTGTCACTCACGCGCCAAAATATAAGGATAACAATTGACCGGGACGGAGTAAGTAATAAATAAATAAAGAGAAAAGAGAAAAAGGGGAGGGAGGTACTGGAGTGGATTGATCTTGTTCGAGGAGAAGAGTAGAAGTGTCATTAATGGTATCTTCAACAGATGCTCTCAGTTTAGTTGTTGTTGTTGTTAGTCGAAATGAGGTGGAGCAACGAGAATTGAGAAAGATGGGATTGTATTTGGTAAAAGTATGAGGAATAAATGGAGGAGAAACCCAGATGGCGGGAGATGATATATGTGTTTGTGACCACATCATCACCAATTCTGCCTCTTTTTGTTGCCTGCCCAGTATTTCAAGCACCCATTTTCCACCAGGAACACAAATTCTACACTCTACTGCCGTATGAGGCTATGAGCTTATCGATTGTCTCTCTACCACAAATCCACCATAGAGTCCGTAAGTCTTACTTAACACGAATATTATCAATTTTAAATTTAAGACGGGTCAAATCAGATTATATAAATGATTATAGAATCAAAAATAATTGTGTTTTCGTGATAGATACATCTCAACCAAATAAATGAATTCATGTTATCAGAGTCAGTGTGACCGAATGTTACGGGCTCAAACTCTGTCAACGCTCAATATCTCACAAACTTAAAACTCTGTATATGGTATGGGGAGCATGTGAACTAACCATTCTTCAAGCCTAATGGGCATTCAAGTGAAGGGGTATAGTAGGATATAAATATAATATATGAGACTCAACCATTTCTACGCAATAAGTCAGGATTGTCTCTCACAAAAAGACAAGTGGGAAACCAAGTGAGAAACAACCCAATTGATTCATCTTCATTGGAAAAAGATGGATATGCTTGTTTTCAATGAGACTTACTGTTTTTTTATGTCAAAGTGGGACAAAACAAGTTTTTTTTGCCAATGTGGAACCATAACACAAACGATAAAATAAGGCTTTTGAAGCCATTACTTCAACGGTCCACCATTGTTGGCGAACAAAGCAAAGAAAGAAAAACGAGATGAAAAATTCTGGAAGGAAGAATCGGATTTATAAGCATCAATATCTTTACGATGGAATTGATACATAGTTTAGTGAGGCAACAAAACATGTACAATATGTGGAATTACTCTTGAACTTATTACACTTGAAATGAGACCCCACAACACATATTATACCTTCAAAATTATACAAGCTGCGCAATAAATCTCATAACGCTTTCAAGGCTATGCGTACACCTCAGATTTAGCGAGTGCTCCAGAAAATTTGCTCAGATTTCCATAGACAACGGTCAAACCATCAAACGCACGTAGGTGGCTCATCTAAGTGCGTATTTGTAACATTTTACACATGAGCCATAAAGGACTAAAAAGTCCAAGCTGCAAGGCCTGCAACATAAACAAAATCTATCTAGTGCGTCTCAAAAGCACCACCAAAGGTTGGCTATGGATTATCAAATACTACCACATGTCATATGGATGAAAAATACAGTGCATGTTAATAAACATACGGCTTTGTTTGATCACTAATGGGTATCCACCACACTCTATTGACTCATAGGCTTAAGATTCACCCCCCTCAACGTATCAAGCACAACTTTCCTTGTTAGCTCATTAGTAGGGGCTCAACAAGGTTCTTCTTGGACTACACATAGCAAAGGAAATTACTCCATCTTTCAGGAGTTGTCTTACAACCCCGCAAAGGAAATTACTCCATCTTCCAGGAGTTGTCTTACTACCTCGTCTCTAATTGTTATCTGCCTTCTTTTTCATAGTATACACTTTCTTGGCAACCCGTTAGATGTTGTGAACCACAATGAAGATAAACTAGAGTTACATGCCCCCCAATAGCACATCTACAAGTAGAATTCTAAGCCACTTTACTTCATAACCTTCCAACTCAAGAGCAATGAACTCATATTCCATGGTGGAACGTGCTAAATTATATGCTTTGCAAACTTCTACAACACAACGCCACCCCATTAAAGTAAAAGCATAACCACCAGTTGAACTGATTTCATCATTACGTGAAACCCAATTTGCATCATAGTATCCTTCTTGTACAACAATAAACTTACAAAAATACAAACACACATCAACTTACCTGAATTCCATTGGGCCGACCCAAGCAAACCCGTTTTTTTGCATGGTTTGGGCCTTTTATTTAGGTCCAAAACACCTTATGGGCCACTTCAAAAGAAACTTCATGGCCGGGTTTGGGCCACACTTATGGTTCAAGCCGACCATATATATTAAGTTAAGAACTTTTTGATCTTTTGTATGTTAAAGCAATAATAAATTATTAAAAAAACTACAAAAAAAAACCATGTATATTCATCAAATTTTTAGACCAATGTCTTCTTAACGTAGATTATATCCATGCGTACATGATTAAACATTACAAACCTGTTATATTTGTCTTTATTTTTCTTTTATCAAGTAGTCCATATACAATTCATCATAGTATTTTTTGACCTATTGTAAATTTGATTAACTAAATATTTATATAGGGCAGTAGTAGCCAATATTTGGTTATTTTCTCATCAGACAAGTCATTGATCTATGGGTTTAAAAAAGCCCATTTGAGCCTGAAAGCCAACTCTACTCCATTTGGGCTGTCTAAGTCTATCCCATTTGTGTTGGACTTGGGCTCACGAAATAGGCCGACGCATTGGGCGTGACCCGCATAAACGGTTTCTTTTTTGGTCTTAGCTTGGCCCAAGCCCGCATAAGCCTGACCCATGATCATCTATTTCCAATAAACAATTACCGTTGCAAAAAATAACACTACTAAATTAATCAAATGAATGCACTTAATTTAGAAAAAAATAGACAATTAGGTTAAATTAAGGGTAGTCAAATACGCGCGCGGGCTTGGGTTTGGATGACCCGGGTGTGGGTTTGGCTTGTCTAGCTGAACTCGGATACGAACCGACATATGTTGGGTTAAGCTCGGGTTTGGCTTCTCATTGAAGACGAGCAATATCCGTCTTCAATGAGACTATTGCTCGTCTTCAATGAGACTTACTGTATTACAAAAATCACCGCGTATTAACCTCGATCTTCATTTTACTTATTTTCATACACGTTATACGAAGCTTTAATCATTAATTAAGAGTTTTGTTTCTATCTTTATCGATCTCATCACGTGTTTTGGTCTAGTAATAAAATATATCGTCTCATTTTTTTTGTGTGTGTAAACCATCCGAGTCAGTCTGGATTCGTGCCGGATAGAGCCACTTAGGGCGTACTACTTACTACTTACCAAAGAATGTTTCGAGTATGGGCTTGTTAGCTATGCCACAAACCCATAAACCCAAACCCAAAAGTAAGAAAGAAACCCTAACACAAAAATGAAACCCTTTTATGATATAAAACCCTAACACTCCCTTAACCTGCTTCTCTTCACAACCCTTTCCATTCTTCCGCCTCTCAAACCCCAAAAAAACACAAAACAAACAACAAGAGCCAACAACAATGGGGGAACAACTCCAACTACGAGGCACCATGAGAGCACACAGTGACATGGTAACAGCAATAGCAACACCAATCGACAACAGTGATATGATTGTAACAGCATCAAGAGACAAATCAATCATTGTTTGGGATTTAACTAAACAAGATAAGATTTATGGAGTACCACGACGTCGTTTAACTGGACATTCTCATTTTGTTCAGGATGTTGTTTTATCTTCAGATGGTCAGTTTGCACTATCAGGTTCATGGGATGGTGAACTTAGGTTATGGGATCTTGCTGCTGGGACCACTGCTCGTCGTTTTGTCGGACATACTAAGGATGTTCTTTCTGTTGCTTTTTCTATTGATAATCGTCAGATTGTCTCTGCTTCTCGTGACCGTACTATTAAGCTTTGGAATACTCTTGGTTAGATCCTCTTTTTTTTTTCTTTTTTTTTTTAATTTCATTATTATTATTCTGAATGAAATTAGCAATTTTATTATGTGTCTGTTGTGCTCGTTTAAAATTATATATATTTATGTTATTATCTATGGAAACGAAGCCGGGTTTTTTAGTTGTGAAAATGTCGTTTGAATGAACTTTATTTTACCACAACATGTTCAATTTTCTTGTTTTTTAGATACATTTCTATATAAAACGTTTATTAGTTTATTACCCCGTCGCGATTATTTGTTATCCTTAACAAATGATTTACGATGAAGCTACAATTTTTTATGTTGATGGATGGTTTTACAATTTGTATTCGTAAAACTGCTTTAGAAGAGATGGCATTTATTATTTGTTAGAGGTAAATTGAGTAATTTGGTGAGCTATGACTTTCGAGAACATTGTTAATTGGTTTTGAATTATTATAGAGTAAAGCGAAATGGCTCACTAAATTTCTTGTTTATTCTAGTTGTTGTAAAATAGCAATCATTAGATTCATGTTATCGATGCATTTTTTTATATTTTGCTAATTGTGGGCTTATAAAGACCGCATATAGCCAACATTTTCTACCTTGAATTTGCGATAGACTGTCGGGCAATGGGGTATTGTTGTTGAATATTAGTTGTTGATTCTATTGTTTTGAAGGAGTCAAAATTTGGTACGGGAATTGCTGATGATTTGTGGTTTGGTTAAGTGCTTAAAATAGCATTGTGTTTAAAGTTTCTTCTTAAGCTCAGTTATATAATTTCCTTTTCGTTGTTTGATTGATTGTGTTTATACTTGTGATAGTTGATGTTTGATGTTGAGGGTGTTACTTGTACCCATGTTCTTCTTTGAAGAATTGCGAGTATCGTTCTTGATTTTGTAGCCTGTTTCTTATCTAATGTTCAAAAATTGTTGTTCTTTTATGTTGCTAATTGTCATATGACCTTTACGCAGACACTGCTTTAATGCTTGACTTTTGAGTAATATATGTTGGTTGCAATGCTCTCTATTCCTAGTATGTTTTTTTTTCACGTTGGTGTTTACTGCGTGTTTATACTAAATTACATAGGTGAGTGCAACTTTTATCTTGTGTCATTGAAAACATGCTCCTATGTGTACTTAGCACCAGGGTAAGGTCTTATATATTTGGCCTTCTTTATAGTAGTATTGGACATTTTAAGGTGTCCCAAGTGCCACCCATCCCCTTTTTTTTTGTGAATTTAGACAATAAATTTGGTATGGGACTGCTGTGATTCGGGTCATGAGACTTATGTACATTCATTTGAATTGAGTTTTTTAAAGCCTTTCCTCAAACACAGCATTATAAGTTACTTTTTAAGTGTATGTGTTTATACTTTTTAGTATTGGTAGTTAATTTATGATTTTATAGAGTTGTTTAGTTGTACTCGTGATGTTCTTGTGTAAAGACTTGTGAGTCTGGCTCTTGATTTTCTTCTCCCCTTGTCTAATCCTCTAAATTGTTGTGCATTCATGTTACCAATTGTCATATGACGTCTACGACTATACGTACACATTGGCTACATGATCAACTTTTGACCATTCTATAGTGGTTGTGGTTGCAATGCTCTTTTTCGGTATGCCATTTATGTTTTCTTGCGTCAAAATCTACTTGCTTTTTTGCATCAGTTTTATGCATCCTTGTTCCCTTTGGTGTTTAATATTTACGTTTCTCTGTAGACATGATAAACTCTTGACCAATTTATTAGTAGCAATGCTCTCAATTTTAGCATGTCATTTATGTTTTGTTTCATTAAAGTCAGCTTGCTTGTTGCTTCTGTTTTATTTCATTAATTGTTTTCAATTGGCGTTTAATTTGTCTGTTTATACTAAATTACATAGGTGAGTGCAAGTACACCATCCAAGAACAAGATGGCCACACCGACTGGGTTAGCTGTGTCAGGTTCAGCCCTAACACCATGCTGCCAACAATTGTCTCATCTTCCTGGGACAAGACTGTGAAGGTCTGGAACTTGACTAACTGCAAGTTGAGGGCAACCTTGGCTGGTCACACTGGTTATGTGAACACTGTTGCCGTCTCTCCTGATGGCTCGTTGTGTGCCAGCGGCGGCAAAGATGGTGTGATTTTGTTGTGGGATTTGGCAGAGGGAAAGAAGCTATACTCTCTTGATTCAGGCACTATCATCCATTCTCTTTGCTTTAGCCCCAACAGGTACTGGCTCTGCGCTGCGACCGAGAGTGGCATCAAGATTTGGGATTTGGAGAGCAAGAGTGTTGTTGAGGATTTGAAGGTTGATCTTAAGACTGAGGCTGACCATTTGGAGGGAGCTGCTTCCACCACCTCAAAGAAGAAGGTAAATTTATTGTTCTGCTTTTGACTTATCACATTGCTTAAAGTAGTGCGATTTTCCGTTTTGCCTAATTCTCATTATGCCCAAGTAAAAATGGTGATAACCCAATAATAGGTTTATCTGTTATTTATAATTTCAATCAAGTGCTGTGTTTTGGTTATGCGATTTACCCTTATACAAGTTCTACGCTTCTAATTGTGCTGCTCGTTTGTTTTGTTATGAGGCTAATTTGCTTTATATTGTTTGTTGTAGCTTAATTATGCTAGTTGATATATACGTAATAAGAGAGGGTATTTTATTTTTACGCATGATCTAGACGTTTGCATTATAGTGTTTATGATGAGAAATGAACCTGAAGCTAATTCTGGTTTTGCAGATTATCTACTGCACAAGTTTGAGCTGGAGCGCAGATGGCAGCACTCTATTCAGTGGATACACAGATGGTGTCATTCGCGTCTATGGTGTTGGCCGTTACTAGTGAGTAGGTTATAATATGTCAAAGGACATCCTCTTTCGTACTAGTACTTTAATATGTTTGATGCTTCGGCTGGATATGTTTTGCATAATTTTGATACATTTTGGTATTTTCTGAGTTGAATTAGAAATTGGGTAATGTAAGCCGACATGGTGTTTATGTTCTCGTTCTAATTTGAAAGCTACATTTCCCGTTTAGGTTGTGGTTGAGTACTTGAATGTCAGTTTCTTTCCCAGGAAAAATAGTTGCTGATATATGTTCGGATTACCTGGGGAACCGCAATGTTTGGTAGTTTCCCTCTACATTCCATCCCTGTTAACATTTTACAGAGCTCTGCTTGTGAAATTTTGTATCTCTCCCACCCATTTTGTCATTCATACATCTGAAGCCACCCGTCTACCGTGACAACCCCAGTATCTTACACTGATACCCAAGCCAACACCTAGCACAACTAGCTGTGTTGTGATTAACCCGAGCCCTTGGGCGTGTGAACTGAGCCCAGTGTTAATGGTTAGAGGCCAGTGTATATGACGAAAGCAGTAAATTTTGCTCTTTGGGATCGCAAATCCATTTCCTTTGTTCTGCTTGCATGAAATTGATGATCTCAAAATTTGATTACTGTCTTGGTTTACGTGTCGCGAATGAATTACCAACACCATCAAGAGAGTTGGTGTTATTGTAGGAAATTGAAAGTATTTTTAGGAACGGTGCACACAAGTACGGAGTATCTTGTATCGACAACTATGCCAATGTTGGGGCGGGGGTGTGGGCGTGGGCGTGTAGCCTATCATATTTCCGGAATGGTCTCGACTCTCTGGAATTTATTGAGTTAACATTTATCTTCTGCAAATAGTGACATTGTACCTCAAATTAGCATGATAGTTGCACATTAATCACGAGTAATTATATTCTTTTTCAGAGGTATACTTGAAACAATTATTTTGCATCTTGAGAGATGCTCCTTAAATTTGATATCTATGTGAAATGTCTCAAAATCTTCTCTCCCCAAATTTGTGTAAGTCAATAGTTCAATACTAATTCTCAAGGTTTCAATCAGTCTTATGTGACCATTTTCATGTTAAAATATGATCATTTAACGACAAATTGTTGTACCTAGAATTGCTATTCAACTAAATTTTTCTCAAAAGGTTGTTTACATGTGCCTATAAACGGGTTCCATATGGCCCTTTTGAAGCCTTTAAAAGAAAATGAGTGTCTAAAAGGACTATTTTGATAAATTAATGTAGTCGGTATAAATGAATAATTTAGTGTATAAGTAAAGGATAGATTTTAAGTTATATTTATTGTAATCCTTTAATCTTTGCTTTACTTATGGTACATTTTCTATGATGAAAATTATTTTAAAATGCGTAGTTTTAGATTTTTTAGTGCCTTGACTCGAAGAAAAAGGCTAGTCATACCGAGTTTTTGGGTGAAACAATCCGATCTTACTTACCAATTTAATACCTCATCAAACCTAAACCTAACACTAGTTTTCATGCTTTTCTCGGCCCAAGACCAAAACGAAATATAGGTTGTCAGGTTTTGCTCGGCCTAACACCGAAACCTTTTCGTTTTTACAAAAGGCCATACACACACGGACACACCCCACCCCACACCATACCACAAATCATACAAACTAACAGTACTTTCTAAAATATGGTGGTAGTAATCGTCTAATGTGTAAGTGTCAAGTGTGTAATACTTATTAACGGTTCTATTAACTTTTACTCTTTTAGGTAATCATCCCGACTTTAGGGCCTTTCTTTTTACAAAGTACATGCGTTTTTCAAATATACTTTCCAACCTTACTTTTTAAAAATATATTTACCTTAAAACATACTCTCTCAGTTAATCTTACTTTCCAAATTTCCACTTAATGTACGCTAAATAATGTCAAATTACATAATCATTCATCATCATCTCTATAAGATATCATGTGCGTAATTTTTCAAAAACATTTACTTCTTAAACTAAAAGTTCACTATCAAAGCTATAGTTTATACTCCACTTTTTAAACTCGAAGTTTACTATCAGAGCTTTAGTTTATACTCCATAGTATACCTACAAATCATATCCTACGGATTTTCCTTAAACAGTGGGTGAACAAAAACAAAATTACCCTTTTCAAAAAATAAATCAATCAAAATATAGTAAGAAAAGTTAAATGAAGTTAAGGGTCACAATATTAATATTAAATACTACAAAGTAATACAATAGTCTGTCAGAACATTTTTGTAACAAGTAATTTATTCTATAAGATTTAAATCAACAACTCATTAAGCTCAAGAGAAACCAATCTCTTTTTTGAGAAATTCTTATTTTCTGTCTCATTTTGTGTCCACTACTTCTCCATTTGATACAAAATAATTAACCAATTAAAGTAATTATGTAAATATAATAAGAGGATGATGTGTTCTACGATCAAGATACCATGACACCAAAATTGCTCTTTTAGGTATAACTAGTCGTTTCCCCGCGCGCGTTGCGCGCGGAACCCCGATTTTGTGTAAATGTTGCTACTATAAATAATTTGGTTTTCTTTTGGCGTACCATTTCTAATCATATTTTCGTAAACCGTTATTACTTCAAGTAAGACATCTAAGTAGCGTTCAGATATTATGTTAAATTGGCACATTCCCGGTATGAAATAACCTAACCTTTTTCACATGTTACTTGAAGCAATAAGGGTTTAAGAAAATATAGCCCGGTAATAGTAAAAAAACAAGTTTCCTTACTTAAATTTTAAGAAATTACCAACTATTAATCCATATTATTATTTTTCCTACTTGAAAATAAATTATCTTGACATACTCCATCCTATTCTCAATAACCTTCCTCTTTCACTTTAACACAAAAAATAAGAAAACACACTATCCCACAATATAATTAAATTTGGACCACACAAATACACTACCTCACCATACAATTAAATTTGGACCACATAAACACTTACGATTAATGGAAATATGGAAAGTATTGTGAATAGACGAAAATAGAAATGGGGAATGTTATTGAGAATATGAGGGAATAGTTTTTTAATCATTACATGTGTTTAAAAAATCACTTGCCTTTAAAATTTTAGCGAGAAATGAAGCATACAATATATAAAATGGTGATGAAACTAAACAAATTTCAAAGATTTTTGAATGAGCTATCTTTAATATCATGTTTAAGATTAAATTCTCTTTTCCTCCCCTTTCTCACACTCCTCGTATTCCTTCTCCACCTCCTCTTCATCATCATCTTTCTCCTTCACCTACACCTCATGTTTGCCATCCCTTTTTTTTTGCGTTGCCACCGCCTCTTTCTCATCCTCCTCTCCCTTTTAACCTCTCCCACTAATTTCATGTTTCTTCTCATTTCTCGTATTCCCTTTTATCGTTGCTTACCCCTTCTCTTCCTCATTCCAATTACTTTCCCACTACACGTTCTCCTTCTTCTTCCACATCCTCTTTCTCTCCTTCTCCTCCTCCCGCTATTTCCTTCTCTCATTCCCCTTCGCCATGATCCCCTCCCTCTTTATCTACTTATCTTTCTCATTCACTAATGCTTTTTTTCCCATCTTTTTCTATTTTCCTCGAATTAAACCCAAGAAATCACCTACTTACGAATCATATCATGTTTATTGCAAAATTTCTCATAACCATCCTTCATATGCATTTTTCTTTTCTCACTGATGCCATGACATACCATATATCATGTGTTTTGTCTCTTAACATGGTATATTTTTCGTTTCCACGATGGTGAATCGGAAAAGCATTCGGGATCAACTATAAATACCCCAGGGTCAAGTATATTAGTTACATTATAACTTCTTCTATCCAGCTATTTTGTTTAGCCTTCTTTTATTCTTAGTAAATGGTATTTTAACGAAGATAAACAAATATTGGAACAGAGAAGTATAATATATGATTAACTCGTATGTTGTATATGTAATTTAAAACGTTCATATCATATACACACAAAAAACTTTTCCCCTTTAATTCCTTTTTCCCTTTCCCTTTCCCTTTCCCCAATTACCTCTCTCCCCCTTTTGATGGCCCTTCCTCGTCTTCTATCTTTTTTTTTTCTTCCCACACCTTATATTTCCCTTTTCTATTCCTTTTTGTATTGACTATTCCTCTTTCACAACTTCCCTTATCTCTCCCCCAAACAATTCTTGTGCTCCTCACTTTCCGCTCTGGTGCCGCTTTCTCACTTTTCTCCTCTTTATAATATGGTATTTTGTTCCGCTCCACTTTCTCCTTCATCTTTTCACATCCTCTTTCTCTTCTTTTCTTTATCCCCTTAATTCCTTCTATATTTCCCCCTTCGCCGCCAGAACTTGCTCTTCCCATTTCCTCCTCTCTTCTTCTTTCTCCCTTTTCAATTCATCGTTATCGTTTATTTCCGACCTCCCCGTGTTGTTATTCCTCCTCGTTCTAGTCTTGCATTCGTATCCTCTCCTGATTGTTGTTAGTTCCCTCATGCACTCTCCTCCTTCTACTAATGCTTATCTTCTTTCCATTACTGTTTTCATTCCGGTCTTTTGCCTCCCATCTCTGCCTCCTTGTCCTTCTCCACCTTCCCCTTCATCTCCTCGTAATATATCTTTCCCCTTATATTTCCCTACATCCTCATCCCAAATCTCTCTTCTCCTTCTCGTCCTCCTTCCCTTTCATTATCCCCTCCACTTCCTCTTCTTACCTTCCATATCTCCATCCTTCTCCTGTTTACCTCCTCCACATCTTTTTTTCTCCTCTTATCAGTACTTCAGCTATTCCATGACATTATTTTTTTGGTTGTGTTTCAAGGTAAATGCATTGTATTTTTGTTTGTAAATTTAAATGTTGTAGTTGAACCGCAAATCTGCTAATTAGTTTAGAGTTACATGTCGAGCGAAGAGGTGAATTATAATGATTAATTTAGATATGCATGACACGCAATTTCTTTAGATTAAAAGTATCGTAAACTAATAGATATGAATGCGTCCTCATGCTTTGTAATAAATTAACAGAATCTGTGTAATTATTTGCCTTTCTCATTTTACAATTGTTATTTGTCCTCGTTTTAATTGAAATCATTGATCTTAACATAGTTTAAAAGCACACATGTTGATAAATATTTTTCAGCTTCAAAATCTTTGCGCGAAGCCAAACATACACTATACAAAGCGGTAATATAACTCAAAATAATTTTGAAAATTTATGAATGGACTTTTAAATTTTTTTTCTTATAGAAAAACATGCACATCAATCCTTTATAATAATAAGTTTCTTAAACTTATACAAGATCGAATAATTACATAACACGAGGCTCACAACCGCTACTCTACTATTTACAAGTATGACCTTCCAAGAAAATTGTTAGAAAACCATGTTTGTATATAATTAGGTGCAAATGTTGACGACATCATTTCGTAACAAAGTAGTAAAGCTTGTGTAATTGTCTCTCTCGTTTGGATTTTTTTTTCCTCCGTTAATCTTATTTTTCACCTGTCTTTATAAAATTTAAGGTTGGTAAAAGTTTTAAGAGACCCGCTTCCTTGAAACATTATTTGCATGTAAGTTGCGTAGTTGCGGGACATCGTGCAATCCCATTAGTAATGGTTTGTTGTAATTGTTAGGGAAGCTTTTACATAAATGATTATTAGTTATAAATGCTTCGTTTTAACAAAGTGTCTTTTTACTCTTATTTGTATCGTACTCCACAATCCTTAACTAAGCCATTGACAATGAAAATCAGACACTCAGGGAGGGGTGATAGAGGGAGAGTTGGTGTCTAATTGAAGAGAACAGAAGGGGAAAACAAAGGGCGATAATTCTTAAGAAAATGAAATACAATAGTTTTGCCAACTTTCCATGATATTCTTAAGAAAACCAAATTTACGAGAGAAGAAGATTGGTGAACTCACATGAATCATTTCAGCTATGCAAGTACTGTAATGTCGTCTTATATGCAACTTAATTGTGAGTATCAATCATAGAAGTGTTATTTGTTACTCTTTTTGCCCAATTATTTGTTGGATTTTTTATTATTCTCTGAGTAGTATTTTAACAAAGATAAACAAATGATTGGGACGGAGAGAGTATATTACAATTTACAACTCATTATAAAATAAAGTCAGATGCAACCATGCGCATCGGCACAACAACAAAACAATGGGAATACAAGTAGAAAGATTTCTAGCCATTGATCATCTCCAATGAACCCCACTGCTTATCGAGGAGACTTACAACCAACATGAAATCCAGAACCTGAGATATACGAGAATCCAACATTTTTCAAAGTTATCAAATAACCCATGTAAAGAAAAGCTTTAAAGCCATAGAATTTATCTTAAGAAAAGCTTAAGGTGAACTTCTAGCTTATAAATTTATAATCATTCCATTTCCCTTTGCTATCAGTAAAATCAAGCCTAAAATGTTAAATACTCGTAGACAATAAATCCACAACCTGAGATACGAGAATTCAACATTTTTCAAAGTTATCAAATAACCCATGTAAAGAAAAGCTTTAAAGCCATAGAATTTCTCTTAAGAAAAGCGTAAGGTGAACTTCTCGCTTATAAATTTATAATCCTTGCATTTTCCTTTGCTATCAATAAAATCAAGCCTAAAACGTTAAATACTCGTAGACACAAATAAAAAAATCAACTAAATCACTTAAAATTAAGTAAAGTAAGAAGATTATAAAAACAAACACAAACCCACACAAGACACACACATACAGAGCGAGAATAGGCTCCCGCGTGTTATAAACTTTTATGCCTATAATCATAGGGTATGCCTGATTATTATAGAAAATAGACGGATTAGTGGATAATAAAACAACATTAGCCTGGAGTGAGGTTAATATAATCTAATATTGCTTTTTTTTAAGGCCGTGGATGTTTAATCGTAAATAGTAACGGGGACCTTTAAGTACTCTTGATTATAGAATCACATGAAAGTTCGCCATTTATTATTTATACTAATCCATCATGGTCTGTTAGGTTTAAGCACATTGTCCTAATTAATACACATTTAATCTGGTTTAAGCAAGATAATTCTGATGTTGGAAATTAGAGTCACTAATTGAAAATGATCTTTTAATTAAGATGATAATTTCATATTTCTCAGTGGTACTACAAAATTTTATGTTGTATGTCTTCTGGTCCTAGATGGTGGGTAAGTTGTACTAATAATTATCATTTAGTTTTCCAACTACGTAACTAACTGAAAAGCTAATTTAATGCGACCTTATCATTGTCATTAGAAGCCATGCTCTTTGCAAGAAATGGCATGTTAGATCCCTTAAATATGACGCAGCTACCATTAAGGTAAGTTTTGTTTAAAGTATGCAACAGCCGCAGGTTTCGCCGTTTCGGGGAGCTGAGGCAAGAAGATGCATAGGTTAGACAAGAAACAGTACCTGAAATTCGCAAGAAGATGCATAGGCTAGGCAAGAAACAGAACCTGAAATTCGCAATAGAAAGGCAATTTGTAAGATATACTATCACTATTTTGGGGAAAAAAATATTTTTTGAGCTATTTAGACATAGAAAAGCTAATAAGTTAGTTTACGGATCTTTCAGAGCGTGGAGAAGTAATATAAATCCGACCTCTACCTTGTTGCCGCCTCGAATAGTCACCCATTTGAACCACCCCTAAAAATTAAACACAATTCTTACAAAATTCAGTAACTATTAACCCCAACAATCGGACACTCAGGGGGAGTGGTGAGTGGTGATACAGGGAGAGCTAATGTGTATTTGAAGAGAACATAAGGTGAAACAAAGGGCGATAATTCTTAAGCAAATGAAATACAATAGTTTTGCCAACTTTCCATGATATTCTTAAGAAAACCAAATTTACGAGAGAAGATTGGTGAACTCACATGAATCATTTCAGTTATGCAAGCACTGTAATGTTGTCTTATATGCAACTTGATTGTGAGTATCAATCACAGAAGTGTTATTTGTTACTCCCTTTGCCCAATGGATTTTTTATTATTCTCTGTGGGTAGTATTTTAACAAAGACAAACAAATAATTGGGACGGAGGGAGTATATTACAATTTACAACTCATTATAAAATAAAGTCCGATGCAACCATGAGCATCGACACAACAACAAAACAATGGGAATACACGCAGACAGATTTCTAGCCATTGATCATCTCCAATGAACCCCACTGCTTATCGAGGAGACTTACAACCAAGATGAAATCCAAAACCTGAGATACGAGAATCCAACATTTTTCAAAGTTATCAAATAACCCATGTAAAGAAAAGCTTTAAAGCCATAGAATTTCTCTTAAAAAAAGCTTAAGGTAAACTTCTAGCTTATAAATTTATAATCATTCCATTTCCCTTTGCTATCAATAAAATCAAGCCTAAAACGTTAAATACTCGTAGACACCAAAAAAAATCAACTAAATCACTTAAAATTAAGTAAAGTAAGAAGATTATAAAAACAAACACAAACCCACACAAGACGCACACATACAAAGCGGGAATAGCTTCCCGCGTGTTATAATTTTTTATGGCTATATATATAATAATAGGGTACGCCTGTTTGTTATAGAATATAGACGGATAAGTGGATAATAAAACAACATTAGCCTGGAGTGAGGTTAATATAATCTAATACTGCTTTGCTATTAAGAAAGTAAGAAGATTATAAAAACAAACACAAACCCACACAAGACGCACACATACAAAGCGCGAATAGGCTCCCGCGTGTTATAATTTTTTGTGCCTATAATCATAGGGTACGCCTGTTTATTATAGAATATAGACGGATTAGTGGATAATAAAACAACCTTAGCCTGGAGTGAGGTTAATATAATCTAATACTGCTTTTTTAAAGGCCGTGGATGTTTAATCGTAAATAGTAACGGGGGACCTTTAAGTACTCTTGATTATCGAATCACATGAAAGTTCGCCATTTATTATTTATACTAATCCATCATGGTCTGTTAGGCTTAAGCACATTGTCCTAATTAATACACATTTAATCTGGTTTAAGCAAGATAATGCTGCTGTTGGAAATTAGTCACTAATTGAAAATGATCTTTTAATTAAGATAATAATTTCATATTTCTCAGTGGTACTACAAAATTTTATGTTGTATGTCTTCTGGTCCTAGATGGTGGGTAAGTTGTACTAATAATTATCATTTAGTTTTTAATCGGCTAATGTAACCAGTACAGAAACATGCTATAAAGTTCGTATATTTTATGTTGCACAATAACAAGCACACAACAATCTAATTTCCAAACCATACTCTAGTCCATTAAGGTCCACATCAAGTATCCATGCCTTCCCGCTAAACGTATTTTAATCCAAATTAAATGAATGATTGAGACGGAATCTAAACAAAGGGACATGACCAAACACCCCAAAACAATAGAGTTATTGCCTTCTACTCCCTCAATCCCGGTCATTTGTTTACCATTTCCATTTTAGAGTGTCTTATTCATTTGTTTTCCTTTCAATATTAACAAGGATTTTATGTGTAATTTCATATCCCAATGGGACTATTGTCCACTTGGCATCCAATGGCCCTATCCCCCTAACCGTAAATGGTCTCCTCCCTTCTCCTTCATCTTAGTGCCAACCGGAAAGGTAAACAAATGACCGAGACGGAGGGAGTACAATTTCTCAAGTGAAACACTCGTGAAAATAGCTCTAGAAAGTAGAAGATTAACTCGGTTTCGAAATAAGCTCAATATAGTTATATCTTAACTTCTACATCATAAACTATCAAATTCATAGCTACCAGCAAAAATTACTGGTCAACATCAAGTCACTTTGTCAGCTGCTCAAAGTAATACTCGTTTTCGTAATTCCTCACTTAGAACACATCCTATCAAACTTTTCTAAGGAATTTCCGGAAGCACTCCAACAATGGATTTTAAGATCCTGAGTTCTCAAAATAATTTGATAAAGTTCATCGATTAATGGATAATTTGGCAGCAAACAAGTCAAGCCCATACGACAAAAAATAATCACTTTCACTTAGAAGGGTATGTAGAGTAATATGAACTAATTTCCAATCATATGCACTAATTTAAAAGAGTTCGGGTAAGAGAATAAGAAACAAGTTGAGTAGCTATAAAATGCACCAATCATATGCAATAACTATATTGATTTTAAGATAGTAATAAGCTCCGTTACTTTTACTCAATGTCTTACTTTTTGAACAACTATGGTCTGAGTTTTAAAGGCTAAAGGCCTAGCTGCTCATTGTACAAAGCATTATCAAACAAAGAAAAAAAATGAATTATATTAAAGTTGAAACAAGAGGAAACAAATATTTTACACAACAAGATTAAAAATCCATATCTTGTATCACAACAAACAATTTTCTATTTTCAAAGGTGCATTGGAGGATGATTATAGGCAGTTAACTAATATGAGCGTGGTTGAATGAATGTCGAAGTAGCCTGAGCCTAAGTCATTATAATTTATGTCAAAGTATCATAGAAGTCGCCTCCTACATTAGAGAATTAACATAAAGAGTGACAAATGAATAAAGTGGACGTAGTTGAGTTCAAACAAAGGACATTTACTCATATAATTGGGCATTCAACAAAAACCCTAACCATGCTTAGTTACCTTAACCCGAGATCAACACAAAGAGCCAAATTCAACTGAATGATGATAAGCTAATAATAAAGAGCCAATATTGAGCACATCAGAAAAGTGTGTTGCTGAAAAAAGCCTGGCTGAAATGCCATGATGGTATCAGGTATGGGATTAGACGGCGAAACAATAATAGGACCTGCTACAGAAGGGAAACAACGAAGGACTATTATTCGAAGAGCAAAGATAAATAGATGGCATCGATGAACACAAATACGCGATGAACTTACCCAATAAGGATGTCGATCCATCTGGGCTCCAAAAACAATCTCAATATAAACTCTAGGATATTGCATTAGACCTGCTACACCATGATAGTGCATCAGACGTACCTATAGGCCATAAGCATTGTATAAAAAATCATGTTGCGATTAAAAAAACGTCCACATGAATATATTGATCAGCCTCGGGTGTAACCAGACCGGTACTACGACCGTAGTTAAGATTAGTTGCCTCATCGGCCATCGTCATTTGAAAAGAGATGAAAACCAACAACCAAGAGAATAATAGTCCAAAGGGAGTAAAAAAAATCAGTCGTTAGAGCATACATTCAAACCAGTTTAGTGAAAAAACACAAAAGCAACATCAATGACACTAACCGTCCGTAATTCGAGTCCTGTTATCAGTTATCACGACTATATTAAATCACAAGTAATAGAGTAAATGAAAAGAGGTGAAGGTGAAGTAATTACTAAGACACGAATGATAGTATATTCGTGAAAACCATGGCGCATACACCAACAAATGATCAGAGTAGTTCAAAAAGGAAGACTAATTCTAACCCTATCACAAGTAATTAGAACTTACAGACAAAAGTAGTCGAATACGATAGCACAAACTTCAATCATCATCATAATCGAAACTCGTCATCATCAGCACCAACAACTTCATTATTGTAGTCGTCGATCGTCGTCATCATGGTGAGAATTCTGAATAGAGAATAAAGAAAAGGGTATGGTTAAAGCGTTCATTGACAAGGCATCTAAACGAAGCGCAGAAGCACATATACAAATAAATCAAACAAAAAAACTCAAAATTTAACAGGGAGGTTAATGAATGCCCAATCAAGTAAACAATTAAAAAAAAAGGTGACAATTCAAAGAAACAAATGCCATTTAATTGACCTTGGATATGGAGAGTCTTTAGTGGTGCCTTCCAAATCAATAAAAGTATACATTAATTAATCAAGTTATTATCAATATGAGTCTACATTACTTAATCAAGTTATTATCAATATGATTAAAGAATATAAGTTTTTTTTTAAAGAAGAAGTAACCTGAAAACTACGCGTGAAGCCCGACGAAGAAGATGGTGATCTGGTGTGTGGCTGTAGATTGAGAGATGGTGATCTGCAGAAAGATGAAGATGGGACAAGCATCTGTAGAGTCTTATTGGGGATAGGTAACTCCATAAATCCTGATAAAAGAATAAACGCGGCAGTTTTGTAGAAAGTACAAGTTGAATTAATCCTCCCCATTTAAGCTTAGATTTCAATAATAAACTCCGGAAATCCTAGATGAAACTATTCAACAATAATTTTGTCCCTAGATTCCAATAATAAACTTCATAAATCCTAGATCAAACAAGAAACCAGTAATATTGGCTAAAGAGTAACTCAACAAGAATTACACTGAGGTCATTAAACAATACATCTAAAAATCACCTCGTATAACCCGAACTCTTCCAAATTAACTGTACTGCAACAAATCGCAGGATTAACACAGTTTGAATCAGAAAATCCCTAGATTTAACAGAAATCAGTATCATCAAGCTATAAAAACAACGATAACGAATACTCGGTATCAAACTAATACTGCTACCAGAACAATTACAACAACTCAAACTGAATGACCTATTCAAAATGCCTCTACATACACATTCAAATTACCTCCCTAAAAAATCACAAATCAAATTCTCCAATCGCACAATTAAAAAAAAAACTTAAAATCAGAAACCCTAGGTTTAATAACAATCAACATCAGTAATTTAATATTAATTAAAAATAGGATAGGAAACATACCACTTTTCATTGAACAAGGCCGGGTTGATAACATGTTTTAGATTCGGCAGGGCATCTCAATTGATAGAATAGTTGATAGATGGAAGATGAAGATATAATAACTGAAAAAAGAAGATAGGAGAAAGGGAGAATGAATGGAGGAGTGAAAGGGGGAATGAAACGCTGTAGAAAACAACCTGTGTTTGTCAAAATGAAAATGAAAATATACAAATATAAGAAACCATAAATAAAATATACTAATATAAGAAACCCAAAAAATGAAAATACACAAATATAAGAACCCATAAAAACAACTTGTGGGAAACCAACATGCGAACCAGAAGGAAGAACTTGTAAATTCATCAGGGCAACGAAAAACCGATTTGAAGTCTAAAAGACGAATTAAAATGAAAGAGATCAAAGACGGTGGGAGGAAAAATGAAAGAGATCCAAGAGAAAATGAAAGAGATGTAAGAGATGAAAGAGGCTAATAGACTGACAGGGTTAAAATGAAACAGATGAAAGAGGAAGGAAGGGAGACCTAATGGATGAGTGGCTGAGAACAAAAGAGAGAAGGATACCTGTAGAACACATGGGCCGCACGTGAAGCACTATTTTTTATGAACAGTGTATGGGGGTTGGGGCTTTTAAGAGTTTAAGGATTAAGGATAAAAGTGTGAAAAGAGTCAAAATGTCCTCTAAGTTGTCATAGAATTACAATAGTACATATAAACTACACTGCATATTAATAACATATTGTTACAAAATATGATAAATCCCAACTAAGATAAACTACGGTGATGCTCTTTACTCGATCAAACCGTTAGAATAAGACCGCATATTTCAAAATAATATAGTATGATATTCCCTTTAAACGCAACATTTGTTTTTTTGACATTATTTGTGTGGGACGAGAATCTCCACAATTCCTAGCAACAAATAGGAAAATATATAGTCATATGCAATAGTGGTTGATTCGTTTTAAAGAATACAATAAGAATACCAAACCTTTATACTTTTTCATGATCTAAAACTAGAGAATTTACGATGTAATTTGTGTGTTGGCACGTGTGTAAAAGAGACATGTTGTGCATGGATTTGAATATGGAGAGTTAGGGTATTCACTTGTCTGTGTCGGTAAAACCTGGGGATCGGAGATATGTTTCTCAAGACGAGGGTTCAAATCGGTTTGGGCGAGACCCTAGCCGGTGTGGACCCATTGTGTCCTATTTTTCGAGTTTGGACAAGATCGGTCCAACTATGAAGAGTGTTTTGATTGTTTTTTTTTACATATATTTTTTATCAGATGTATTGTTTTTTTATTACCCATAAACTGGATTAGACCGATCGGCTTGATTTGCCGGCCCGGACTATTTTTTGTACACCCCTAGAGGGAGTAAATAAGAGATAATGCAACATTAAAATATAGCATTCCTCGCAACTTTATTTGCTTAAAAACGTTGTTTAACCTGACTAATTGCATTGTTCGTCGTTACATATTTGGAGGTTTATAAGATTTTTTTTTCTAAGTGTAAACAACATTCAAAATAATATTTCATAAATGCTGTCTTATAATTTATTTAATTGGATAGAAAGATTTACAAGTACATTTAACAAGTTATACGTATAACATTTCTATCATCTACTTTTTTTCTCTCTTTTTTTTAAATAATTTGATTGATTGTTGCAATATGTTTTATGAATTTGGAATAGAATTTTTGTGGTTTTTTTACCTTTAATATGATGTGTAAATTGTTCAAAGGTTGTTTAAATTTGATATTGTGAATATTAAGTGTCGGTGTTGATTTTTTTGTTGCTACATAAGAGGGGTGAACCCCGATGACTAACTAGCTATCATATCACACGGGAGTATCCACCCCAAGAATGTCTTCTCGCAAAATAGATCATAATTCATGAGAGTAGCATCAAGTAAAGTGGGATCAAAGTCAAAATTAACTCTTCAATTGACAAGCCAGTCAGCGGCTCGATTAAATTCACAGTATGTTCGTTTCAATTTGACCGAATCATTCAAGTCCTTGATTTTAAGCATGGTTAGTAAATGTAAAATGGCCCAACTCATTGTGTTGAGATTCGAAGTTCAAACCACATGCGACGGACATTTCAATGTGTCAATTAAGTGTCTGAAAACTTTAAATTGAGGTCCAATTGGGCCTACTTGGGCCATATTTCTTTCTCACAAACATGGTTGAGCCAACCTAGTAGCCCATCATCGTATTCACATTTATCGTTACCATACAATCAATTTGGGCCATGCTCGTAATGGCCAAACTCCACTATTAATTCAAAAAGTAAAAATGGTGGAAGTTGTCTTTTCATGGGATTGGACCTCCTTCAAAAGGTAGGAGCTTATCACAAATTTTCATTTGTGACGGATAGACCCGTCGCAAGCTTGCGACGGGTAAAATACTCATCACAAAGAGCAAGTGGAGTGTAAATAGATCCCCACACTTGCCTTGTCACTTACTCTTTGTGAGGGGGATTTGACATGTCGCAAGATTGCGACGGGTCGCCCATTTACAAACAAGAGTTATTAAGTATTTACCAACACCCCTTTTAATAAGTTGAATTGTGTATGTAAGTAAATTTTTAAATAGGCAACAACCAATTTTGGAAAATTCTCATGAATTGGATGAATGGTTTATTTCCCATGATTTTCTATTCATGTGATTTTTCAATTCTTGCATCAACGAAACGACCCATTATTTTCATGTTTTGTCCAAAATTTATTTCAAAATAATTATCATTTTTAAAATGCGGTACGATGAAATGGGTGACTATATCACTATTATCATTTATCCCTAATGAAAGGGACATAGTAGTAAATTACTTATATGGCTTAAATCTTCCCAAAATGAAAAGCAAGACAATAAAAGTTGAATGAGCCGAGGAATAAGAGGATCTCAAATGCTACTTTATTTTCAACCAAAAAATCTCATTCGTGACGAATATATGCGTCACAAACCTATGACGGATCAAGTATCATTCACATGGGCAGGAAAAGATAAAATATTTGTGATCCCTGAACTTGTCTTATCTAACTAAATGAGTGATACTTAATCCATTAGAAACTTATAACGGATATATCCTTTTAAGGAAGACTTACCGATTTTCCACTATACGAGTACTATCTGTGCACATTGCGCAGCCGTGCAACTGTGCAAGAAAATGTGTTCGTAGTACGTTCAATTCTACAACTTGGTGTAGATATGGCGACATGGTCCATATGGGTACTTCTCAATTATCATGAAGGCTATTTTTACTTAGTAAGTCTTACTTAAAATGAATACTATTCGTCTTAAGATTAATACGAGTCAAATATTATTACATGGCATAGTGGTAATAAAAACATTTTTTTGGTATTTTCTAGGAAATAAGCGGGGGAATTTGATTTATATTTGAATGTCAGACTTAAATAGAAATTTGTGATTTTTATCACCACAAAGAAAAGGATTTTACTTAGTCTGTGTAATAATTTATTTTAGAATTTAATTTAAACTCTTGAAATTTTTTTCTCTACAATAGTATAAACGGTCCACTTTAACATATGCTCACATTTTACTATTCGTAACTCATACGAAGTACAAAGTAACTAGCTAAAATTTCAATTACCCAACTTAAGATTTTGCAATAATAAATGGATTTTATCCCAATTATTGGGTCAAAGCTGCATGAACTGAATTAAATTTAAAGAAAGTGATTTTAAGTTCAAAAGAAGAGCCTTACTCTTACATAGTTACAGAATTACACTCAATTTGAGTATGGAGATCAAGTTAGTCTAAAGTCTAAGACCATCCCCAAGCAAAGATCAAGTTAATTAGGTCACTACCCATATTTACTCTTAATCCACCTTATTTATCTTGACCCATTTTTCTACTCCCAAGCAGAAGGTTATGACCTAGGTCATCAATTCATTTACTTTCCACTATATCAATTTCTTTGTCTTTTTTTTTCTTCTTTAATTTGTGTTCCACACCAATGAAAAAATGCCACATACAAGGTCACCAAGGTCATGTGATGACCTCTTTGAGGTCATGGGTCATTGAAGGTCATGTTAATTTGGTTGTTAATTTGAGATTAAGGTCACCCAACAAGGTCATGACCTTCCCCATGACCTTGCTTGGGGATGGTCTAAACCATTTGACACTATTTTTTCCGGTGCTTTTTATTGTACACTCTTTTGATATACAAGACTAGTAAATTTTTTATGTTTGAGACTATGTTATGTAACTTAAAAAAAAAAAGCGCAATTAATTTGCTGGATACGTGATTTTCAGATTATTACGTATGTCTTCGACATTATCCAATATAAACCTAATATATGCATGGAAGGAAAATAATGGTACCTGTTATTTTAATTTAAGAGCATTGAGCATCTTTTGGTGAGCACAAATTCTCATTTATGACGAACTGATCCGTAACAAGTTTGTGACGGGTCAAATCTCCCCCACAAAGAGCAAGTGAAGGGGCAAGTGGGGAGCAAATGGAGCCCCCAACTAGCCTTGCCACTTGTTCTTTGTGAGGGGGATTTCACCCGTCGCAAGTTTGCGACAGATCGCTCCGTCACAAGCAAGACTTATGATTTGGTGAGATTACTAGACTACCGACAATTAATTATTACTCTATTTTGTAAAGAAAAAAAAACTGATGTAGATGTTGAAGTTTGAAAATTTAAGACCAGCTTTTGAAAGTATGTAACATGGAAGTAGACTTTTATATATTGAATACATTTTCCCCATGCTGCTAGTTTGCTAGTGAATGTCCATGATTGAACAATGAATCTTTTGTTGTTACTAAATTTGCTTCTCTAATTCTGTTTATTCATTGTAGATCTGTAGTTTTTAGTTGAAATTTTGTATTTAAAAAATTAGAGTTTGAATGAAAATAATATTAATATGTGTTAGCTACATCCACATGGTAGAACTGAAAAGAGTATTTTTTAAAAATGTGGAGTAGAGTGTTATTGATATTGAGGAGTTTACAGATTTTGCAAATTCAGGTTCACAAATTTATGATATAAATAAATGCTAAGTTGACTTAGAGAATTTCTATATTCCTCTCAAGATAACCGATAACGATTCCCGTCATAGTCGTTTGAAGCGGTGACTAACAGATACAAGTCACAAATCGAATGCGTATGATTTTAGTAGTTAATATATGCCAAAAGGTTGATAATAAACCTAAATTACACTGAAGACCTTAAACTCAATATGTAGTGTTAAAGGTAGCTTATTTTTAGGGGTTAAGGTTTGATCACTAGTTAGACCAAAAAAAAAAACTTGAGTGATCACCCGTTCACTACCGAAGTTCTCAAACACTAGTTAGGTGTTGCATGTTATGTTATCATGCTTTGGAATCGGTTAGCCATTTGTTTTTTAAACGCTCTTTTTTTAATGTTGTTTTGGAAGTTAAATTATTTTTGAATGTGGCTTATATTAGTCTTAAACATGAGCTCTACCGATTTGCTGAGGTGAATGAAAAAAGAAAAAAATTCATGCGTCCTCCTTACACTTACACCCAAATAAGGAGGAATAAAAGTATAAAACGACATATTATAATAGCTTAGGATCGTACTTCCAGATGACACAAGAATTACTCTGAAAAAGGTAATCCGATTGGGAAAATGGTATTGCTGCTGTTAAGAGATAAATCTCATAAGATCTAATTAACTTATAATACTAGACAATATCTCTAATACTCTTTTGGTGTTTAAATGATTCGTAGGATTTTTAATAATAAAGTTAAGGGGATTTTTTCATATAAATAAAAACTATTTTTAAGGGAATGGAAGTTAATAAATTAAATAAAGCAATTATTACTCTTTTCGATTCAAACCAAAAATAACATTCACTTTTTGAAGGTCAAACTTTGAAAACTTTGACCATGAATATTGTTGAAATTATGAAACTTTGATAGACGAAACTTATATAATCCCTCTGTTCCGGTCAATTGTTAATTTGTTATTGTCTTTTCATTTTGGCAGCAAGATCAAGGAAATAGTAGATGATCATTTGTGCTGATACTTAGCGGATAACAAGTGAACAATACTGTCATTGGAAGATCAAATGACTCATAGAAAATCTTAGTTTACTAATATAGAACAATTGACTTAGACACCCTAAAAATGAGTATGACAACAATTAACCGGGACGTACGTATGGAGTATATAGTTTTGTTATGAAAAAAAAAACTTTGAAACACGATCAAAGTATCGTCACAAAGACCACTAAAAATACTCCCTCCCATCCAGACCAAACTACCCACTTGACTTTTCACGGTTTACGAGACGACACTTTGACTACATTTTCTTCATTTATATATTACTTTTTTGCATCGAAATAATATTTTTCCAAAACCTCTTTTTATAATACATGTAAAAATGTCAATTTTATATACAAATTTTAAAAATTTGAGTACATATAATTAATGTCAATATTTATCAAGTTTAACTTAAAATAATGTAGGGGTAGTTTGATTTGGATGGGAGGAAGTAATTGTTTACCTTTAATCTGGATCGGAATACTAAAAAGTACTCCGTACAATATTACACAAATCTTTACAATAACAATGTGTAGTCCATGCATTAAGAAAATTTTACTATGAACGTACAAATAGGTCTGTCATTTATATACCCACTAAGTTTACAATCATGAATTGATCTTGCTTCAGACGGATCATTTTGATCTGAAGCAATAAGACGGAATTTTGTAACCATTTGACAGCTAGATGTGACCGCTATTGAAAACAGATTGTTATAGGTTATGGTTACATTTTACCAAAAAGTGACAACATAATCCCGTCTTATTTTTCAGACGGAAATAGTCCGTCTGAAATAAGAATTTGGGTATAATCATGAAGTATATAGTACTCTTTAATTTAAATATAAAAAATTCAAAATCATTTATTTATTGTGGTGAAACTTTAACCTTTCTCATCAATTATCATGGGTCCAAAACTAAACAAAACTTTGTTTTGTTGACTATCATGTCAATCATAGATTCATAATTAATAATCTCAATCATCTTTATAATCATAATTTATACGTTATATAACTAACTACTCTCTTTCTCTTTGTCGAATTTGCGCGTAATTGAAGATGATGTTGTCCGTTCAGTCACCTAAACATTGGCTCCGGCCCCGCGCTTCGTAAGCTTTCATGTTAATAATTGATCGACGATCTCGTCGTGTCGCATGCAATTTTGTGCTCGTAGATGTTGTTAGCGAACAAATATGGAAAGAGACCTCAACCGAGACATTTTATTTTAATATAAAGTTATTCATTTAATTAATTGATACTCCTATTTGATAGTAATTGATAAGTGTTAAAAAAAACTTGTTTTTTTTGTAAAAAGCAAGTAGTCTTTATTTTATAATTTATGATCATTAATTCGAGATACAACATTAAATCCAAATCAAAGGTTACACTTACTTTTGAGAGGTTTGTTGAGTTTATTTACTCTTCATTGATGATAAATTGCAGGAAGTAGAAGAACAGTTGAGAGTTCATTAATGTGTTTTTGTGTATATTGAATGAATTGATAGGTTGAATTACAGAGAATGCAACATATATGCTGCTGCATACAATTCTCGTTATAAACCAGTGGATAAAAGGTTCCACTGGATAAAAGCATGCTCCTAGGCTAATCAATAGTGGACTTAGCAGACTCTATATTATCATAGGTCTATCATAAGTCTTAGTCCTAGGAGAGTTAGTCCATTGCTATGATTTCTTCCTTTGTTTGCTTTGAGGATAGCTTGTCAGTTTGACAGTATGTTTCTTGTTTGTTGTGACAGTAGGTAGTTTGTCTAGCTTGTCAGTTGGCAGTCTTTTATCCTCTTTACACTCCCCCTCAAGATGAGAGTGTAGACTTGATGTAACTCCCATCTTGGAAAGTAGGTACTTGTGTTGGGATATAGGACATGATTTGGTGAAGACGTCTACCACCTGTTCAGTAGTGGGAACATAGCTGGTAGTAAGTAGACCTTGCTGAATCTTTTCCCTGATGAAATGACAGTCAACTTCTATGTGCTTAGTGCGTTCATGGTATACTGGATTGGCAGCTATGGCCAGGGCAGCTTGATTGTCACACTTGAGATGGGCAGGGCCCAAGTGTTGCAACCCCAAGTCCTGTAGAAGCTGAAAGAGCCAGGTGACCTCACAGGTGGTCATTGCCATAGCCCTATACTCAGCTTCAGCTGAGGACCTAGACACCACAGTTTGTTTCTTGGATTTCCAGGAGATAGGTGAGTCCCCAAGGAGGATACAATAGCCTGTTGTGGATTTTCTATTGAAGGCACAAGAGGCCCAGTCTGAGTCACAATAGGCTGTGAGTTGGACTGCTGAGTTGCTAGCAAACAATATTCCTTGGCTTGGAGCAGATTTGAGATATCTGAGGACCCTCCTTGCTGCTTGCATATGATCAGATGTAGGGGCTTGGAGAAATTGGCTCAGAAGTTGGACTGAGAAGGCAATGTCAGGTCTGGATATTGTCAGATAGATGAGCTTCCCAACCAGTTTCCTGTAATTATCAGGATGAGCCAAGGGTGTGCCTTTTCCTGGTTCCAATTTAATTACTGGGTTAGTAGGAAGTTGGAGGACCCTGGATTTGTCAATGCCAAAAGTATTTAAGAGATCTAAGGTGTATTTCTTTTGGGAAATAAATATGCCTGCACTGCTCCTTTCTATTTCCAGGCCTAGGAAGTATTTCGGTTCCCCTAGGTCCTTCATGTGGAAGGATGCATGAAGATGATCCTTAAGAGCTTGAATTTCAGTCAAGTTATCCCCTGTAATGACCATATCATCTACATAGATAAGAACCATAGTAGTACTGTCATTGTGTTGCTTGATAAATAGAGAATGATCTGCATGAGATTGTCTGAAACCACAGCTAAGTAGGGTTTGAGATAGCTTGGAGAACCATTGCCTGGGTGCTTGCTTTAGGCCATATAAAGACTTGAGGAGTTTGCAGACTTGTCCTTCAGTAGCATGAGAGTTAGTCTCCCCCTGACCATCAGCATGTAAGGTTCCATCTAGATAGCCTTGAGGCAGCTTCATGTAGACATCTTCCTCTAGGTCCCCATGTAGGAAGGCATTGGACACATCCATTTGGCAGGTTTCCCAATGTTTAATGGCAATGACTGCAAGAAGAGCTCTCACTGTGGACATCTTGGCCACTGGAGCAAATGTTTCATCATAGTCAATCCCATATTTTTGCCTGAACCCTTGTATAACTAGCCGAGCTTTATGTCTTTCAACAGTACCATCTGGATTATATTTCGTTTTGTAGATCCATTTGCATCCTATGGCCTTTCTACCCTTAGGAAGCTGAGTAAGTATCCAAGTGTTGTTGTCATTGAGTGCTTGTAACTCAACTTTCATTGCTTGAATCCATTTGGGATCTTGGATTGCATCCTGGAAAGTTGAAGGATCAGTCATGTTGGTGGTATGCACATGACCAGCAAAGTGTTTAGCCAAGTGAAGTTGAACTACATTAGCAATAGTTGTAGGTGCCATGACAGGATTAGTAACTACAAAGTCTTTAGTCCACTCTGGGGCTCTTCTGTCTCTTCTTGGCCTGGTGGGAATGTCACTGACTTCAGGAAGGGAGGTGTCTATGTCTCCTTGAGATTGGTCACTTACTTGAGCAATTTCAATAGTGTCTTCATCTTGATCAGATATTTCCTGAGTAGGCATACTAGGTTCAAAATAATCTGCAACATCTTGTATAGGTGGCTGGTTGTGATAGTGTCCTGAGTGCAGGGAAGGAATGAATTGAACAAAGTTCTTGATTTTGCAGGGGAATACTTGTTCAAAGAAGTGCACATCTCTAGACACAAAGACAGTCTTCTTAACCATATCATAAACTCTATAACCCTTCTGAGACAAAGGGTAGCCTATGCAGATACATGGAATTCCCCTTGGTAGGAATTTATCCTTGTCCCTGATAGGATTATATACCATAGCCAGACAGCCAAACACCCTCATCATTTCATAATTAGGACACTTATTGAATAGCAGTTCATAGGGTGTCTTGTTTTGCAATAGGGGAGTGGGCAGCCTGTTGATGATATAGGCAGCAGTGAGTACACAATCACCCCAGAAAGACAATGGCAAGCCAGAACTAAACCTGATAGCTCTGCTAATCTCTAGTAAATGCCTGTGCTTTCTTTCAACAACCCCGTTTTGTTGGGGTCTGTCAACACAAGAGGTTTGTTGCCATATTCCTTTAGACAAGAGGAATTGTTTGCTGTCTCCTTCTATGAATTCAAGTGCATTGTCAGACCTAAGTATTTTGATGGTTTTGCTGAATTGATTTTCTACAAAATTGTAGAATTGCATCAAAAGTTGAGGAACTTCAGATTTCTGTCTCATGAGATATACCCAAGTAGCTCTACTATGATCATCGACCAAGGTTAGAAAATATTTGTGTTTACTTCTAGTTTCCTTTCTGTAAGGTCCCCAAACATCAACATGAACTAAGTCAAATGTCCCTATAGCCTTGTCAGTTCTAATGGGAAAAGGAGACTTAGTTTGTTTTGCCATAGAGCATGTAAGGCATATTCTCTTTGGGGATTGCTGTATATGAGAAGATATGTTAGGGATGAATTTGAGTTTGCTGTCAGAAGCATGGCCCAGTCTTAAATGCCAAAGATCAGATTGCTTATCATTAAAGTTTGGCAGACTATTACATAGATTGTCAGGGGCATTACAAGATTTGAAAATTTTGCCACCTGAAGAAGTCCTTTGATCAATAGGATTACTAGCCACATTAGCATTACACAAAACAGGATACATCATCCTGTTAGACTGACTAACTAATTTAGGAACTGATTGCTTTCCATTATTTAATAAGTAGTAGATACCCTTGTGTTCTCTTCCAAATCCCTTAGTCTTCTTGGTAAGAGAGTCCTGAATGACACACAACTTTGCATAAAATATCACATAACAATGTTCGTCTTGTGTTAGTTTTTGAGCTGATAGCAAATTATGTTTGAATTCAGGAACAAATAGGACATTCTTTAAAGTAATATCATTATTAAATGTGTATGTTCCTGTGTGAGAGACCACAGCAGTTCCTCCATTAGGTAATTTTATTGTGAGCTTATCTTTCAATTTCCTTATATTTTCCAAGTTTGCTAGTTCATGTACCATATGGTTAGATGCTCCAGAGTCTATTATCCACTCCTGAGGATTATGATTAGCGTAATTACAGTTTAGGTAAGTCATACCTGCGAAGTTTGCCTCAATCTCATCCTCAGTTTCAGGATAGTGGTTCACTCCTTTTCCTCTTTGATTGCTCATCAGCTGCTCGAACTGATGAGTGGTTAGGGTGATAGCTCCACTTATGTCAGACTGGCCTTCCCCCATCATTGCATTGGCTGCCATCTTTCCATGTTTGAAGTGGGGGGTTGGCTTACCTCTTGGTCTGAATCACCTAGATCCTGTGCCCTGATGATTTCCCTTCAGTTTATAGTCTTGTGACTTCTCTGGGAATCTCTTTGACAGAGGATGATCTGGGGGATACCCAATCACCTTCCAACACTTGTCTTTTGTGTGTCCCTTTCTTGTACAGACAGGACATGAGGCAGAGATGTCATCAGTATCCTTCTGTCCAGGTCCTCTGATAGGTCCAGCATAGAAGGCCGTGTTGTCTATGTCCATCTTGTCAATTGACTTGTAGTTTCTCCTTTGGGCCTCCTCCTGCTGTAACAAGGCTGTTGCCTCCTCCACAGTTGGCAATGGTGACATCATGAGTATATTAGTCCTCATGGTGGAATATGAGGGATGAAGACCATTTAGCAGTTGAAACAGTTTCCTCTCTTCTTGTTCATTGATCTGAGCATCTAGCCAGGCATTGGTTTCAGGGGTGACTTGACTGACTGGTGGCCAGTCAGTTAAGATCTCAAGATTTTGCCATAAAATCCTGAGTTCAGTGAAGTATTCACAAATATCTTTCTCCCCTTGTTCAAGCTGTTCCAGTTCCTTGTTAAGTCTGAATTTTCTTGCTCCATTGCTCACAGAGAATTGTTTCTGCAAATAATCCCATATTTACTTAGCAGTCTTAGTATATAAGACAGACTTCTTGATTGGTTTCTCCACATTGTGAAGAATCCAGGAGATCAGCAGGCTATTGCAAGTATCCCAAGCATCCTCCCTTAGAGGGTCATTGACAGGTTTCTTGATTACTCCAGTCAGAAACCCTATTTTCCTCTTAGAGCAGATGGCAATTTCCATCTGTCTCTTCCATTCCAGGTAATTATCAATTCCAGATAATTTTGTGTCCACCACAAGGGGATGAGCACTCTCTGCTGGATGTAGGTATAGAGGATCAGAAGGATCCATGAAAGTTGGTGTTAAGGAAGTAGTGTTGTTTGAAGTGGTACTCTCAGAACTGAAAGGGTTATCCATCAAGTTAGGATAGTTGGTTGTGAGTACACTGATTGAATAATACTGCACTATAAATAGGCAGAGTTTGTTAGATAAATTGATTGAGAGTTATTAATGGCTCATTCTTGTGGTGGTTATCAGTCTCCTCATTCCTGAGAGCTCTGATATCATGTTGAGTTTATTTACTCTTCATTGATGATAAATTGCAGGAAGTAGAAGAACAGTTGAGAGTTCATTAATGTGTTTTTGTGTATATTGAATGAATTGATAGGTTGAATTACAGAGAATGCAACATATATGCTGCTGCATACAATTCTCGTTATAAACAAGTGGATAAAAGGTTTTACTGGATAAAAGCATGCTCCTAGGCTAATCAATAGTGGACTTAGCAGACTCTATATTATCATAGGTCTATCATAAGTCTTAGTCCTAGGAGATTTAGTCCATTGCTATGATTTCTTCCTTTGTTTGCTTTGAGGATAGCTTGTCAGTTTGACAGTATGTTTCTTGTTTGTTGTGACAGTAGGTAGTTTGTCTAGCTTGTCTGTTGGCAATCTTTTATCCTCTTTACAAGGTTTTCGAGGCGATACTTTGACCGTATTTTTCTTTAATAAATTTTCATGAAAGACATTTTAATAACAAATTCACACATATAAATTCCGTCTTTCAAAATTTTATACTTTTGACGATATTCTTGAAAAAATTTTAGGTTTGACCATCAAAAAGCCAATATTATCTTTGATTTGGATAAAATGTAGTGTTACTGCAGTGACAAGGTTAGTGACAAGGTTAGCTGGAGTTTGCTTTAATTATCAGTTGGTGAAGTTTTGATGAAGAGTTATATCGATTGTCCTTTTGCTACAAATTCAACAACTTTATTTTGGAGATTTTTCAACATTTCTACATGTAGCCGTCTCAAGGTCCACCCACAGATTTCCCGGACTATTAGGTTAGCCAGTGCCACAAGGAAAATTGTCACAATTGTATGCATTACCAAATTGCAAATTATCATTGAAAATGGATTAATTCCGTCTCGTATCGTTAAAGGCGGGTCAAATGTCGTCATTTTAACGACAAATGTTATTATATGACAAACAACTTATTGTAGCTTTGAAAATAGTACTGGTTACATTTTGTCTTAAATGAGTCACATTTACCCTATCTTTTTTTAAAAGCTAAAATGTGACCGTCTTCAGCAAGACTTATTGTTACTAAATACCAATAATTCACAACTGGTTAAAAATATTGGAGATGTGCAATATTCGGTATGTATTAGAATTTGACGTAAGAGTATGACATTATTATTTCTTGTTAAATTCTTTCTCAAAATCACTATTTCTTTCTAATTTTGGTTGTTAACTTTAATTTGATTATTAAGCTCTTCAAATTTATGTATATAGTCATATTATAAAATTTGTAACATTGATACATCAAAACAAATATTTACATATTATTTTTCCTGAAAATGTTATAACAATTGTCATTACGAGAAAGTAATGGTCAAATTTAGCTATACCAAATAAAAGTGGACAATATATATAAGATGAAAATAATATTATTATAGAAAAAGGGAAGGGGTTCAAGACAAGAGAAATACAACCAACGAAATTACATGTATCTAGTTAGGCGAAATTAATTAAAATACTAATTTATACTCCGTATTTAACTACTATCTAGCTAGGTATGACAATGAGGAAATAGTGGCTTTTGTGTGTCAAATGAGGCTCAAAACTAGAATAACACATGAGTCTTGAGGGGATTCAAACTCAGAACTTGATACGTATTCTCACATTATCTCCGTCGTGACTATTAAGCTAAACCTTTACGATACCACGAGGAAATAGTAATGCTACTACATAGTGATTTTTCGAACTCACTTAAATTCTAGTATGTACAAGGACAACTATGATGGTTGTTTCTGGCCAACATTAGTATATTTTTGATCTCTTTACTCAGAAAGCACTAAAATCCGTTCTCTAAACTTATAATTTTTGTACGTTGATAACATAGCGAAAACCTAGTTAACAAAAACCGTACGCATAAAATTTAATTTCATATGGAACGTATATATCGAACCTACCATCTGAGATGTAGAACCAAGGAGAAAAGTCCCATAAACTTTGATATTCTAGGAGTACAGTCCTAGTAGTATGAATTTCACAACTTAATAAGCAAACAACTATTAAGAGCAATTGAAAACGAATATACTAATATGCCAAATCAATATAAATCAATTCAATCTTAGCCGTACAAATTTTGAAGCACAGTAATAAAAGTTTCAGTTGGTCTTGCTTCAGACCGACCATTTTGGTCTGAAACAATAAGACGGGATTTTGTAACCACTTTACAGTTAGATGTAACCACTATTGAAAACAAGTTGATATAAGCTGTGATTACATTTTATCAAAAAGTGGCAACATAATCCCGTCTTATTTTTCAGACGGAAATGGTCCGTCTGAAATAAGAATTTGTGTAAAAGTTTAAGACAAGCACATGGGCTATGGTGAATTGGTGATGGTAAGTTTTTAACCATTGTAAAATTAAAGGTAAATGCTAGAGCTATATAAATGGGGCAGTTTACATTCCATAAGGCATATAGAAAAGCATAGTTGTTCACGTATTTGTGACAATGGTTAGGGTGCAAAGAATGGCCACTTTAATGGTGGCATTGATTTCCCTTAGTTTTCATTTTGTAATGTCATCAACTGATTATACTTATGCTTCTCCACCTCCACCCCCTTACGGTTACACCCCGCCATCGCCACCCAAGGAATACTATCCACCCCCGTCCCCTCCCGTTTATAGGTCTCCACCAAAATACCAAAGCCCACCCACACCGGTCTATGAGCCATCCCCGATTTACAAGTCCCCTCCACCCTACTATTCACCTCCAATATACAAGTCACCACCTATTCACGAGTACCCTCCACCCACTCCAGTATATAAGTCACCTCCACACTCCTACTCACCTCCTGTGTACAAGTCACCACCTATTCACGAGTACCCTCCACCCACTCCAGTATATAAGTCACCTCCACACTCCTACTCACCTCCTGTGTACAAGTCACCACCTGTTCATGAGTACCCTCCCCCCACTCCAGTGTATAAGTCACCTCCACACTCTTACTCACCACCTGTTCACAAGTACCCTCCACCCACTCCAGTGTATAAGTCACCTCCACACTCTTACTTGCCTCCGGTATACAAGTCACCACCAATTCACAAGTATCCAACGCCAACCCCGGAGTATAAGTCACCTCCACATTATTATTCACCTCCGGTTCACACATACCCACCACCAACACCAGTGTATAAGTCTCCTCCACACCACTACTCACCTCCAGTATACAAGTCACCACCGGTACACAAATATCCACCACCAGTGTATAAGTCCCCTCCACACTATTATTTACCCCCGGTATACAAGTCCCCACCAACACACAAATACCCGCCACCAAGTCCAGAGTATAAATCCCCTCCACACTACTACTCACCTCCAATGTACAAGTCCCCACCAATACACAAATACCCACCACCAACTCCAGTGTATAAATCCCCGCCACACTACTACTCACCTCCAGTGTACAAGTCCCCACCAGTACACAAATACCCGCCACCAACTCCAGTGTACAAGTCTCCTCCGCATTACTACTCACCTCCAACGTATAAGTCCCCACCAATACACAAATACCCACCACAAACACCAGTCTACAAGTCCCCTCCGCACTACTATTCACCTCCAACGTACAAGTCCCCACCAGTACACCAATACCCGCCACCAACTCCAGTATATAAGTCTCCTCCACACTATTACTCACCTCCCGTGTACAAATCACCACATGTTCATCACAAGTACCCACCACCCACTCCGGTATACAAATCTCCTCCACACTACTACTCCCCTCCTGTTTACAAATCACCGCCGGTTCACAAGTACCCTCCGCACACTCCAGTATACAAATCTCCTCCACACTACTACACACCTCCAGAGTACAAATCACCCCCGATTCACAAGTCCCCACCTCACTACTACTCACCACCTATATACAAATACCCACCACCAACTCCGGTATACAAGTCCCCTCCAGTGCATCATCCTAAGCCCGTCTACCACTCACCTCCTCCACATCAATACACTTACGCTTCCCCACCTCCTCCTCCTTACTACCACTAGATTGAGTCACCTTTTGATTACTTAAAAAAAACGACTACAAACAAGGTAAGGTAAGGTACACCCTTTGTTTCCCTATATGATTCTAAAAATTTAAACGTGAGTAATATTACTCCTTTTGTCATGTTAATTGTTTTCTCTCTGTTCCGATCATTTGTTGTCTTTTTATTTTGGCACAATGACTAAGGAAAGAGTGATGACATTTGTGATTACACTTAGTGGATGATAAATAGACAATAGTTTTATTGGGTGATCAAATTAGTCATAGAAAACTTTCCAAATATAGAAAGGACAATAATTGACTTAAACAAGCTAAAAGCGAATATGACAACAACTGACCGGGACATATGGCGTATTATTCAATTCTTTTTTAACGTCACAAACCAAAATAAAAAAATGGAGTTCTTTTGCTAATATTTAAGGTCACAAAGTTAGTTTCTCATGCAAAAAGAACAACCATATCAATTGCGTGATTTGTTTTAACGTAAAGATAAATAATTAACTGAATCACTTATACAGAAGAAACATAAACGTACAACAATTGACTTAAAGCAAGGTACTAGTACAATTCTCCATATGACCAAAAATTACGTTTGTTGATTTGCAGGTAAAAGGGTAAAAAACGCAGGTTGCTTACTGGAATCCAAGCAAATTGACAGAAGCAGTAAAATTTCGCGTTCTAGTGAGAAGAATAAAACGTCTTGTATTAGCTACCGTCTTAAATTTGAAGAAACTATTTCGTCATGTGTCGTATACTCAGTATGCACTGTATTGTATTGTATTGTATTGTATTGTATTGTATTGTATCAATCCTTTTACTTTTTCTTTTGAGTGTTTTTGTATAATATTGAGTGTGTTCTAAATGTGTAATATAATTTGTGTTTTGTTCTATCTTCATGCTCTTTGAGTTAAAATTGTGAGTTCATTATATTCCATATGAATTAACTAACTATAATTTACAGTAAAAAAGTAAAATAATCGCGTTTTACTAATGTTATTTTCTTTGCACAGAAAAAAAAAAACTTAAGAATATATATATTTTGTGAAAGATTTTTTATGAGAAATCTAAACGTATACAGTACGTTTTATGTTCAAAATTATTTATCAACTTTTTCATGGCCAGTTTTAACCTTAAAAATAAAAGCAGGGAGAACATTAAAGATGGAAGAGAGTATATAACCATTTTACTACAACAAAAAAATTTCAGTTTTTATAAGATGCGTCATTAGGGAACATGTTAAATCCACGTTGTATCCATGAGTTTAAATTAAATTAATAACTAAGTAACTTAATGAATCTTAATTAATTGAACTAGATTAACTAATTAAGCGGCTGAAACGAACCAAACTAACTTAAAAAAGAACTAGGACTTAAAAGTAAAGTGAACTTAAGATTGTTTTACTCCCTCATATTCTCAATAACATTCCCCATTTCTATTTTCGTCTATTCACAATATTTTCCCTATTTCCTATTTTGGTAAATGTTTGTGTGGTCCAAATTTAATTGTATGCATGGTGGAGTAGTGTATTTGTGTGGTCTAAATTTAATTATATGGCGGGGTAGTGTGTTTTCTTAATTTTTGTGTTAAAGTGAAAGAAGAAGGTTATTAAGAATAGAAGGGAATATAATAAATAGTGTCGTCACATGTTATATCTCGTTTTCTTTTTATTTGCCATTTCATATTGTTAACATTATCACACGTAAGTTAGCGTCAATGTTTGATTTTCTTAGGGCTACTTAATGCGATATTTTATTGAAAAATAATATTTTATTGGGAAATGAGATAAGAGGTTACGACTTAGATATAAATTTCATCTCTAAGGGAGACCGAAAATCCTTTTTTTTGAAGTATAAATTAGGCCACATCGTGGATATGTCGTAGTCCACAAATTCTCATACATAGAAAACAATCTCACCTATTGTTTAGAAGATACCAACTTTTTTATCTTTGTTATTACATGTAATAGTATTTGACTCGTTTTAAGTTTACGACGAATAGTGCCCATTTTAAGTAGGACTAACTTAGTCCTGGTAGCCTAAAACGACCCCATTGGAAGGCTTTAGGAGTTGAAAACAACTTGCCAGTTGCCAAACATTGAGGAGTGACTACTTAGCCAATTCGGACTATTTTTAGTCCCACAATATTATCCAAACTTTTGTAAGGGTGCATTTACTCAAACATCAGTTCAATAATTTGATTGATAGTCACGATGCATGCATGTTCATGCAATAATAAACGTTGAAATGTCCACAAATCTTCTTACCCTTAAAAACAAGTTAAGATCTACTCATCATTATAATGTAGACTATCAATTCCAATAATTTATTTACTTTCTGCAATTTTGTAAGGTTTTATCTATTTATTCATTTTTTTATATTAAGAATAACTCTAATAAATCCCATTCTTATCCACTTGCCAAATTATCATCACATAGTTATAACCACAAATGAGTCGTCCCCTGTTTATTTATTCTTTATGACTTTATGTTAAAATCAAAAGAGTAGAGCCTTCAAAAATTTCATCCCTATTAAGATAAATAAGAGCAAAAGGTGGCGGGTCGGTCCACCAAAACAAACGGTTTTCATTCCTTACAATCCATCGAGCCATATGGTCGGTCCACCAAAACAAACCCCGTGCTATTTCACAGTTGGGCAAGCCTTGCAATAGTTACGTTCCCTACAGTCCACGATAAGGTTAGAACCGACGTTCAAAATCAAATCTTGGTGTAAAATAATCAGTAGCACTGAGTCCAATACCGGAAGGAAAAGTAGTGCCAAGTTTCAGGCTCTTGCAGACAACCAAGAGTTGAGCATTATGAACCCAGGAAATAGTAGCTAAACCCAGCAATACGCTTATCAGTTATCAATATAGACAAACGCATCGCAATAAATCATAAAAATGCCAAAAGAGAGTGATTTTGACCTCACAAATCACAAATCACCAATCTTCCACTCGCCACTTACCATGGTATAGGCCCACAAAACATATACGGATTAACAAACATAAAATTGATAATTATTGAAGAATATACCCAACACGAAAATATATATTCTCCGCCGCGTTCATTTGTTTGCCTTTTGTATTCTTTGTGAGATATATTTTAATAGGAAAATGAAATAACGCCACCGATAAAATTATTGTAAATCACTTTGTTATTTTGCTTTTCCTCCATCAAAATTTGAATTTCAAACTAAATAGTTTTAAAGGGTAATTTAGGAATTTAATATCATTAATTAATAATCGGAAATACTTTTTCACATACGGATTTTACTCTTTCACATACATTTTTTTCATAAATTTTCCATATCATACCCTTTTTTCTAAACCTAATTAAATCAACTCTTACATAACTTTTTTCGTTAAAATCGAATCTAATTGCTTTATAAACTTAAACAATGAGTTATAATACTCCGGTAATTTTATTGTTTTAACGATTATTAATATGTTTTGTAGAAATTATTAGGATTTATCGATCAATTAGTGAAATCAATGTTTAATTGTTTATTAATTAAGTTTTAGATATCAAGTTTAAAATCCGGAGAAAATCATTTAGTGATACCCAACAGTACGTATTTGAGCTATTGTCAAAGTGATCCTTTGATGCTCTAGATGGTGAGGCAATAAGTATACTTGCAGTATGACTTTGTTTTCTTTAATTTGTTGTTAAATTAAATACCTTTTCACCTTAGATCCTCGTTTTTCATTTATACAAGATTACATCTATTGCTAGCACTGACAGAACAAATGGGTTGGCCGGAGCGAGGTCGACTGGAGCAATGAACGCCGGTCGGCAACGGGAGAAGGGAGGTGGTGTTGGTAGTGAAGGGGAGATGGGGATTGGTAAGATTGGGGGAGATTGAAGAAATGACAAGGGTAAAATTGTAAAAGGCGTATGTGAAAGAGTAAAATCCGTATGTGAAAAAACACGTCCCTTAATAATACCAATAATTCTGATTATAATTATTAAAAAAAAATCTCAAAGATTTTACGCTTTTTTTGTGGAACAACATTTCAGTACCAAATAGCTTGAACCACGAGTGGTTACATTAATAAATGAATTTGCATTACATCTGCTAATGATCAACCATTCATGTACCAAGTATATTGATTACGCTACGCAGAAGAAAGCCTTCAGTAGGAGATCTGAGTGCCTCTCAAGTCATTGCCAAATACGGAGTAATTTGTTAAACATCAAGTTTTGTATGCCTGATAATCTGATATTTATGTTGACAAATCCACCCAATCAATGGATTAAAAGTTGCGTTAATTTCAATCAAGAATGTTTGCCTTTTGCCGGTTTAGTTGAAGACCCAGTAGATGAAGAGCACAATGATAAGGAACCGTCTTCATGTAGATGATAGTGTAATTTTGGGGTAAATAGTACTCCGTAGTATAGATCAAATTTGATTTAGTTATGATTTTGATTTTAATTGAGTAACTCTTATTAAATAATATAAAATTACATATCTACTTGGTGACGTCCTATCATTATCCATTTTAATATTAGACAAACAAATAACTGGCACAAATGGAGTAACTTTTTTGACGGGGAAGTGTATTTGAACTTTAAGTGAACAAATCGTAAATTGTGGACCGGATACATAATGATCTTCAACCAGAGTAGACGCAAGAATATTGTTCCACTAATTAAATAAAGTCAAAAATTGACAAGTAAACAAACTCCATTAACTATTTTATGCGGTAAGTTCCAACTTCCAAGTTCCAAGTAGAGGGGAAGGAGTACAAGAAGGGCGGACATTGTCCACGCACTAACCTAAACTTTCCAAGATCTATCTGCCATGGCTATCCACTAGAGGAAGAAATATTTAGTGACTATCATAGAGATAGAATAAATAGGACAATGATACGACAATATCAGGTGTCACCGAATCTCAGCGACACCCTCTATCATGTTTTTATAAAGGTTCACCATTTTAGTGGTTTCACATATAGACCGATCATAGTGATTCTTTACATATACATGTGAGAGAATGTCGCTGAAATTTGGCGACACTGGATGTCACTATCTCATTTTCCGAATAAATATATTAAATATTAATATCAGTATATGCATTTTCTTTAAGGAAAATGATATGGTTGACTACTTGACTATGCTGCCAAACTATTAAATTTCAACCCTAAAAATAAGTTGGGTAAATAACAGTCCCTATGCACTCAAGTAATTGGAGGATACTGTAACTCTGTAAGCCTATAGAGTAAAAAAAATACATAATATCTGTCTTAAGCCAAACTTAATAGTTATACATAATCCGTAATCGTAAAGAAACATGATGCAACCAAAGGTGACCAGTCAAACATTTGTATAGAAACTGTACTATCTCAAGAGTCTCATACGAAGGTCACTCTGGTGGCTTATCCATTCAACACCATAAGTATCGTACCCGATGAAGGACATGTAATATTCGACTATTCGACTACTATTCGGTGATTTATCCAAGGCATTAAAATGAATTTTGTCATATATAGTACAAGTCTTGAACAACTAATTGTCTCGGACAAATTCATCTATTGTCTTAAATCTCTTATTTACGTTATACTTCATGCGCGCCCGATCAATAGTAATAGGAGTATATTGTTTTTGGAACCAAAACTAAAAAAATATTATACAATCTAAAATGGAAATAGATAACTTCTCACCGGGACAAAGGAAGTAAATATATGTTCACATATAATCCAACAAATAACTTATTAAATTCACTTTTTACTTAATTGGGTTTAAAACGAAAGTATTTAAATGATGCTCTTTTCAAAGAAATAACAAGAGGGGTCGGAGCAAAGAGAACGGAGATGGTGAGAGGAAGAAAAGGATGAACTTCCGTAGAGTCGTTAGAATCTGGCAAAATGGGCTTGAGGTGTCTGTGTCTCACTTAATGACACCCTTGAATTTTATTTTTCACATAATTATTGTTAATCATGTCACTATGTCACATATCGAATTGATCCGCAATTTTTGTAAAATCCGAAAGCGATAATGTTAACTTTCATAATCGGGCATGGGTCTAACCCGTACTGAGGAGAGAGAGTCCACTTTATAAACCCAATTAGCAATAGAGGGAGTAGCCCATTGCCTTATAAAGTGGTAAACTCTCCCCTCTTTTCTCAATGTAGGATTACACTCACATGTGAACAATTGGGTTTTTCTTCAGATAATGTGGACCGAATAGTTACTTTGAAAATAGCATCATTTTTGTAATTACTTTCGTTTTAAACCCCCAATTATATTAAGAAAAGAAAATTCTATAAAATATACTCTACATTTCACTATATTTAATCTACTTTAATTATCACATTCTAGCATGTTTTTATACATCATCTGACTTATTTCAGATTCAAATCAAGTAAAAATACGAAGGAGATAAAACCCTTTTACATAAGTTTTAATATTGCTACATTCCTGAGCTCTTTTCAAGACTATCTTCCAAATTACAAGTAATAATGTAACAAAGCTCACTCTACTTAACCGACAAATAATACACTCTATTCACCAAATAATGCAAAGTACTCCTTTTAATTTAGATTTGATATTGTATTCACACGAATTTTCAACGTCGGAGGCGCACCACTCCTATGTGTTCCCTCTATATAAAGGAGTTAGAGAGCAAGCTTTAAGACACAAGACAAACATCTTCTACTTCTAAACATGGCTAACTTTGTCCTTGCTCCTTTAGTTGCCACTCTACTAGTGGCATTTGTGTCCCTTACTACAGCCGACTACAAGTACACCTCTCCCCCTCCTCCGGTAAAGGAATACCCACCACCAACCCCCGTTTACAAGTCTCCACCAGTATACAAATCTCCCCCGGTTTACAAATCTCCCCCTGTGCCAACACCTACCCCGATTTACCAGTCTCCACCAATCTACAAATCTCCCCCAGTTTACAAGTCTCCACCAGTATACAAATCTCCCCCGGTGTACCCACCACATACCCCGGTTTACAAGTCTCCACCAGTATACAAGTCTCCCCCGGTGTACAAGTCTCCCCCAGTATATAAATCTCCCCCTGTGTACCCAACACCTACCCCCGTTTACAAGTCTCCACCAGTATACAAATCTCCCCCGGTGTACAAGTCTCCACCAGTATATAAATCTCCCCCGGTTTACAAGTCTCCCCCGGTATACAAATCTCCCCCTGTGTACCCAACACCTACCCCCGTTTACAAGTCTCCACCAGTATACAAATCTCCCCCGGTGTACAAGTCTCCACCAGTATATAAATCTCCCCCGGTTTACAAGTCTCCCCCGGTATACAAATCTCCCCCTGTGTACCCAACACCTACCCCCGTTTACAAGTCTCCACCAGTATACAAATCTCCCCCGGTGTACCAATCTCCACCAGTATACAAATCTCCCCCGGTTTACAAGTCTCCACCCGTATACAAATCTCCCCCTGTTTATCCACCACCTACCCCAGTTTACAAGTCTCCACCAGTGTACAAATCTCCCCCGGTTTACAAGTCTCCACCGGTTTACAAGTCTCCACCAGTATACAAATCTCCCCCGGTTTACAAGTCTCCACCAGTATACAAATCTCCCCCGGTTTACCAGTCTCCACCAGTATACAAATCTCCCCCTGTGTATCCACCACCTACCCCGGTTTACAAGTCTCCACCGGTTAAATCACCTCCCTATGCCTACGCTTCTCCTCCACCACCACCTTACTGATCACTATCGTAAGCTCCTCTTTTAGTTGGATTACATTGTAGTACAATAGTAGTACATGCATGCAAAAAGAGATTGTATGACGTTCATGATTTTCTGGACCTAAAATCACGTAGCTTTTTTCGTTAAACTTTCATGCATAGCTGACTGCATGTCTGCATGCGACGTCCATTAACTACGAATTCTCCTTCTTATTACTACATGTTAATTACGAAGTAACACAAATCACAATATTCAAATTTGTGGCTTCGTGTTTACTGAACTACTACTCCCTTGATCTGTTCTAGTAGATAATTTACATTTGCTTTATTTTGTAAGTATATACTCCGTATAAAGTAAATGTAAATTATTGACGGGAACTGAGTGAGTATTCCATATAAGGTAGGACGATATTTTATCAAAATGAAGATTTAAATGGCATATATATAACGACATGTAATTAATAATTATGTCATTTTACAGATGGTAAGCAGGTCGACAATAGGACAAGGACAAGGACAAGTCATAGTCGAGAGCAAATATTTGTTCATACTCGTATTAAAGAATGAGTTTGTTGATCTGTTTTCCTCAGTGATTGAGAGTTATTATCATGTACGACAGTAAGAGTACTATACTACAATAAAGGCATCAATCAAGTGGAAATGCCTCAAGTTGTTTTCAATTTTATAAACTTTGTATGTATGCATGGGGTGATAAATTAAAAGGATTTTGTCTCTCTATTTTGAAGAGAATTTGCCCATTTTAATGTCCGACTCATGACGTAGATGAGGGTGAAACATTAACCCAAACTTCCATTTGAGGAAGAATTTGCGACGAACGTATAGTAATCATTAGAAGTATTTACAATTAAAAATATTAAATAACAAAATATAATTTCGTTATTGAACAAGGCAACGACATCTCGTATTCTCGTGCAAATTAATCCATCCTTGTTGCACAAATTCTCATTTGTGAGTCCGTGACAGCGTTACAACCTTCTGACGTCTCATAATCGATTTAAATAATACTTGTAATAAAATGGGAAAGAGCTTATGTAATTGTAGAGTGCACACAACAGTAATAAAGTATGTTAATGTGATAATAAAGAACATGATATGAAACCTCTACATACCATCGCTATTGTCCTGAGTTCCTCAAGCCATAATAGATGTTCTGATTGCACCATGGAAGTTGGCTTATATTTTTCAAGACACTGCCTAGAAGGCAAATCTAATCTTAAAATATGGTATACCGTGTCCACAGTTAAAACCAAGTCTAAGTAAAAGTTATTATTGTAAAGCGCTACAAAAATAGAGCACAAGAATCTTATTAAAATGAATCTGAAATAAAATCTCATCAAGAATTATAATCATTATTTATTGGGTGAATAACAATATTCATAATTATTTTATCTCTAAACAAAATTTACAATCACCACCAATTGTTTTTGATGATCTTCGACAAGATAAATGAAGTAAGTATGTTTGTTATTAGAAGCAAAACAAATAAAGGGGATGTCAAGAAATCATCTTAACCCAAAGTTTAAATTAATAGTTAGAGTTTTAATATCGGTTTCATACCCTAAAAGGGGAGACGTCCATTATTACTAGTTTTTTCTGGTAATTGTCATTTACGTAAAATAATCAGTTTTTTTATACATTTATATAAGAATTTTAGTTTTATGTTCTTAGAAATACCATTTTCGAGCGCTCCAGCGTCTGTCCTTGAGCGCCTTGTCTCATACGCGAGAAGTCTTTGATTTAATAAAGAACATTAAAACTTGTACTTTACAGATTTTCGTTCTAACACAAAATTTCAATTTATAATTTCAAGGTAATAAGATAAGAGGTACTCTCTCAGTTCCGATCATTTGTGGTTGTTGTAAGTGAATGACAAATGAGTTATAAAGGAGGTCTATGTTCAATTATCTATAAAAAAATTTTTAAGATAAAATATAAATAAATGAATAAGACACTAAATTGTAAAATAAATAAATAACTCATTAGGCTCGAAGAGTGGTTAGTGCACATGCCCCCTAATACCATGTGCTGAGTTTTCCAGCTCGTGTGTTATTGGAGGCTGTCAGTTGAAAGACTCTGATACCATGATAAATGAATCATCTCAACCAAAGTCTTAAGGTGATGATTGAGACCCATATATTATAGTTATGTTCTATTAGTTTGTGTCATGTCAAAATTTGAAAAGTGTAAATATATTTATCCGATGTAGGATCAATAAAATCAAGATTATTTTAATAAATAGATCATTCGCGTCGAAATCGTGTTTTGAGAGTTCAACCCTAACCGGACCCAATTAAATTTCGTGTCGTGATCATGTCATCCCACTAACATAAATAGGTCGTTAAACCTCAACCCAAACCTGTTAATTTCGAATCGGGCTTGTATCGAATTTTCAGGTCGTGTCAATGTTTGTCGGCTCTAGGTCCTCTATTACTAGCCCGTTTGACATCAAGTCGAACATAACGCCCCGCGCAAGTGTGAAACCTTAGACGGTTTTTTCTCCCAAAATCTCACTTAAAAACCTCACTCAAGTCTCTCAACTCTCTCCCCCACCGCCGGCGCCGGCGCCACCGTATCTCCGACAACCGCCATTTTCCCGGCTAAATATTTCAAGGTTACTTCTTCCCTCTTTCTTATTGTTAACTTCAATGGAATGCGACATTTTATGCGATTCATATTCATTTAATCGCCCCTCACCCTGTAAAAAGCGAAAGAAAAACAAAATTAAAATTTCAATTGATGAATATTTTCCGTATTTGAGATCTTCGGACTATTTTACTGTACCGTCAATTGATAAATTAGTTGAATTGGAGGTGAAGTACCCTGGTTATTGTAGTAAAGTTAGGGATTTTACTGTTGGTAGATTAGGGTTTGGGAATGTGAGGTTTCTCGGCGATACGGATGTGAGAGGGTTGGATTTGGAGGGGATTGTTAGGTTTAGTAGGCATGAGGTGGTGGTTTATGAGGATGAGAGTGTGAAGCCGGATGTTGGGGAGGGTTTGAATAAACCGGCTGTGGTTACGTTGGTTTTACGGGTTGGAGGTGAGGGGGAGGGGTTTGACGGGGTTAGGTTTGGTAAGGTTGTTGATAGGTTGAGGTTTAGCGCGGATAGACAAGGGGGGGAGTTTGTTTCGTTTGAACCGTGGAGTAGGGAGTGGAGGTTTAGGGTTAAGCATTTTAGTAGGTTTGGGTTGAGTCTTGATGATGAGGATGATATTATTATGGATGATGTGGGTTCCGGGGATGATGAGGTTGAGATGAGTGGTGGTGGTGGTCGTGACGATGATGAGGAGGAGGGAGAAGATGGTGGTGATGATGACGGATTTGATGTGGGTATTGGCACTGGGCTTTCACATTCCCTTCCTGCTCATCTTGGGCTTGATCCGGCTAGGATGAGGGAAATGCAAATGATGATGTTTGGTGGAGATGAGGATGAAGAGTATGATGAGACTCCATCTCGCGAGGAAAAGAGACTGTCTCGTGAAAAATTTCCTTTGTATAACTCTGGGTTAAAGTTGAGTTATAAACCGAGTCCACCTCCTCCTAGGAAGACTCCGGTACCATTGCTTGAGTATAAATCTAGTAATTTTGATGCAAATGCTCCTGGCACTCTTCTACTTACGCAGCAGAATAAAGGGTTTCCTTGGAGAGTGGCTAAATCTGATGGATTTAGACTGGAGAGTAACCATGAAACACCAGTATCTAGTTATCACTCTCGAAATATAGTTGATGCGGGATTGTTTATGGGTCGTTCGTTTCGTGTAGGCTGGGGTCCTAATGGTGTCCTTATTCATAGTGGCACGCCTGTTAGTGGCAATAGCAGTAAAGGGATATTATCTTCTGTGATCACTGTTGAAACGGTTGCGATTGATAAGGTTGCTAGAGATGAAAATAATGAAGTGAAACAGGATGCTGTTAGTTTGCTTTTCGATTCTACTTTGGAACTGCACCGGTCTTTAGATCATAGCGTGGAAGAAATTGAGTCTGGTTCGTTCAGATTATGCCTTCAGAAAGTCCTCTGTGATCGTTTTGCCCTCTCAGATATCTGTCGGTGCTATACAGATGTGGTTGAGAAGCAGCTTGATGTTGTTAGTCTCCCTGCTGTTCATTTGTCTCTTATGCACCAAGTATATGTCTGGGAGCTCATCAAGGTCCTTTTTTCTGAGAAAGATACTAGCGAACAGTTTGGGGCTGATGACCAGGAGGAAGAGATGATGTTAGATGGAAAAGCGAGATCCTCTGAGATTGACCCTGAAGCACTCCCATTGATAAGGAGGGCGGAGTTTAGTTCTTGGTTACAAGAGACTGTTTATCACCGGGTGCAAGATGATGTGAACTGCTTGGATGACTCCAGTGATTTAGAACAGATACTCCTCCTTTTGACTGGGCGGCAGCTGGATGCTGCTGTTGAATTGGCTGCCTCAAGGGGAGATGTGAGGCTGGCATGTTTGCTAAGTGAGGCTGGTGGATCTATGGTGAATCGATCTGATGTAGGTCAGCAGCTAGATATATGGAGAATAAATGGAATGGACTTCCATTTTATCGAGAAGGATCGGGTTCGGCTTTATGAATTGCTTTCTGGTAATATTCATAGTGCTTTTTCTGGAGAAAGTGTTGACTGGAAAAGATTTTTAGGGCTATTGATGTGGTATGAATTACCGCCAGACACTTCATTGCCTGCAATTTTTCGCACTTACCAACACCTTCTTACTGAAAATAAAGCTCCGTATCCTGTACCAACATATATAGATGAGGGACCAATCGAGGTGAATGTTGATGTTGTAAAAGAAGGAAGGTTTGATCTTGCTTATTATCTCATGTTGCTTCATGGTAATGAAGATGGCAAATATGATCAACTGAAATCTATGTTCAGTGCTTTTGCTTCAACCGATGATCCACTCGACTACCATATGATCTGGCATCAGCGTGGAATTCTTGAAGCAATTGGCGCTTTTACTTCTAACGATCTTCATATTCTCGATATGGCATATGTTTCCCAGCTTCTGTGTGTAGGGAAATGCCATTGGGCCATTTATGTCGTCCTTCACATACCTTACCGTGAAGATTTTCCTTATTTGCACTCTAATGTTATTCGGGAAATCTTGTTTCAATATTGTGAAACCTGGAGTTCTTCTGATGAGCAGACTAAGTTTATTGAGGACTTGGGCGTCCCGTCCCAGTGGTTGCATGAGGCTATGGTACGTCTTTGTTTCTTTATCCTTTCTTGTCTAAGTAGTCTCTGTAATTTGTACTGTTGTAGCACCTTGGTGCTTGTTCTCGTTTATTTGGGAGATTAAAAATCCCAAAATTCACATAAATTTTCGTTTCTTTTCTTTCCATGACATTGAATGTAAATTCTTTTCTAATTATCACGTGCCTTGCAAGAGTTGTTTGGCTGTGCATGGTAAATCACTTGATATTCCTGTACTATGGAGTTAGGAGGAGTAAGTCAATTCTTACATATTGTAACTTTTGTAGAAATTGGAATTCTTGGCAATCTCAAGTTCTCATTGAGCATTTTTTTTGCCATCCAAAATATGTCATAGCTGCAAATTTTAGGATCTCCAAATCACATGATGTGTAATTTTTTGCCAAACAGCCACCCGATTTGTCTAACATCAATTAATTGGGTTTGTTTTTTACATTTAGCTCTCATTAAGCAGTGCCTTCTAGAATAGATCCTGCCTTAGGCACGGTCGAGCTAGTATAAGTAGATTGGTCTATGCAAGCTTACCAATTTTCGCTAGCGTACTGTTGAAACTGTAATCTTGTGTTCATAACTTGATGCATGGATAGTGATGTGATTTTTTTTTGAAGGAAATAGTAATCTGAATATTGTACTGCAAATATACGCTTTCATGTGTTTGTTACACGGTTACACCTGGTACTCTTTTAGTAGAAACTAGCTGGAACCTTAGAATTAGACAGTATGTCAGGGTGTAGGCACATTTTTCTTCTATTTGTTGGAAATTCCTATCATAAAAAGGTTAAATCTATTAGCTTAAAACTAGAGACAGATGAGAGATGTCATGAGTATAGAATTAGAGATATGTTAAGGTACTTTAGTTCTTTAGAGTAGGAAGACTGATGTTGTTTGATCATCATTTGATGTTGTTGTGAATAGATTTGTTTTGAACTCACGTGAAATTGAGAAAAGAATTGAGCACTTGTTTTCTCTTTACATTCAACCTACAACATCTAACAAACCTACCTAGAAGTCTCACTACTTAGTCGAACACATTTTTGTAGTTGTATTTTTAGGTAGGCGGATAATGGCAGAAACAAAAATAATTTGCACAAGATGAGATTAGGTTAATCGACACTGAAATTGTTATCACACTTTATATACTGACTAATTGATTTTTGCATACAAATTTTCAGGAAGTCCTTTCCTAATAAAGATATGTTCTTGTTATTTACTATTCCTGTAGGCCGCTTTTTTATATTCAATCATGTTTACATGTGTTCTTTTTGTAGGCTGTTTATTTCCAATACTGTGGGGATTCTTCGAAGGCCCTCGAACACTACATTAAATGTGAAAGTTGGCAAAAAGCGCATTCGATTTTCATTACATCAGTTGTTCATTCTTTATTTTTGTCAGGTAACGTTCAGAACTTTTCTCAAAATTCATTCTTCGTCTTGTTGAGTAGGTTATGAAGTTCCAACATATTCCATTGATGTTTTTATATTGCTGGTGGTTTCTTAAGGCAAATTATATCCTACTCCCATGAGTAGGATATAATATACTCCCATCACTTAACTTTCTACAACTTCTCATAAGTTAGTTATTGAAAATATAATACATAACATAATATTAAAACCCTTTAAAATTTAATTTTTGATAAATAAAAAAAATAAAAAATGTATACCATTTTTTGTAATTTTTGTTCCTCTATAAGTAGATATCACATTTGATATATTTTGGAATTTTTATTTTAATCTTACCCTTATATTCATATCACATAATTAATATATTCATAACGATTTATTCACATGACATAACTGACATATTCACGAGAAACTCACATTATACAATTAGCATATTCACATAAGTTGAAAATCATATTCACAAAGTAAACCTTACACACTTACAAAAAGGTAGTATGTATATTAAGCCTAATGTAACAAACTTATTCACACATATACACAATTAAACCTCATATATTCACATTACATAATCGACATATTCACGTAAATTAAAAATCATATATTCACATTAATAGAGTATTCACACAATATGACAAACATATTCACCAAATTGGTTATACGTCAGAATAACCAAGATAATTTATTGAATTGATCATTGATATTCATTTATTAAATATACATATTCACACAAGTTAACATGTGAGTATGTCAATTATATGATGTGAATATGCGAGTAAAATTAAAATAGACACTAAAATATATTAAATGTGATCTCTAATTATAGAGAAATAAAAATTATGAATAATGATATGATTTTTATAATTTTCCAATTTATAAAATTTATGTTTTTAAGAGTTAGAAAAACAAAATAAAAGTGAGAGTATGGAGAACCATACACATGGGTGTATGGTATAAGAATTGGTTTCTTAATGTATATTTCGAACTATCTATAGTAAAAGCCGTAGCTGGTGGGGAAGTTAAGACTTTGCTTAGGGGACTTTTGTTGTTAAGCTTATTATAGCTTTTCCTTCGAAGTGTAATATTGCAGTAGCATTCAGGCAACTATGTTTTGTTTAGCTCTAGTGAGAGAGGTGCAGGGTTTCGATGGACGAAGCTATTTTGTTGCTAGGTAAAGTCGATCCAACTGATCACTCTGCTGTGTAGCTCTGAGCGCGAAAGCTCACTTTGACTGATAACTTTGAAATTGAAAACTGATAAGTTAGTAGGAGGTGGGGGATAGTGTTTGTCAGTACCCTAACAGTATCTGCCTCCAGTACATCATGCTGATGGAAATATGACTATGCCTCCAAGACCTGAGTCCCTGTCTAATTTCTTTAGATTATAGCTAATTTTGATATGAGAATTCAGTTTTCTTCTTGTTTGAAAGTCGATATAGTAATTGATTTATTACCTTATGGTTCCATCTCTGGTGAAATTGATTAGTCTAATGGTTTACACAAATGCAGACAAAGACTCGGAGATATGGAGGTTGGCAACTTCGATGGAAGATTCCAAGTCAGGGATAGAAGACTGGGACTTGGGAGCTGGAATATATATATCATTTTATCTGTTGAGAAGCTCTTTGCGGGGTGATGACGATGATATGACTAAGCTGGTACATATATTGAGCTCATAGTCATGCCAATCTTACATCTTATGCTATGTTTGGTCTGTTTTGTTTGAGGAGTATTTTCACAATTTACACTAATAAAACTTACATCTAATACGAAGTAGCTTTTAGAAAGCAAAAGCTTTAGGATAAAGATATCAACGGACTAGATGTCTGCTCAGACTTGGACAATGAGACTACGAGACTAGAGTAATTAATAATCGTCATTGGATATTGGTTTATTTCTAATGATAAATCTTAATGATAAATAGTCCTAATGATAAATCTTTACTGGATAATTTATTAAGTTGGCAAGTAGCATGAACCGGGAATAGGACCTTGATATCTAAACCTTCTCAACTGTGAATTTAAAATCCCAACAATTCCTTATGGAGATTAATGCAACCCTTCAGTGAAAAGCAAGGGAAGGTTTCTGAGGTATATTACTTGCCTGGAACATAGGCTTACATGAATACATATCACATATTTGGGGGTTGTGGGGGTAGGGCTGGACCACTGGGTATGTAAAGGAGATCTGAAGAACGAAAAGGAAAATGAAACAAAGATAATAAGTCATCTTTATCTTGATTAAAAGTGCCGTATTTCTTGTTGGCTGCTGACCTCTAGGTCTGTCCTAGATCCTATGTTACTCCGACACTTCACTTAACTGTTGTTTCGTGTGTCAGACACGACACTTCAATATAGACCACAAAAGAGGAAAATTCACCCAAAATAGCCGTGTCCGACACTCCGACACGTGTCAGCACGACACCGTGTCGGAGAGTCAGAGTAACACAGCCTAGATCAATGTGATGCTCGGTGAATAGTTGTTTTAAGCTCATAAAGATTAAGATGGGTAGCCACTCTAGGGTGTGAGCTGTTGGGCTTGCTTTGGTGTATGTGGATGGAGCAAAAGTTCATGTTAATTTCCATGACTAGGACCAATTATCCTTTTTGTTCATATTTGAGGCTTGTCCTTGTCGGTAATGATGAAACTGAAGGTGATATTGATGATTTGAACATTATTGCACCTTTTTAAATTTGTAATCCAACATCTGTATTTTGGGCTCCATTGATCCCATCAGATAAAAGTGGGTTTGAGGATCTTTAATAAGCCGGGATTCCATCCCGGCCGGGAACACCATTTACTTTTTCCTTTTTGTATATTTATCACCACTACACTTGGCGTGTTTTCTCTGTTTGGAATTTGGGTTAGAGAATTAGGATTTCTTTTATAAAGATTCTGCTTCGGAAGGAACCTTTACGATTTAGAGTTGAGGATGTAGACCATATTTTATCAACTTAAGGTGCTGGTAGGGATGTGGGGATAATGGGGTCTTTCCAATAGTCTGGATGTTGGTGGGGATGTTGGATACTAGCGTCTTTAGAATAAAATCTTGGATGAAAGATAAGCCTGTAGAATTCTTTTGGTTGATGGTGATTTTATGCGTCTTCCCTTGTTCTGTCTTTCATTAGCTCATGTGCTTTTCTAAAAGAGCGATAAAACATGGGACTTAGAAAGGTTCTTCAGGCAGATTCAAACCCATTAGAGAGGTAAATAGTAAGTATATCTGTGACACAAATTCCTCATTTCTGTTGGTAAAAAGATAGGAGGGGCATGGGGTATTTGTGAAACCCAAAAGAGAGGTTCCTTTTTAGCTATTCAATGGTGAATGTTATCAGCGATGAATTCATCAAGTTATATTTGGTCATTTGAGGTCTGAAAGAGACTGAAGAAAATGAAGGATTTGATATGGACTGTCTTCAAGTGGGTCAAGATCAATGGGGTGTGAGAGGATGAATGCTGAGATTTGTGTACATAGCTCTGGACCAATAATAATATTTGATTCTTGTAAAGACAGGGATTATAAAGAGTACATAGCTCTATTGTGGAGCTAATATGTGGTGTCCTCTTAGAAGGAGGACAAAGAGTACTTCCTCTACTTTTAGAGGAAGGTGTGCATAGGCCCTTGTGCCATTCAACCAATCAATAAAATCTAATTTCTTATATTTTTTCTTTATATTGATTGTTATAGTGTAATGTTTAATTTAAGAGGAAAAGAAAGGCTTCCTCTCTATTGTGGAAAAATATAAGAGAAAAATAGAGGAAGAGGATGTAAATAGTGGAAAATAAAATAGATAAAAAGAAAATGAGGTGTCAAATATATAGAAGGAGAGAAGGAAAATAAGAGAATGAAAACATCCTCTCTATTGTGGATGCTCTTATCCTTAGTATTCTGACACAGCACATGTACTTGAATACAACAAGGCAAAAAAATCCATGGAAACACAATCTAATGATAATAACAAAGCCACATGCCATAACAGTGAATAAGAGAGGCATTCATCCTCTCTCACTCCATTAATCCCGCCCCACTTGTAGACAGTCCATTAAACCTTTTGTGCTATTGCCGTATCTTCTCGTTTATTGTGCAATGATTGTGTATGAACTTGTAACGGAGAACATCAGGAGGCGAGCCATTGCTCTTTTAGGGCTCCAGTTTTCTTCTCTGCAAGCTTATGTACCCCTTGTCTCTGTTAGTAAAGGTGACTAATGAAGTTAAATGGGTGGTCTTTCTTGTAGCATCCTTTGGAGAGCAAAAGGTTAGCTTGTAAGGAGTTTTTGGATCATCTGAACAAGTCTTTGGACGTACTCCAAAGCAGACTGCCCATGGATGCAAGGCATGCGAATTTATTCCTTATTTATTTGTACACCTTTTATATCCTCCTTTTTCCCCAATATTTAAAAGCAGAAATGCAGTAAAAATAAAGTATCATCAACAATTTTTGTCTTCCCTCAGGGTTGCCTATTCTAAGATGTCGGAAGAGATTTGCAGTTTGCTGCTATCTGACAGCGGTGAAGATTCGACACGTGAGGCTCAGCTTAGCTGCTACGACACGGCAGCCACAGCCCCTATTCCCGAAGATATTCGTTCGTGTCATTTGCAGGATGCACTGTCGTTATTCACATGTTATCTTGCCGAGGCAGCCAGCTAAGCGTTTTTTACATTGTGCCTTGGGTTGAATTTTCTATAATTAACAAAGGTGGCTTCCAACGTTTCTGTTATCGCCACTGAATTGTGTTGACCATTGCTCATGACTCGGAAGTCATGAGCATCTTTTAATTCATCTTTGTTATGCATTTGGCCCTTTGTTTCCATCAGTGCTTGTGATACGAGTAATATTCTCAATCGCTCCCCTCATTCTAAGATGATGCCATGTTATTTTGAGCGTCTCTTGTGTGAGATCATTGTATGCATACCACAGTACCATGAACCTAATTATCAAATGAGGGATATAAGTTTAGAATGTCTAGATACAACTGTCTCACATAAGTTTTTTTGTAATGGTCTTAAAGTCCGACACCAATGTTTGTACTTTGTTTAAGTTCTGAGACTGTAAATTGAACAAGCTTGATCTCTGAGTCCTATTGAGCTGTGTTTATCTTTGTTCTTCTGAACTTGATCTCTCTTTTAACTGCATTTGATTATGGATTTTCTGGTATTTTCTCATTCCTACCTTCTGTGTCATATGTTTTTGGTTACATTGGTGACATGTAAAACATAGTGATTATACACGGAGTAAATTTTTTGTGTCTTCGAGGAATGTAGAAAAGAGACGGTCCATGAGCCCCTAGGTTAGATCATAGCTAGACGAATAATGGATTGACAGTTTATATATAGGAAGCAGATTCGTGCATTCTGATTTTTGTAATTTTGCCTTTGGTGATTCTGTGACTGCTCTTGCAAAGTAAGCGTAACTGTAAAGATATATAGTACGGGTGTCATTATAGCTTATTTAATGGCGTTGGAGAAATTTTGTATCGAGATGATCTGATCCTGCTACTGTAGTTATAATGACACCCGTACTATATGGACATGTAAGCGATAATTATTTACGAGGGTGAGAACATGGAGCCTTTAGAGATGATGATTGTGCTTTGAGATTTAGACGAAGATGGAGGTGTTTACGATGTGTGACACTGCGAAGGGAAGATTGGGGAGGTGCACCGGTGAAGAGGATGTTTAAATTCAATGTCACTGCAAGGATTTAAGTAGAGGATCAGGTTATGCTCCAAGATAATCTGTGGAATGATTTTCTGTAGTTGCCTCAGGACCCAGGAGTAAGCCCAATCAATTTGAGTGTACCGTGTCTACGAGCCTATTCGGTCACACACAGGAATCATTTTTTGTAATAAAAACACATGTCAGCCGCTGATTAATCGGAAAATTACACGAGAAATCCGTCAGAATTTGGCAAAGTTTTCCAGTCATCGGGAAGTCGGGAACTAGTGACCAACGTACCTAGTCGAAAAGTTTCCGAAGGTATACATAGTTGCCTTTTGGTCCGAAATGTTACTATCCCGGTTGAAAAATGAGCTTTACTAAGTGATAACACGCATTTTCCCCCATTCAAGACGATCGGGCTAGCACCAGTTTCATATCGTGTTACATGTAATTCACTTCTTAACTAGACGGTTAATTCTTGCTCCGTATTTATTAATATGTGCGCCTACATGTTGCGAGATGCCGAGATCGCTTCATTATTAAGGTCTATTGTGTTTATAATTCCTATGTGATTCTTGCCAATTCCATTTTGTTTATCATTATTCATGACCTTTAAGGACTTTTTATTCATTATTCATGTTACGAGGCGTCGCAAGCTTAAGACGGGTCAAGCACCCCTCACAAAGAGCGGGAGGGGGGCAAGTGGAGTCTCGATCCGTCTTACTCACACTTACTTTACGGGGGTTTAACCCGTCTTAAGCTTGCAACGGATTTCTCTGTCACAAATGAAATGAGAATTTGTGTTTTAACTTGGCACTTGGAATCAAATTTTGTTACAACCTTTAGCAAGAATCTTTGTTGATGTATCAGAATTCAGACACAAGCCTAAGATTCCATTTTATATGGTTTGGGTGGTGCTCTCGGTAGGGTCAAGAATCTTAGAATACGTTGCTCTTACTATGTTTGTTTGCAAAATGCACGTTGGAAATATTATATAAAAACACACCACTTATTTCTTTTGTTGAAAAATATCTAAAGAGGTAACGCCTCTTCATAACAAAAAGAGCCAATATTATCCAACATGTAAAATACTACCTCCATATCTTATTAATCTTTTCATCTTATTAAAATACTCCTCACATATATTCACAAATGAGAAGATTAATAAAAAGCGGAGGGAGTAGCTTCTTATAACTTTATAAGATAAAAGCAAAAGCATGAATTTGGAGGATTCATTATCTTTATCCTTGTGGAATTGCGATTTTACGCTTCTTTTAAATTTAATTTTGGTGAACTAAATTAAACTCAATCGCTGATTTATTGTAGATCAGTAAGTCTCTTAAGATAAACGGTTAAATATGCTCCCACATATGTTTATTTATAGGACAAACCTAATGTTATCTTGCTTTGAAGTTTTTTTTTTAATCTTATCTATAATACTTGACCAGATTTAAGTTTAAAATATTACGGTGTCAGACAATAATTTATAAAGCCATATATTTGAGGATCACTTAGAAAAATGACGAAAAAGAAATAGGGTCTACACTTAGGTTCTTTGAATATTCATCCCAAAGACCCAAACCATGTGAATGAGAGATTCGTCTATTCTTTTTCTTTAATTTAATTTATTATTTGATTTTTGTTTTTGTTCTTTTTTACTTTCTTCCCCTCAGAAAATAAAAAAAGTCCCATATCAAAAAATCAAAGGTACGTCCCATATAAAAAAAACCAGAGGTAGTAATTCTTCACAAATTCTCATTGAAGACATGACATATTCGTTTTCAACGAAGACGAGTCAGATCCCTAGGATGCAACTAAGAGGTCAAGTAAAGATCCATTTAGTTCTCCACTTGCCTATTTCTGAGAGGGGATCCGTCCCGTCTTCATTGAAAACGAATATGCCCTGTCTTCAATGAGACCAACTGATAATTCTTTACGAGACGGTTTCATGATGAGTACTTTGTATATAATTATCTCACATTATAATATATATTGGATACTCAGTGTATCCGATATCCGAACCCAAATCGAACCCGAACCCGACTCCGAATCCGAAAAAAAAAAACACTTATCGTCCAATCGTCCTACACTATACTACTCCTACCTATATATATTGGGGCTCATTCTTCATCACACTCCCTCTTACTCCCCGCATTTCGCTTCTCTCTCTTCCCCCATTTCTGATCCACCATTCAGGTATTCCATTCTAACTTCATCATTTCATTTCCATTATTTCCCAATTAATTAATTAATCTCTCTTAATTATAATTATTTCTAAATCATTTATTTTATATCATTATAATTCAACAGCTGAGAAAATCACTTTGGAAAAAAATGGCGGGATTACAAGAAGTCATTAATATTAATGACACTGAAATCCTGAACCGGAAAGATCTGGATCCGACCGCTGTCGTATTCGAACCGGTTCCCCGTCCGTTAGCTTACGATGACGATATCGAAGACTTAGTGAATAACGGACACGGAATAAATGGAAAAGAGAAGGGGATTGTGTTGGGAAGGAACGTGCATTCCACGTGCCTTGATATTACCGAACCCGAAGCTAATGACGAGGTTACTGGCGATAAAGCGGCTTATATGGCTGGTGTTTTGGCTCGGTATCGTCAATCTTTGATTGAACGTACCAAGCATCATTTAGGTATTTCTTCTTAATGATTTTGATTTTTTATCGTGTAATTAGTTTTTTCCGTATTAGTCATTTGTTTACCTTTGTTTAAAATCTCGAGAAAAGCTGAAAAGGTAATCAATCAATCAATTGGTAAATTAGTTTATTCGTGTTAGTCATTTGTTTACCTTTGTTTAAAATATCGTTCGGAGAAAAGCAGAAAAGGTGATCAGCTGGTAAATTAGTTTGTCCGTGTCAGTCATTTGTTTACCTTTGTTTAAAATTTCGTTCATAGAGAAGCTAGAAACGGTAATCGATTGCTAAATTAGTTACTCCGCGTCAGTCATTTTCTTACCTTTATTTGATATTGATCAAAATCTCGATCTCAGAGAAGGTAATCAATTTGTAAACTAGCTTGTCCATGTCATCATTTGTTTACTTTTGTTTAAAATCATCGAGTATTTACTAATTTCTATAATAAATGAGTGTTTTTGTATATTAAAAGACCGTCTCATAAGGTAAGGCGATCATACACAATAATTATAGTAATATCTTGTGGATAAGTGTGAGACCGTCTGGGTAAAGGTGATGTGTCTGATGATTACGTGTTGTGACGAATTACTGTAAGTCTTTAATATCTACCTGAATACATGTAGCTTTACTTGAATGTTGGTAGATATATCCAATTAAGATGGAAAAGGTATTTGATTTGGGTAGGATTTTGAATATTTATCAAAAATTTGGAAGTTGAAACCTGAAAATCAGGCGTGTTACGCTTGTGAAAGGTTTATCCAAAATGAAATTTTAATTGATGTTTTTATGACATTTGTTCTCTAAATTGCTGCTGTAGATGTTTATCTTCGTGTCACATTAGGCTAATTGCGGTTTGATAGTAATAGTGGCGTAATCATGACATTTGTTGTCTAAATTGCTGCTGTAGATGTTTATCTTCGTATTACATCAGGTTATTTGCGGTTTGATAGCTAGTAGTTGCATAATCTTCAAGTGATTCTTCACTTTCTATTTATAGTAGGTGTAAGTGTGTAACTGGCTATATCCCAAGAAGCAAATTGGAAATGTTAATGAGGGTTTGACATTTATATTAGATGAACATTAAGATATTAATGATTGTCGTTTATGTATTGAGAATCCGAGCCATAAGTGAAGCTTAGGAGTATCGTTTCTTATGGAGTAGCAATTCATGATCATCTCTGAGAAATAAGCTCGCGTATTAATGTATTTTTAAGCAATTCATCTAAGAGTCAGATCTCAAGTTAGAGCAGTTCTGAGTATTGTGACAATAAGCTGTGAGTTTTTAATCTGTCCCTTTTATCGAATGTATTTGTTCATGTTTTAAATGGCGGCAATATGTTAATGTAGGATATCCCTATAACCTGGACTTCGACTATGGTGCCTTGGGTCAATTGCAACATTTTTCAATTAACAACCTTGGAGATCCATTTATCGAAAGCAACTATGGTGTGCATTCGAGGCAATTTGAAGTGGGTGTCTTAGATTGGTTTGCACGTCTTTGGGAGCTTGAGAAGGATCAGTATTGGGGATATATTACCAACTGTGGGACAGAAGGAAACCTTCACGGTATCCTTGTGGGGTAAGTAAAGTTGCCTGTTTTTTTGGTTTTCGCTCTGATGCTTGCCATTGTCTACCAACACTTCTCGACAAATATTATCTCAGGAGAGAGGTGTTTCCCGATGGAATTTTGTACGCGTCAAAAGAGTCGCACTACTCCATTTTTAAAGCTGCACGCATGTATAGAATGGATTCTGTTAAGATCGAGACTTTAGTTTCTGGAGAGATCGATTGTGCTGATTTTAAGGCTAAGCTTCTACAGAACAAAGATAAACCAGCCATCATCAATGTCAACATAGGTATTACTTTTCCATTTAATAGTACATGATTTGTATATTTCATTAACTTTTATGATACTTGGATTGAGAAAGTTTAATAGAGTAAATGCCAAGTTTTCTTCTATGTTTACTATTTGGTTATTGACAGCTATTACGAGTGCAAACTCTGGAATCTCGCCTGACATGATAAAACATGACAAGATGGAGGGAATATCTAATACTCCGTACTTGATTCCACATAGCTAAAATCTTTCTCATATATAACTAGTTAGCGTTATTTCACTACAGGAACAACGGTAAAAGGAGCTGTTGACGATCTTGATCTTGTTATTCAGACGCTTGAGGAAAGCGGCTTCCCACACAATCGGTTCTATATCCACTGTGATGGAGCTTTATTTGGCCTTATGCTTCCATTTGTCAGAAAAGTAAGTAACTGCCTTAAAACCATATTTCTCAGGCTGTGCATGTCTCTCATGACAACTACAATCTACTTAGGCATGGTGTAGTTTTTTTCAGTGCATGCCAAACCCTATATCTCTAATTTTCCACAAATCTCTCATAACTACTTGACTACTACAACCAATTTAGGTATCATGCATTCGTTTTTGGTAAAGGCCAAGGCTATTGTTAGTTTATGCAAGTGTCAATGTGTCATTGTCACTTGGGTTAGGATTCCCTGTTGTCTGTCAGACTGTCACAGGCCATGGCGTGTGACTTTCCAGTGGAGAGGAAGAGAGACGATATTTCCCCAGGATGTCCTGCTCTCCACTCTGCCTTTAAGAAGCAAGGATCCTAATCCATTGCGATTGAGATTCGGGGGCTTTAGCACTCAGCATACATGTTTCTTGCAATAAATTGGGACAAGCGTCCACTGTGAAGAGATGGCTGGGTTTTAATAGAACTAATTAAGCTGAACACTTGTTAGAGAGTAACATTCCTTAGGTAGTCCAATTTGTTAGAGGCACCACCTTATAAATAACCTCATGGCTAGTTTTGGCTAAAAAAATCACGAGTCAGCAAGCTTGTGTCTTTGTATTTCACAAACCTCAGGCTGCTCACCCAAACAACATTATCCGAGCACCACAAGAGCTCCCGCCCATAATGACGTATAGGGGTGCTCGGATGTACAGCTTTACCAGTCAACCTGAGTCTTTTCAATAAGAGGAAACGCACACGCTTTTTGTGTTATTTCACGCTCTGATTTCATCATATTTCAAAAAGTAACGAAACATAAGTTGACTTCCCACATCCTTAGAATAAAAAACTTTAGCTTGTTTCTAACTTCAAAATTGTCTTACTTTCAACTGTCAAACCTATACTCTTATGCTCATGCTGCTCACTTCAAACAGGCACCTCAAGTGACGTTCAAGAAACCAATCGGTAGTGTAAGTGTTTCCGGGCACAAATTTGTAGGATGTCCAATGCCCTGTGGTGTTCAAATAACAAGGATAGAACACATAAACGCCCTCTCTAGTAATGTAGAGTATCTCGCTTCAAGGGACGCGACAATCATGGGAAGCAGGAATGGCCATGCCCCAATCTTTCTGTGGTACACCTTGAACCGAAAAGGATATGGTGGATTCCAGAAAGAGGTCCAGAAGTGCTTGCGAAATGCACATTACCTCAAAGACCGGCTTAAAGAAGCCGGTATCAGTGCCATGCTCAATGAGCTAAGCAGCACGGTGGTGTTCGAGCGTCCTCTCGACGAGGACTTTATCCGAAGATGGCAGCTCGCTTGTCAAGGGAGCATAGCTCATGTTGTGGTCATGCCAAGTGTCACAATCGACAAGCTTGACACTTTCCTCGAGGAGTTGGTTAATAAGCGTTCGAATTGGTACAAGGACGGGGCTAATCAACCCCCATGTGTCCAACATGAGATAGGCAGGGAAAACTGTGTTTGCCCTGCGCACAAGTGAGGATTGTTTGTTTAATGCTTAGGGATTTTGTGACGGAGATACGAGGCATTAGTTCTGACTTGTATCGCTCCAAATTTGTTGTTAGCAGTGTATTGTTGTTGTTGCTATTTATGTATGCTGTGTTTCCTTGCAACAAACTTTGTAATTTGCTTGAAAGTAGATTCTATTTGCTATGCTTTTAGCAACTTGGGCCATCCTGATTCCTGAATTTTTACATAGAATTTTAACAATATATAATTGTGAGGAATCTTAGATAGCCACTTTGAACCAACACAAATTCTCATTGAAGACGGATACTATCCGTCAAAAGCTGAAGACGGATAATGTACAAATTATTAGGTACCCAAATAGAGTTAGTCTCACTAAAGACGGGCACTATCCATTACAAGTTGAAGACGGATAGTGCTCCTTTCACAATATGCAAGTGCTTCTCCACTTGTGCAGTTACGCTCCCACTTGCATATCCGTCTTTAACTTGTGACGAATAGTGTCTATCTTGAATGAGAAGGTGTGACCCAAATAATATGAATAATCAAGTGCTTGATCTACTTTCGGACACAACTGTAACGGAAAATGTGACGAAAAAGGCGTGGACCCCGGTGTGAGCTTACTTGCTTTGGTTGTCACTTGTCAAGTGTTTTCCTCCTTGGAATACGAGCACCCTTTTTTACCCGACAGATACTTGTTTAAGTCAGCAGTATCCATCTTGATCTAAAGTAGATCAAGTATCGTAGATGAGATAAAAGGAGGATGGATAAGGATTTGAAAAAGGTTTTTCCTGTATAAATGCAAGTGACACCATATTTGACCCGCTTCAACTTAAAATAGATACGCCGTTCTAAGAGAGAATTACTGTAAAACCGTAATTCTGTAGGCTAATGTATACATGGGTAATTGGGTATGATCTTTTTACAAAGCTTAATGTTTACTTGAGAGCGAGAACTACGGGTATTATCCATCCTTCATGAACGCCATATGAAATCTTACCACTACGGCGGGAAACACAACCCCACATACCATGAGTCAGTGACCTCTCTAATTTTGGAAATAGACTCGCACAAGATACATTCACTATTGAGAAAGCGCTATGCGTACCAACAATAAGAGCACCATTATCAAATACTCGTCACAAGGAAAAGCCATGCATCAAATATCTGCACAAGCAATAATTTTTTTTTTTGCAAACATATTGTTAATTTCCTTAATTACCACTGTGCGCCAATTCCAAGGATTTTTAGCAAGGCTAACGTCTGAAAGAAGATAAGGGACAAACGAAAGTAGGAAAGAATTGAGAAAAAAATTTCTAAATAGCGTTCATCGCCTACTACGACTTTGGCAGAAAACACATCTAACTTTCCTGAATAAATGTGGCCAGTGCATCAGCAAGCCATGGTTTTTGCGCGATTTGTAAATACTCCTATGACCATGGAGTATTAAGATTTTTTTGCATCTAAAGCGTACAAGTGTTAAGTCAGCAAAACAAAAACAACTCCGATGACCATGGAGTATAACAAAAAAAGAGTAAAAAAGCCAACATAATCCTTTGAAAGCACAGCCACTAACACCAATTTTCCTACCACTATGGAGTCCGAATTTCAGCAGGAGCAACCTCGTCCATCTAAACAAACTTTTACAAATAAAATTCTATTAGTTAACCCAATAAAATAACTCGTGTGTAAGGGGATGTTAACGGGGATAGCATTTATACCATTATATCTACAGCATAGTATGTCATATAGGTCTGAACTTGACACATCAAATTCATCGACATTTAGAAAAGATGTCGTCAAACCTTAACTTCTATGATTGAAGTCCAAGAAGCTTGGTTTCATCTGCTTAAGAGTAGTAGATGCCTGATTTTGGTTTGATATATGAAACTGTTGTTGCTGTCGCTGCTGCTGCTGCTGCTGCTGTTGCTGTTGCTGTTGCTGTTGCTGTTGCTGTTGCTGTTGCTGTTGCTGTTGTTCCTGTTGTTGCTGGTAACCGAACTGAGGTAAGTTTTGAAACTGAGAAAAGAGCCCCCTCCCCGAGGAATTATTGCTGTCAGCTGGCAGTTCCCCGGTTGCCATCCTCAGCCTTTGAACTTCGTGCGTCAAGGCTTCATTCAGAGCTGCCACATGCCGATAAAAAAGAGACAAAAAATCAGTAAAACACGTTGGGAGAAATTCACCTACAATACACATTGCAGATGTTAAGTTATAGGCCGTTAGTCTCTTCAGAGATGGTCTCACATATACACAGGGTGGCCTTAATGCCACAGAGGCTAGGTAGGTTTGTATAAGAGATATTATATAGAACACTGTCTTTTTTAAGAATTTGTGGGTTGTGTAAGAGATATTAAAGTAATTAACCACATGGATAGTGATGAACCATGAACCATGAACCATGAACCATGAACCATGAACCATGAACCATGAACCATGAACCATGAACCATGAACCATGAACCATGAACCATGAACCATGAACCATCTAAATAAGAACAAACATACCATCTCTAAGTTGTGCTTGTTGCTCGAAAGCCTGCAGGCGTAGTTGAAGCTCCTTGTTTTCCATACTAAGCCCTGAAGTGTCTCTCTGCATCATACAAATGTAACATTCAGATCGATCGACAAGATAATTTATATCCTCAATACCTCATACTCTATAAGTATAACGATTCAATTCGTGTATCAACAGTAAGAGCAATTACATGACAAACCAATTAACTTCACATCAGCGACAATCATCCTTTTTGGACAACGGTACCCAAAACCCAAACCGTCTTTTAGGGGAGGAGGAAAGAAATTCCTTTAATCAGAATGCGAACTACTTAAGTGCCATAGAATGTGAACCCAGGCATGAAGAGCTTGTTAGTGCTTAAGTCCTCTAGTAGATAAGGAGCAGTCCAGAAAACGATAACTAGAGATAACAATTGGTCCTTTTCAGGTAAGAACAACAAGGTATTAATTATTGAACCTTACTCATGCCAACTGAAACATGAGATCAATCCCTGGCTATAATCACTGCGTTGACACATTGAAAGGCTGCCAACTCCCCCTTCTTCTCTCACCCACCAATCCATATACCTTAGCAGAATGACACCCATAGTACTAAATCTCGGTTTCAGCAGTGGAATCTTTGTTGCAGCTAAATCGCACTAACTAGGGCCATTAACTCAGTAAAATGCGGTAGCAGTGATCTTCAATACCATTTACGAAATAGGCGCATCTCTAAATAACGGCTACTCAAGACTTGGATGTTGGGATTTTGGTTTGTACAATTGTGACTCATCTTCTACCAATATAATGGACAACTTTGGTAGGCAAATGGGAGGGCAGAATAACATTATATTGGTGCGTTTGATTATTTATGCTTCCCCTTTGATAAATCTGAGTGCACTCTAGCACTAATCCATATAATTACACTGTACCGCAAAGTAAATAAATGGTAAACTAAGAATTTAAAAATACAGTTGCTACATTTAAGTCCCTACCTGCAGCAGAGTGACTTGTGCCGAAAGGGTGGTTGCTTCAGTCTGTAGTGTTTGTACCTTCCTCTCCAGCTCATGAGTGTATCGTGTTTTCCTCTCCTTTGAACGAGCTGCAGATTGCCTGTTCGCAAGAATTCTACATTGCAGCAAATGCACAAAATCAAGTAATGGCAGTTCTTCATCTAAAAGACTATAAAACTCTGTAACCCAGTGATATAAAATTATACCTAGACTCCTAGATGAAGATTGCAGATTCAATCTCATGTCTCCATAAGCACTAAAACTCACATGAGACAATCTTACATGTGAGACCAACCCATTAACGTTATAATTAAATTAGAGACACATAAGGATTTGTGTTGGATTAGTTGTACATGTGAGAGCTACCTAGATGAAGACTTGTTGCTTCAAAAGGTATAGGTTACAGGACATCCAACGAAATAGAATGTATAGAGCTACCTAGATTGGACAAACAAACACATAAAACTTTTGTGTTGGATCTTGTAAAGTTGAGAAATAACCCCACATTGTAGAGTTGTCTCTGTCGAAAAATCTAATTACTTCACTAAAAAAAATAACTCTAGGATCCTACCCCGAAACTTCTAGCCAAACTGTGCAGAGTGTGCACATCCAAGTATTGCGTAACTTCTTGCAATTGAAATACTTCTAGCTTAAAAATATAATATGAGAGCTTTGGTTACCCTCTACATGGATGAAGTCCTCCACTTTTACGAATTGACCTCACCCCTGTTTATTTATTCAGTTTATCTTTCATAAGTTAAAAATAAAATAATTCAATAAAGTCACGAACTGTCGTTGTCATTTAAACATCTTTATCAGTTATCACAATTATCTTCAAAAGTTCAAAAGCTGAAGACCCATATCCTCCTTACAGCTTTATAAAGTCATGAGCTGCATGAACTTCTATTGTCTACGATCGCCTTCAAAGGCTAGAAATCTGCGTTCTACAGGCTCCAAAGATTTCACTGTTACGTGTTAAGCTTTTATTTTCTGGAAAACAGATTTGATATGTATTTTCAGGTACACTACGACAATATTTTTTCTGTCATTAACTTACTAAAGAAAACCTTCACAAGTTTGATTCCATAGTCTGATAGACAGATTCATTCCTATTTTGCTAAACCTGGTAAAATTGGCCCGGCCCGAATGACTCGACCGAATAAACCCGACCCGTACCCGACACAACACCCAAAGTGAGGACCCGAGCTTAACACGTGACCCGAAGTGACCCGACTCAATGTTTATTGCTGCACACTAAATCATTATCTCCAAAAAACTTGAAAATGACTTGAACCCAAAAATGAACGGACCCGGCTCGATCTAGCTTGAATTCTCGTAAACCCGAAGTAACCCCTACCCGACCCACACCCGACTTGGTTGAACCATTTGCCAGGTCTATATCTTGCATAAGATAATAGACCTTTATATGTATATGTATGCACCTAAATTTCAATGCACTTTCATTTGATCCCGCCACATAATCAAGTTGAAAGTATCTCTGCACACTCCACTTCTCAAAAAGGAATTCAATAAAGATGAACTTAGTAGTGCCTACAGAAAGGACAAAGGTGTGCACCCTTACTTTAAGAGTACCTGCTTAGAACAAGCACAAGACCTAATTAAGTTATTTAGCTGACTACAAAGAACTTTCTCTGAGGGTTTGAGCTAGAGATCATATCTCAAGAACTGCACTAACGGCAAGACAATGATTATTCTCAAACCAACTCAGGTAGACATGTTTTTGTAGTTTAAACCATTAGGTCTAACCATTTAAACACATAGCTCATCTTTCTTATCTCCAATATCTTGTGAAAGGTAAAGCGCAAGCTAGTATGGTATGTCGCAGGCTTGCAGCACTCACAGTTCAGTTCGTAAGGTCACTGCTACTTTTATGAAAGAGTAAGACAATTAATGATCCAGTTGATGAAACTCAGTCAAACTATATATTCAAGCCCAAAGATGATGTGTTTTTGAAAGCCCTAACTACAACCTCGACTGCCACCTCCATCGACGCCACCTCACCAGCACTAGAGTTACCCCACCACTAAAATTACCTCACAGCAAAAACATTTTTAGATTAGTAGTTCATCGACAAATGCACAAACAACGTTTGCTTTTGGGAAAAACAATTTGTTATAAGTAGATTTGAAATATAAGTTCGAATATTTGAACTAGGTACCCAAAGGGTGGAGGACATGGATAGGGGATGGATATAAGGGAGCAAAGAAACGGCGGAAGGGGTGGGTACCGGGTGAGGAGGCCGGTCGGGTGCAAATGCTAGCTCACAATCATCAGAGTTGAAGACAAGGGATGTTGGGGTGGAAGAGAAGGGCTGTTGGAATGGAAAGGTAGGGCCGGCTCATGTCCCTCTTCCAAGAACTATGAGATCATTCTACTTTCAAGTTTTAGGAAAACCTTTAAATAAATCTAGCATTAAAAGCTGCACAGAAACCTTGAACTATCACACCGACGTTGTTAACTATCGGTCGCGATACGCGATCAACGTGACCCACATATTAAGGTTCTGAAAGATACTATGACTGCATTTGAGGTGGTATCGACCGCATTTATACCGCAAAGACCGAGATTATACCGTGACGACCAATTTTAATATCAGATATGAAACAGAGATCTAACACCATGACCACACCAGTAAATCACTTGCCCTTCACTTCCTTATATACTTCTATGGAATTTTCAACACTCAATCATCCTATTTGGTCAAGTGAGATAAAAAAAATCTAAAAATTTTAATCACCAGTCGCAGAAACCCCTTCAAAGTTTAAAATACTGCTTTACCTTCCCTAACATTTCTTTAGACTCCAGTGTAACCAGCAGAAAAACTTCAGATCCAACTCATCAACTGTTGCAACGTCTATTCACTCTAAATGCAACATTGAAAACCAAAACACCAAAAGATGTAGGGTTCAAAGTGTTAAAACTGAACACAATAAACAGAAGTAAGTTTGTACTTCGGATCAACCTTGTGACTTGCTCAAGAACAGTTTCCACCCTGACCTCCACAATAAACATCGGTATCAAACCGATAAAACTCCCAAACACATATTAAACCTAGAAAAAGAACCCCATTTCCAAAAATCAGAGCAACTCTCATTCTCATTTCTCCTATATCATCCTCTCCTATTTGTTTGAATTGCCTTTACAAAATTGACCAAACAACAAACTACACTATCAAATCACTAAATAACAGCAACACTACCTCAACATCAATAATAATGGAAAAAACAATGCAACACAAGTACCGAATCATCATATCAAAGTTTGACATCCTTAATTTTAAAAGACAACTTTTTCTCCGATTTCTATTAGTCTTGTTTTCGATTTTATCTTCTCCTCTATACTCTCATCTTCCTATGTCTACCTCCCCTCCAATTCGCTTGAATCACATTCATATTTTATAAGTAGACAATCACAAGAAACTTAACTAACAAATCACTAATCACACTATCACTATAGCTAAATTCAAATAACGCAACTGAATTATCATCTAAAAGAGAAATAATTCTGGATTTCTATCAGATTTGTTTTTCGATTTTACATAATTCTCTTTACTCTCATCCTCCTATGTCTACCGCCTCTCCAATTCATTTGAATTACATTCATATTTAATAAATACAAGAAACTAATAAATCTCAATCACCACTCACCAGTCACAGAAACACCTTCAAAATACCGCTTTACCTCCCCCAATATCTCTTTAGTCTCCAATGTATCCAACAGAAAATATTCAGATCTAGGATTAATGACTATTCACCCTAAGACTCCATTTATATAGTAATCCCAAATGCAACATCGAATTCCAAAACTACACCAAAAGATCTAGGATTCAAAGTGTTATACACTGAACACAATCTTGTGACTTGCTCAATAACAGTGACTTGCTCAATAACAGTTTCTACCCTGACCTCCGATCGAACTCCCAAACATTAGTGAACATAGGAAAAGAACCCTAATTCCAAAAATCAGAGCTACTCTCATCCTCATTTCTCCTATATCATCCTCTCCTCCAATTTGTTTGAATTGCATTCACAATATTCAACCACAGCAAACTACACTATCAAATCACTAAATTACAGCAATACTATACTAAATTCAAATAACACATACACAACTGCACTAATAATTAAAAAAAAATGCAATAAAAGTACCGAATCATCATATTAAAGTTTGACATCCTTGATTTAAAAACGCAACTTTTTCTCCAACTTCCATTTGATTTGTTTTCAATTACACAATTTCTATATGCTCATCTTCCTATGTCTACCTCCCCTCCAATTCGCTTGAATCATATTCGTATTTCATAAATAATCACGTGAAACTACACTAACAAATCACTAAATTACACCATCACTATACCTAAATTCAAATAACAAAACCTCACCAATAAAACAACGATACGAGAAAGAACGCCAAATTATCATCTAAACGAGAACTTTTTATCCAATTTCCATTAGATTTGTTTTTTATAATACACATTCTCTATACTCTCATTCATTCTCCTATGTCTACCACAATACCTCCCCTCCAATTCGCCTGAATCACATTCATACTTCATAGATAGAGAACCTCGTCAATAAAACAATACGGCACAAGAAAGTGTGCTGAATTATCATCTCTAATAGAGAGCTTCTTCTCCGATTTCTTTTAGATTTATTTTCAATTTCACATATTCCTATAAACGCCGTCCAATAAAACAATAAAACAATAAAACAAAGCTCGGCAAGTTTCTATTAGATGCAAATTACACAAACCTCAATAATACAATATGATACGCCACACTATAAAGCACTAAAATAAACCTTTAAACACCCTACGATACAAAAAAGTAAGGTTTGGAAGACAACTAATTCTCCCATTTCTATTAGATTTGTTTTCGATTTTACATAATCTTAAAAACACCGCACAATAAAGCAATACAAGGAGGTGGCGAACTTTAACACAATACGATACATGAAAGTGTGCGGAATCATTATATCAAGTTTAGAAGACAACTACTTCTCCGATTTCTATTAGATTTGTTTTCAATTTTACATAATCTTAAAAATGCCGCACAATAAAACAGCAAATAAAGCAATACGAGGAGGTGGCGAACCTTTAACACAATACAACACAAGAAAGTGTGCAGAATCCTCATATCAAGGTTTAGAAGACAACGAATTCTCCTATTTCTGTTAGATTTGTTTTCAATTATACCTAATTCCGCTTACAATAAAAGAAAGCAAAAGCAATACGAGGAGAATGCGAACCTTTTACCGCAATACAATACAAGAAAGTACGTTCAGAATACAACTAATTTCCCGATTGCTATTAGATTTGTTTTCCATTATACCTAATTCCGCATACAATCAAAGAAAGCGAAAGCGATACGAGGAAAAGGCGAATCTTTAAACTAATTCTCCGATTTCAATTAGATTTGTTTTGGATTACACCTAATTCCTTGTACAACAAAAGAAAGCGAAAGCGAAAGCGATACGAGGAGAAGACGAACCTTTTAGCGCGTTTAGGATCAACAAGAGCAAGTTCAGCGAGTTTCTCAGGAGGCATAGCTTTCTTAACACCGTCAACCATAATAAAACCGTCATCAGCATCAATCATAGAGCTAGAACAACTACCGCCATCCATGGAGCTAGTACGGCGATGAATCCGTCTCTCTCCGCCTTCTACGGCGGCGGAAGGCGGCGGAGGCGGCGGCGGAGAGATTAGGTCGAGAGAAGAGAGGTTGAATGCGTCGATATCGAAGAGGAATTCGTCGTCTTCCATGTCGGATGAGGAGGAGAGAAGGAAGGAGGTGTCGGAGTGGGCCCGCCTGTGGCCCGGTGTTGGCCGATGTGGGCCCGGGTTGTTGGTGTTGTTCATTTTTGTGATGGGGGAAGGAAGAGAGAGAGAGAGAAGTTGGAGTGATTAGTTAGTGAAGTGTTGTGTTGATGTGTTTTGGAGTTGAGAAGGAAGGTTAGTCCAGCGAATGTGTGCTGTTGAGATGTTCGTGGTCTATCTGGGTGTTCTCATGTGTGTGCCGCAAGCCAAGGGTTTGGTGTGGTTTGGTTTGTTTATGACGCTAATTTTCATTTGAGACGGGATAAGTTGAATTTAAGATGGTTGATTATGCTCATGTGAAATGGATAAGAAGACACATATAGTAATATAGTATTATGAAAAATATACTTGTTTGAATATTAAGACCTATAGCTCTATATTTAAAAAAGACTAACTAGTGGTTATATACTTAGGGGGCGTTGTACACTTGTACCATATAGCTAAAAAAAATAGTAAAGGGACTAGTAGGCGTAGCTTGTAAATTTTATAACTGAGTAAGCTACTCCTCTTATTATCATTTGAAATCACGATGGAACCTCACTTGGTGACACAACATCAATTGGATGATAACGAGTTTTGGCAACTTCTCACTATCACGCGTAGATAATGTCTAGTTTAAGTTAAATTTAATTCAACTCTATAAGTTTAGTTAAGCTTTTATATGTTCAGTTCTGCTAAACATCTATAATTTCAGTTCATCTCCTATATGTTCAATGAATAAACGTTTTGTTCAATTCATACCCATTTTTCAATAAGTTCACTTCAGTACGGTTTAAATCTTATAAATTCAATTCAGGTCTTATAAATTTAGCTCTATAAATGTAGCTCTATAAATTTAGCTCAGCAAAACGAAAAAGAACTGGGCTAGATAGCGTAATTTTATTTCATTTTCTTCTATTGGTTTCATTTTTACGTTAAAAGAGTTTCATGAGTTAATTGTTGAAAAACAGAAATGAAGTTGTAAACTGGGCTTATACAGAGAGTCAGAAAGATTGAACTGCACAAGTCCAAATCAATAAAGTAATGCAAGAGCCCAAGCAAGATTGTACTGTACAAGTCCAAATCAATAAACTGGGCTAGATAGCACAATTTTTTTTCTACATTCGTTAAAACATTACTTTTATGACACAACTACAATCATTATATCATGATGAGATTTAATTCCGATCGTTTATAAGAAATGGAGTGGATCATTACGCGAATAATTCCTCCCTCAAATCCTCTTTAATGTGCACTATCCACAAGGACCACAACCACCGATAGTCCCCATTCATTTCTTCTTGTTTTAGTCTCCATTGCTCCGTTAATAATTACTTTCGTCTCGATCGAGCCCTTATTTTGAATAAAAGTGCAAAAGTATATATTTCGGAAAATGAGATGGCACGGCCCGATGGTACGCAATCTCGGTATCACTATCTCACATGCGATATGTATAGGTTCACTAAAATGATGGACCTAACTAAACAAAGACATCTGAAATATTGATACCGAATTAAGTACCACGCATTTGGTGACGCCCTAGCATATTAATGATATTATGCTCCTTTTTTTTTTCTTATTTGTACCAACAATCAATACAACATCGTTGATAAGCTATTTAAACATGGGAAGTGCTAGGGCGACACCGGGTGTTACCGAGTTTCGGTAACACCCTAATAAAAAAATAGAAAAAAAGTTAAAAGTTAAAAGTAATTTTCGTTTTTGCGCCAAAATTATAAGGATAAAATTGTAATTAACAATCTACAGAATACATATCATAACAAACACTACATCTTCATCTTCTTCATATCAAATGTTTACCAGTTAAAAAAAAATTCTATTATCAAACCGGAAAGGACAAATACTTACACAAATTTCCTCCACTGAATTCATAATTGTAAGGGTACGGTCAAATGTACAAACGAAAGATTGAATAATTTTTACAAGAGGAATCATTGTCAAAGCCAAAAAAAGGGAACGCAAGATCATTAGTGTGAACATGATGAATTGTAATTCCATCAGTATCACGCACACAAAAAAAAGCTAGAAATCTTTTTTTTTTTAATTTTTTTTTAAATTATTGTTATTGTTGAATTAATTAATTAATGCTAAGTTCCTAAACTACCCTTTAAGACTAGTTAATTTGAAATTTGAATTTTGATGAAAGGAAAACAAAATATATATGTAAATTACAATAATATCCCGGGTGTCGCTCACTTTGAGTAACACCGGGTGTCGCCATCTCATTTTCCTTTAAACATTAACCTATAAAACATACTCCTCATGTCCCGATCAATAGTTATTATTTTTCCTTTTTATAAGGTGTATCAGTCAATAATTATCATTTCAATTTATAGTAGATTCTTACATACTTTATCTCATATCTCATTAATCTGTATATCGAATTCAATTAGTAATTAATGAATGGAACGGAAGGTATACATAAATAACTTCATACTAGAGGCGGTCAAATAATGCGGGCTTGGGCCGGATGCATGCCGGGTAAACATGAATATTTTGGTCCACAATCATGCGGGTTAGCGGGTTTTGGGCCGGCTCATGGATCAGACCTTTGTAAATTTTGGAAAATACAGAGTACCTTTTACAGACCCACTTCATTAACAAGCCAGACGGGATCGTCGTCCTGTCCATAAATAGCTCTACTCCTACAAAAATGCTTACACTTGGGTCTTTGAGTAACATAATATCCCCTTCAATAAAAGAATGGTCTCCTAATTAATTAGCTTCCTGATTTTAGATTCCGATTCTTGATACTAGATTACTAACACACTCTTTTCTTTTTGCAATAATGCTCCGTTACCATGCCCATGCTTTCTTTGTGATTTTTCACTTTCTTACTTCTTCTAATACCAATATATATGTGGCCATAATGAGTATGCTTCTTAACTTCATTCCTCCATTATTTTCTCTCTTTTTTAGATCTCCCAACAAAAGCCACATCACTTTTCGTAATATCACCCGACCCGAATAACCAGCCCCGTCTCTCTTAAGCTACAACTCAATCACTACTTCAACTAGTACTACTCTTTGTCTATCTCAAATCGAAAATAAACCGAAAAAAAAAAAGCAAACAAAAAAAATCACATATATTAGTGGTATGAGTCTACATCAATCATAGTAGGAAACCCACTAAATTTATCTACAATCTCATTGCACCCAAATGTATGAGTCTATATTAGTGGTTTACTTTATTTTCTTAAGGTATTTTTAAGGCTTTGCTAACTTTGTAAAGTGTGTCTAACACACTCACGTTCTTTGTCTACGTGCTTGTATTTTTCCACTTTTTCTTTACAAATTCATGCAAATTCCTTAATTTCGGATAAATAAACCTAAGCAAAACACCATTATACGTAGATCATCATCCACTATAAATTACACCATTATCCATGCATGTTTAATTAAATAATGATAGCATTTGTTATACCTAACTACGGAGTATATTATTAAACCCTAATAACAATATAACTTCTTCATAGTACGTGTTTTCCACTAGTGAGCGTTGTGTATAACTCCTAACATCCTTCTATAAATAGCCATGCTCATGAAAGGAGTGTTCATCTCATTTAAACGTATCTCATAGTTAACAAACTCACATTTTATTTCCATAATTAACAAGTTTTAATTTTACTTCATCCCTTGAATTAATAATTACATTATCAAGTTAATAAGATGGAATCCAAACAAACTCCTCCTAACTCAAGAAAGCTTGAAATGGCCGTCGTCCCAACCCATAGAGACAATAACCAAAGGACACCTCAGACTCAGACTCAGACCCGGACCCCGACCCAGACACGAGTAGTTGAAAATGTCGAAGAAAACAAGACATTCGACTACTCAAAACGAGCTCAATGGCTAAGGGCCGCGGTCCTAGGAGCCAATGATGGGCTAGTGTCGATAGCATCACTAATGATGGGCATAAGCGCGGTAAAGCAAGACATCAAGGTCATAATCCTAACCGGCTTTGCTGGCTTGGTAGCCGGGGCATGTAGCATGGCCATTGGTGAGTTCGTGTCCGTATACTCCCAGCTTGATATCGAGCTGGCGCAAATGAAACGAGAAACCGCGGCTGAAGATCAAGATAAGGAGGAAAAGGAGAAGTTGCCAAACCCTCTACAAGCAGCAGGGGCCTCAGCCCTAGCTTTTTCAGTAGGAGCCATGGTCCCATTATTAGCAGCCTCGTTTATTAGGAACGCTAACGTCAGACTTGGAGTCGTTGCAGCAGCCGTGACGGTCGCTTTAGCGGTTTTTGGATGGCTTGGGGCTGTTTTGGGTGGTGCACCGGTGGTTAGGGCTAGTGCTAGGGTTTTAGTTGGTGGTTGGATTGCTATGGCTCTTACATTTGGGTTGACCAAGTTGATGGGGTCAAATGGGTTGTGACTTGTGAGGTATTTGTATTTGAATTTGTATTACGTATGTGTTTTGAAATGATGATGCGTGGGTTATGATGACGGTGATAATTGAGAGCACAAAAGTGTTAATTAACTACCTTGGTACGAGTAGTATTATGTACGAAATAAGATAAGATATTAATCATAAGTTTACGTACGTTAAATAAGTTTGTTGTGTAGTGCTTTAAGTTCCGTGTAGTAGGGAGTTTTATCATGTACGGAGTATTAATTACAATTGTTATAAAGGAAAAAAAAAAAAGAGTTTCATGGTATGCTCTAAATGTATGAGAGTTTTTTCAATGCTTTAGAAAACTCGTATTTATTTTCCTTACTGTTTGAAACTTTGAACTCGTATATTTTAGTTACACTTTCAACAAGCTAAAGAATAGTTTCATGGTATGCGCTAAGTCGCTAAATGTATGAATATTTTTTGCCCTAAAATAAATACGGAGTATTTGTTTAGGTGTGTCATGTGTGTAAACAAGAGTCAAACAAAGATTGAATTAACTACAAACCAGTAAAAAATGATCTGATCATACATGGACCCATTTAAGACAATAATTTTACTCAATTTTTTACTTGATTTTAACTTGAATGACTTCTTGAAAAATGGTAATTACATTGGAGCTCTAAAACAATCTTGTATGTTCAAACAATGGCATAATCATATGCATGTAAGATGATTATTATTATTATTATTATATTATTTTTATTATTGTCAATTTGGAACTTGGAAGTGTGTGTTATTGTATGATCACTTGTATGCATGTAGACCTGTCAAAAGATGACCCCACCCGAAAAAACGGTTGAAATCCGCCCGAAAATAACCCGATCGAACCCGACCCGAAATAACTTGAACCCGAATATGGCTTGACCTGATAATGACCTGCACATTTAGGGTCAAGACCCGACCGACCTGTAGTGGAAAAATCTATTAAAAGTTAGTATTTAAAGCAAATTATACCAATATAAAATGATTAAAATAATATGACTTTCAAATTAAATTTGGAAATAAAGTATGTGTATATATGTTTTAAAGCATAGTTCTAACACATAATTTAACCGATGCTCAATATTTACCTGCCCAATTTAATATAATAATAATAATAATACGAAATGTGATTTCGAATTTAGCTTGTTCGGGTCACTTGGGTTAGTTTCGGGTCGGGTCGATCATTCAGGTCGGGTTGCTTTTGTCAGGTCTATCGAGACCCATCACCACATCGCACCTTGCGGTCCCAAGCCGAACTGTCGGCTTTAATTTAATTCCATTTGTTGAGTCCTTCGCAACGGGCTTATAAAATTAGGTGCATGAGACCGGCCCATAAGTAAGTGAGTTAGGTGCATCATGCATCATGCATTCATGCACAAAGGACTGACCTCCAACAAGCCAACATTTTCCAAATAACTTGATACGAACCAAATATATTAGTACATCATCATCATCATAATACGTAACTTTATACTCCGTATAATACTATCAATCTAAGTCATCCACGTATAGAAATGCATATTAATGTAAATTTGGCCTATCCCAACGCTATTGGGAACATGACACTTTACATAAACAAATCTGTCGATTTCATGTAAAAATGGTTAAAATAAAACTTAAAAGTATAGATTGCTGAAAATATTAAAACAAATGCAGGTGGTGGTAGCTGTGTGGAGAGCACACTCCATCTATTATTATATTCCGACATTTGCGTCTTAAACCGTCACAAAGTTGGCCTAAAATGGCTTCCTCCTCAGCAATCCATTTCGGATGGTGCCCGGCTTGTTTTTGGGGTGACTATCATCATCATCAAAATAAGTCAATTTTACTTGACTTTGCTTCAACTTCAATTTGTTCTGATTTCTTAACGGCTTTTCTAATGGGTACTCTCAGAATATACGTTAAAACCCTAAGTCCTGCACATCAGCTATTTCTAATTTGTTTATTAGAACTTTTAATTTGTAGCCTCAAATTAAGTTAAAAGAACAATTTGGTTCAATCAATGGCAGGTCAGGATTTGAATTCAGAGAGGCAAACGACTAATCACATAAAATGCACTCGAAAAAATTAAGATTTTCAAGTAAAAAGGTTAAGGTTTTTTCAGAATCGCAAAGACTTTAAAATATTTTTTTAAAGTTTTTTAAGACCATGATTTTACGTTACGATTGCATAGCTAGTCATCATGCTCATCAGTCATGACTCCCAAGTCCCACCTGGATAGAATTCATCTCAATTTTTTCAAGGAGGGTGTAATTGCTAAAATCCACCTAAAAGTCATGGTCACATATTGGTGGATAGACCAAGTTGCGCCATGCTTTCTGTTGACAAATATGTGCGTATTTGTCAACAAAGGTCAGGCTGGCCTGGTGGAGCCGTATCGTGGAGGTAGTGGGTTCGAAATCAGCCCAGGGATAAGTCGATGGATGGGTCAAGTGCAGCTGCGAGTTGAGGGCGGGTCGGCTTGGATTTGCTCGACCCGAGTCCAACCCTAGTTTTTGACGTGTCGGGCCGTGTCCTGCGCGAGGGACAAATCGGGTCCAAGCGGGTCTCGTCGGCCCCAAGGTTTAACCAGCCCTAATGCCTACTATTAGTACAACTCTATATACGAGGTAGGGCTTAACTCATAACAAGAGGGTCTACATCTCCAATTAATCAACATATCTCCAAGTCCAAAGTAACGTAGGTCGGCCACGCTCTTATGCACGTCCACATGATCAACCACCATAGAATAAATGACAAAGCCCTTTAAACATCGCATAACACATTACGTAGTTAGCAATGTTACGTTTCTTACTTATGCATGTCTCACTCCCTCCACATCAAACTCCACTCCAATTCCACAACACCGCATCCCTTATTATATATTGAGTCATTTTTTTTATAAATTTCTTTCACTACCCTAAACAATACGAGTAACAGCTGCGTAGGACGTTTAGATTAAAAAAATACTCTATTCGTTCCATAATATAAGTCGTTTAAGATTTTTTCACAAGAATTAAGAATGTATTGATCTGAGAATCATTGTATTATTGTATTATTCGTTATGTCTTATTATTTATTAATGCTTTTTGAAAATTAAAAAACATTTTTTTTCACAAAGAAATAAAATGAAAATTTTAATTTTTTCTAAAACGACTTATATTATAGAACGGAGAAGTATACGGTTTTACAGAATATCTCGTCGTGCACTTTTAAAAAATCATGCAATCTTTAAATTAAAATTTGATGCAAGACCGAAAATGTTTTTCCAATATTTGGCCACGCACAATTGCACTACATACTATGCTTTAACATTGATGAGATAGCTCAAAGTTAGTAAAATTCCAATGGAACAAAACTACTAATACAAAGCTAACAGAATCAACTGTATTGTCACCAACAATGATGGGATTCACTACTACAAATAAAAAAGCCAAAGCAATAATATATTGATCCACTTACTAATAATTCAATTTTTGATATTGACTGCTTAAAGCAACTCTTATTTCTCATTTACCCATCTTTTTTTATTTTTCCTTTGCTTTTTTATTTTTTAAATTTAATAAGATAAGACTTTCTTTTTCATTAGTGGACAAATAATCCCCACTAATTAATTAATCCCTTCATAAACTCCTATATATAACCTCATTCATCTATGGCGTGTGTTCACCATACTCTTATATACAAGTTTTAATAATTAAACCATTTTAAATAATTAAACTTCCATAATTATAACATTATTATTTTTAATGGCAACTAAACAACCAACTAAGTTGGAAAACCAACAAAACAAGGAGGACAAAGACTCATTTGATTACTCGAAAAGAGGACAATGGTTAAGAGCCGCGGTCTTAGGAGCCAATGACGGGCTTGTTTCAACCGCGTCCCTAATGATGGGAGTAGGCGCGGTGAAACAAGACGTCAAGGCCATGATCTTAACCGGGTTTGCTGGCTTAGTGGCTGGGGCATGTAGCATGGCTATAGGTGAGTTTGTCTCGGTTTATTCTCAGCTTGATACCGAGATTGCACAAATGAAGAGAGACCAAATGAATAATTTGGAAAAAGGAGAAGCCGAAGATAAAGAGGACTTGCCAAACCCAATGCAAGTGGCTGCAGCCTCGGCTTTTGCCTTCTCGGTTGGGGCCATGGTGCCCTTGTTGGCGGCGTCTTTTATAAGGGATTATAGGGTTAGGGTTGGGGCTGTGGTGGGTTCAGTGACGGTTGCACTCGTAGTTTTCGGGTGGTTAGGTGCTGTTTTGGGTAGAGCACCGGTTGTAAGGGCTTCTTTTAGGGTTTTGTTGGGTGGTTGGATTGCTATGGCTATTACTTTTGGTTTGACTAAGTTGATTGGATCCGGGATTATATAAATATAAATATAAATATAAACTTCTCGGTTAAAAACTCTTTCTATCTCAGTTAATGGTTTAAATTTTATAAATTACTTTTAAATTAATTTTAAAAAGTAAACAAATGATGAGACGAAAGAACCTACTTCCTAATAGGTTTGGACTATAATGACACAAATCAGGGATATGTTGGGCATTAGAGACCAAAATAGTATGGAAAAAAGGTAGTGCAATAATTGTTCTATGGATGATGAATGTATTTTGGTTCGAATTGTGCTCTTATCTTATTTATTTCTTGTTTTAGTTAGTTTGAATGAATGTTGTGGTTGTAATTATGAATTATTGATCGTAAGAAATATATGAATGTATGAGTATGATGCCACTAAATTGAATATCATGATGAGAAAGTGTACTGTGTTGGTTATACTTTGTTGTCTTATCTATTCTTTATGCATAATTTCTTTATACGGATATTAATAAAGCTAAAACAAAGGAAATATTAGGAGGAAATTAAAAAGCTATTTATATATATGGTATATATACCTAAGAATTTTGTATAGTCTACTTAAGAAGTGACAATTATTTAATAAATTAATTAAGAAGTGACAATACGTATAAGCTAGTTTTATTTTAAGACCAGCCAACATAATAACAATAAGTTAAATGTATGTATGTATACGTTTGTATAATTGCATGTATTTGATTTCTTTGTAATATTTTAATAGTATGATATTTTAGAATAATGATTAATGAATGTCATATTTAGATAAAAGTCTATCTGTTGGAGGAGGTGTCCTCCACAATAGTGCGCTACATAATAAATCTTATTATGGAATATAATTGGGATAATTATTGACTATATATATGATTAGTCAGTTGATTAACGTAAATCAATAACGGTTGGCTGACTAGAGTTTGACGTTATTGTCGTTTGACGGCGGTGATCAACTGATCCCTTTCGGTCACACCTAAATGATGAAATCCAAATAGTAACTAATTATTTGTATATGATACAGTTAATTAGTACATTACATATATTCGATATGTACGAGAGTTAATTGTTAGAAATTGAGTTAAGAACTCAAATTCGATTAAGCTTATTTTTCAATTATGCGATAATTGACTAATAAATTTATATCTTATTTTAATACGATTAAATAAGATTTAACTTAGTAATTAATCGTTAAATTACTAAATTAGTTGAGGTTTTGAGATAGAGGTAATTAGTTAATTATATTTACAAGGAGTTGTAAAATAAATTAACTAAGCATTGTGGGACCCATTATATATTGATATAATGGTAAAATATTACTTAAAATGTTAAGTACATATTATTTATTTAATTGAGTCATATAATTGTTATATGATCAAATTAACACTTAATTATACAAGATAATTAACCATATGATCAATAAGTATTTGTGAGACAAATATCAAAAATCAAAATGGACCAAACTAGGCCATTGTGGCCGGTTGGTATGTAGTTAGAATGGTGATGATTGTTATTCTTATTTATACTCTTTGGTTAGCATTTGAAAGTGACATAACAAGTATAAAACAATCATCATTTTTTCTACAACACTCCACTCTAATGCATGTGATAAAATTAAGCAAAATAAGAGTCCTTTATGGACTAAGTGGTCCGGCCAAATGGCTTTAAAAATGAGCAATTGTGTTCATTATTTTACCACTTGATTTTGTGCAATTTGTGTACTTCTCTCTAAGATTCTTCCTCTCACTATAAACTCTCATATACTAATATTTACTAAGTATTACCAGTGTAGTAATATAGTCATAATATTAGTAGTATTATATCTATCTTATTATCTAGTTAATAATAAGGGTAGATTATTTGGGTTAATCTTGGTGCAACTTAGAAGAGATCTTCTACTTTGGAGATTACTTGTGTTCATCCATATTTGTAGCTCAAGAACAACAAGAAGGAGTTCTTGTTGTGCCCTTATATTTTCCATATCAATGTGAGCAAATTTCTTCCTTTATATAAATGTCTTTATATTTGCATGCATGTTACATAAATCATTAAATACTAAATTAACAAGTAATTTAGCAACTAATTAGAAGTGTCTAATTAAGGTCTATGGACTTTCACTATCATCATTATAACGAAAAACATAAGGTTGTAATTTACCTTATCTTATTGTAATTGGTAATTCTAGCATTCAAATTTTCAAAACGATCAATAGGATATTAGGTTGAAATTAAATTTGTTCTCCCAAAAGGACATAAATATATTAATTAACTAGCAAATACTAATCAATTTTTGGTTCAGGTAGAATCAAAATTTTACCTGTAAACTAATTCGTATCACTTCATTAATCCCATTTACACTACTTTATTTAACTTTAGCATTTAAATGTACAAAAAATCAATTTAATAAAATATTATCTTAAAACGGTAATCTCAATATTTGTACATAGGTATTTTACAAAAGTATTTTTGTTAAAAACCACATATTATTAGGCACATACAATGGACTATAATATGCTTGAAAAGGAAAATCTAATGACTTACATAAACATTACAATTGTAAGATGGCCTGGGTTTAATTAGAGTTTAAACAAAACTTTTTGAATATAGGCAAATTTTTGGATAAAAAAATACTCTCGTTCTTTCTCTAATCCATTTCTACTGTCTCTATTTCTATTTAAGAAATGATTTATATATAGAATAATGATAAAATTAAAACTCTGCCACTTAATATAAAGACAGTAGTAGAAAAATTAAAATAAGGAATTTCAAGTAACTATCAAAGGGCAATATAGAAGGCTCACTTAGCTTGTTTAATGAATTTATTAAAAACGACAATAATTTCGGATAAATTAAGAAGAAAAAATGGACAACAAAAATGAAATAAAGAAAACGGTTAAAAAAGAACTCTGGCATTTATAGTAATTAACTAGTTTTAAACCCGTGCAAAATTTGCACGGTATGCTACTTAAAAAGCGGAGAACTATTGAATATTTTTTTTCTAAATTATATTGTCATTGCAACAAACTATGAAATATGGCAAAATATATTCTGATATATCAAAAAGCGGAGAACGGAGTTAGACAATGATTATTGATTTGTTTCACCAATCACCCGTATTATGAATGATTAATTACTCGACATGAGAATTTAAACTACAATTTTTTAAACATCGTTTTAAATTGTGTTTGGTCATATATTTTCGTATTATAAATAAGACTGGAAAGAAAAATAAGCAACATCGTTACACGTATTATAGGCGTGAATAAAAATACTCAATATTTTATTCGCCTTTACCAAGCTTTTAAGATTAAAGAAAGCAAACATGATTTTAGTCATGTAAGTTGGACTGGTTTCCTTAGTTGTAAACTCGTAATTAGACGAAATAGGGATATGTTTTGGGGCAAACCGATGTATTTTGTATAAATTAAGCCCAACACATGACTTAACCCATACTCCCCTATTTAAATAAACCCGTAAAGACTAAAAAAAACAGCACATTCGTTAGTCCTGACTCTCCTAAGCATTGACGTGAAAGAAAATAATCCAAAATATCAATCGTATAATTAGAACATCTAGAAACTAAACTCGCGTATTTAACATAGGCCAACTGAAGAAACCAAGTCAATATTAAAACATTTAGTCTCACTTGCGATGGGCGACTCGTCGCAAGCTTAAGACAGGTCAAACTCCCCTTACAAAGAGCAAATGCGGATAAGTTGGCGCAAGGGGAGTCCATTTGACACCCACTTGGTCTATGTGAGGGGGACTTGACACGTCTTAAGCTTGTGGCGGATCGTGCCGCCACTGATAAGAATTTGTGACATTAAAAAGGGCCAAACCAAACATGATGAACCCGCAACCCAAAAATAATGGACTATTCTAATTTAACCCATCTCTCTTTATGTGTACACCAACCCTTTCCGAATCGGCTTCTTTTACTCTAATATATTACCTTGCCTCTCATACATCTGTCCTCCCTCTCACAAATTGTGTTTACCCAAATCTCACATTTACTCATCCTCTCTCCGACTCTTTTTTTTTTTTTTTTTTTTTTTTCCATTGTACCTAATCCTACTCATAAATTATGAGTACTAATACCTTATAATTAATTTTAAGTGTATATATTAGTAAACATCCAATTTTAGGAAGATTTATTGGTCAGTGTCTCATCTTTTATATTTTCTCATTTGTTTATGCATGTTTTTCTTTTAACTTTGATTATTTATTATTCATTATTTATTGTTTTACTCATTATTAAAGTTGAAGATAATTTTTTTGGAAAAAAAACACCTATTTATTTTTTTTGAAAAAAAAACACCTATTTAATTTTTTATATGGATTATAACATAGTATTTTTAAAAAAATATTTTTGAAAAATTTCCTTGTATTTGTTATTTATATATTTTTTTAGAAAATTTATTCTTTCTTTGTAATTTTCGTAATACTTTTATTTTTTAATCATAATGTCAAATGCACAATGTCAAATGCAATGGAGAGAATCAATATGATAGCAGAGTTTACAACAGCTAATATCATAATGTTTTGACCTGTACAATTTGCTATAGACTATCGAGTATATTTTTCTTTCATAAATCGCATATCATAAAATTAGTTTGGAAGGAAAGAGAGTAATTAATTGTTAGGGAAAATGTGTGAGTCCTACTTACCGTAAAGAAAGGGAAAAAGTTGAGTATTTTTCAAGCCAATAGGAAGGCTGGAAAAAACTCAGCTTTTATATATAGGGGATTTATTTATATATATTTATATTTATATTTATGAGATGGTTTCCATCACCGATTTGAAAGATTTTATATTACATACACGTCGCCTTTAAGTATCAATCAAAAGGTTAACAACACTGAACTAATAGATTAAAATTGCATCTCCCTTTTTTTCTTTCTTTCCCGGACTATGGGCTGTAATATTTATAAGATAAGATTGAATTGTAAAATTTGTATTTGTATGTTATTTTTGTATTTTTGTATACAATAATTATAATATTCCAATTCCCTTTTTTTTATGAATGCATTTTTTATTTTTTCGACTTCATTTTTTTATATGTAAATATCATATTATATAATCTCAATCATCATAAATATCATGTATTATATCCTTTGTCATCATATTATAATGTTTCAAATTAAAGGAGAGGACATGAGAGAGAATAATTAAATGCAAAGGGGAGGAGAGAGGTAAATTAAATGGTGTATTATTTGGTGGGTCCTACCTGCCAAGAAAAGAGGGGAAAAAGTTGAGTTTTTTCCAGCCAATAAGAAGGCTGGAAAAAACTCAGCTTTTATATATAGAGGAGATGGTTGTTAACTTGTTAGGGTGCAAAAACTTGTTAGGGTGCAAATTCATGTGTCACATCGCTAGAGTAAAGGTGAAAGAAAATTTTTATAACTTTACACAAAATATAATAGTACGAGATCTTTTGGAAAATAGTTTAAGAGTAAATCCATGCGGGCTTGACCCAAAACGAACAATATTGTAGTATTATAGATCATTCACACCGATGCAGCAGAGGTCCAAGGAAAAGTATCAACGCTTCTACATAACAATGACAACATAATCCGAATATTATTACATGATTACATATATTGACCAAATGAAACAAGATGAATGAAATAGAGGTAAATACTGGTAGGGGATCATTTGTGGTGGTACTTGATGAATGACAAATGGACAATAATATTATTGGGTGATCAAATTACTCATAAACTATCGTCCTAATATAAACAGGTAAACAAATGAATAAAACAGCCTAAAATAGAAATGATAAACAAATGACCGACACATAAGAGTACTAATTAGTTAGAAGATGTTACCTATATTAAGTGACGCAAACCCTATAAAAGGTTGACAAGGCACATGCAAAAATGATACTCCGGAAGTATTTGATGGGGGAACGACAAAGTTAGTGCATGCAACTTTTAATGTAGTGCTTGTTCCTCATTCCTCAAAGATAAGTTTATATGTTGCGTATATGCCAAAGATTTGATACGGGTATTATTTAACTATTAGATGCTCGTGTCAGTCGCGTGTCGAGTGCGTTTTCGTCTTATTTTTATATTATTAAAATCTCTTTTAAGGTTAACCTAATCTGCTTTCCCTCTCAGCATTTAGTCACTTATATCTTATATGCACTACATTCCATTTATTATAACAATAAAATTATGTGATTTGTGACGAATCTGAGGATATCATGAGTATATAGTGTTTTACTGTTTTGTATCATTATAGCCGACCTTTGCATTATCAAGATTAGTTCCCGGTTATTTGTTCGTGTTGGATTGATGTCTTGAATATGTTAATCTGTTTGAATTAGGATTTTGCTTAGGATATTTTTAGGTTTTATGTATTAGGTCTTAAAAAGTTATGCATATCATGACAATCTCAAATCTAAATATGAAAACTCTGTAAATTAAAACTCCTTAACATTAATAAAACTTTTCTCCCTTCTGCCTTATGGATGACGTAGCAAATAACCCACCGTCAGTGAATCATGTACATCTGTGCGTTATTGTCTTTATTATTCTTTATGAGAGGGATGCAGTATTTTACTTTTTGGTTATAACTTTGTTGGTGTTGGTGTTATAAAATTAGGTTAAGTTATTATAGAATCGATTTAGAATCTTTAGGTATCGATCCCTTCCCAACTGACTCGATTCGTAGTATGATCCTCACTAGTAAATTAACAATGATCGATGGTGAGAAATAAATGTCTTGGTACATTCTACGGAGTAATTAGATATAAGAAAACTTGTAAATCAAAATTAAAGTTATTAGAAAAATTCTTGGTATAATCTTATCTCCATTCTCCACTAGTATTTCCTTGTGCGAGTTTTTGCACACAATAGAATATCCATAGAAGCAAACTAAATAGTGCATGCAATGATACAAATTTCATAAGAAAACGAACCTTTTTAACTCAAAAAATGACACTTCGTACGAGCTTAGGTGGATACGTTCATACGTATCATGAGGTGGTTGGAGACATTGTATATTCTGATTTAATTACAACCTATACATAATTAATGATAACAAATTTCATAAAAAGCCTTTTTACCTAAAAAAATGATTCTTCCTCAAAGTTGAAATTTGATTCTCTATTTTCTTTTTTATTTTTCAAGTTGTCTTTTATTTGTTCCCTCTTTCTTTATTTTGTAAGTTTTGTGTGGTTTAAAAGCAAGTATATATGGGGTAGTATATTTACTGGCGGTCAAAATTCATTTCCTTAATTCTTGTGCAAAAAAAAAAAGAGAACAAACAACAATTTGACATGAGCAACGACTCTTTAAGATAAATCTTAGTCCCTATATATGACCTAATTAATATCGATGAATCACATCTAAGAATGGGTCAAAGTTACTCATACATTATTCTTCAGGGCGAATCGTGCCTAGGCATGACAAGCGGTCCGATCATGGCATGGCCACAACCGGGCCAGACACACGCACAATGATAAGTGCGTGCCGACACGGCGGGACAAATTAAATGCAGGCTACAGAGCCAGAATTGAAATTTTTTCTTTGCCTTGGCACGGCCTGATCCGATCCCGTGGGGCACAAGCATGCCCAGGCACGACACGGCCCGACGCGACTTGGCAGTTGACCCGGAAAACAAACACATCAGGTCATTCTAATTTGGCCAAATCAATCCATTTCTTATACTCTATCACGCACTCATCATACATTTTTACAATATTACTCAATTACTCACATTTAAATACTCTTATATATACAAAATTATTATTATCATTAAAAAAATTGAAATTGGGTCAAGCCCGAATTGGCCCATGGCACGTCACGGGCCCGGCACGCGCCCTAAGTAAAATTGTGCCTGACACGGATACTGCACGAAAGCCCATCACTCATGTCTAGGCCGGGCCTAGAAAGAGCTTGGGCGCAACGGCCCGGAACAAAGCGCGGCCCGAATGAACGAAATGCAAGCTCTTATACTGATCAATAATCCATAATTAATCACAACCGTATCATTCGTGTAAGCTAACTAATTTTATGCATGCAACGATCGACCACCTCCAAATGTCTAAGATCAATGTGCACTAACTAAAACTGAAGACGACTTCTATCCAATACATTTCTTTATTACATTAACTTAATTCTTATTTAATTAATTTTTGGACTATCTTTCAATATAATTATAAAAAGGTTCGAACTTGTGTTCACCACACTCAACCATTTTCTATTATCTTACACTTCTTCCTTTAATTCCGTACACTTTCTCCAACTTATTTGATAAATATTTCAAATGGAGAACAAACAAACACTTCATAATACTATAGAGCTAGTAATAATCCACCCCAACACCGCCTTTGACGACCAAACTCGACTCAAACACGTCCACCACGAGAGTATACGAGCCATGGTCCTAAGCGCGAATGACGGTCTAACATGTACAGCATGTCTAACGATAGGAGTGGGTGCAATGAGCCTAAACCACGTAACCCTAGCCATGATAATAACTGGAGTCGCAGGACTCATTATGGGAGCTTCCTGCATGGCTCTAGGTGAGTTCATCTCACGTAACCACGTCAACTACGAGCTCGATTTCGAGGATGTTGAGGTGGGACCAAGAGAGGTTGAGGTGGCGGAGGAGGAGGTGTTTAGTAATGACCCACAAGTGGCAGCGGTTGCAACCGCATTGGCATTCTCGGTTGGGGCCATGGTCCCGTTGGTAGTGGTGTTACTCGTGAGGGAGTATAATTTAGGGCTCGGGGTGGTCGAAGGCGCGACGAGTACGGTTTTAGCAATGGTTGGGTGGTTAGGGCCGTTTCTTGGAAGAGCACCGGCTATAAGGGCAGCTTTGAGGGTTTTGTTATGTGGTTGGCTTACTATGGCTATCACATTTTGTATTATGATTGTCATTATTGGTAATAACTAATTATAATACGGAGTACTAAACTTATCCAATGGTTCAAAAGGGGATCAGTTGTTATATATTTAATATAATTGGGGCTTATTATTTGAATTATATCTACTTATGTAATGTGATTGTAGTATTAATGTTACGCTTTGTTTTGGACACATAGACCAAGAAAAGAGCAGAGAATTATGTGTGTTTCTAATAATAATATTATTAGAGATTAAATTACTTATAAAACACCTTTCTAATTTAAGAATGGTAAACAATGAATGAGAGATGAAAAATTAAAGGTAAACAAATGATCGTAATGGAGGGAGAATATAATGAAGGCTAGTGACATTGTTTTACCTAATTTGGAAATGAAAAGACTTAGAGGTCGTCCTAAAAAAAAAAAGAATTCACAATGAGATGGACGAAGTTTCAACGAACGTAAGATACTCCTGCTCCTTGTGTCATAGAAAAGGACACAATAAGCGAGGATGTCCTCTAAAAAACCGTGAAGTTGGATCCGGGTAGATTTTTTTTTTTACACTTATTGCTAATGTATATATTAACCATTTAAAATGTATAAATACTAATGTTAATCTCCGATTTACTAATGTTGTAGGTCTCATGGATCCGGGTCCGCTTAATCCCGAAATCCTTACATTACAAGCGGATCACCGAAGTGAAGCTGTATGGGAGGGAGTGGTAAGTATTTTTAATTTTTTTTCCAATCCTACATGATAATCTTATTAACTGTATATATATATTTTAATCTATCATATGTTGTGTCATGCAGGATCAAGGTCCGTTAAAATGTAGGGTACACTTGAGGGCAAAAACCGAGTTCCATGTTCATCCTAGAGTTCGTGCATTCATCCGGGAGACTCAGTTTCACGGAGTTCATAGGTTTACTTTTTTGTATGCCGATCCAGATTTGATTACCGCTTTGGTTGAGAGGTGGAGGGAGGAGACCCACACATTTCATTTTCCCATTGGTGAAGTCACGGTGACTTTACAAGATGTGAATGTGTTGTTTGGTTTGCGGGTAGTTGGCAAGCCGGTTACGGGGAAAGGTGACTATTATTGGCCCGCTTTGTGTGAGCAGTTGTTGGGACTTAGGCCAGAACTAAAAGGGTTGGGATTGAAGTTGAGTTGGTTAAGTGGCAACTTTTCGGGTCTACCACCGGATGCGGACGAGGAAACTCTTCATCGCTATGTTCTATACTCTTTCGTTCTGATCGGGAGCGTGATTTTTCCTGATAAGAGCGGGAATGAGGTTTGTATTCTTTTCTTGCCGTTATTGGAGAATTTGGATGAGATAGACGAGTATAGTTGGGGTTCCGCCGCACTTGCTTGTTTATATAGAAATTTGTGTGGAGCATGTAGAAGGGGGAAGAGTGAAATATCCGGGCCCATAGTCCTTCTTCAATTATGGGCTTGAGAACGATTGAGCGTAGGTCGTCCCCAAATTACTTCAATTATGAATGAACAAGTGGGAGAAGTCTACCCTTTGGGCTCTCAAATGGTTGCGGGAGAAGATCCTTTGGGTTGCAAATGGTTTTTGGTGGATCGTAAGTATAAGGACCATAGGCTTGGTCTTGTGGCTTATAGGGATATGTTTGATAAGCTGACTGAAACACAATTCAATTGGCAACCTTATACACAAGACATCCTTCAACATCTTCCCGAAATTTGTTATGAGGACCCGGAGGAGTGGGTTGTTATCGCTCCTTTAATATGCTTTGAGATTGTTGAGATGCACCTACCTAATAGGTGTGTTAGGCAATTTGGATGGCATCAAACAATACCACCCGACTGTGACACGGTTCTTACCCTCCACAAGACTGACAAAAGGGGAAATAACAGAGATTTTGCAACCGAGTTTGCAAGTTATATAGAAGAGTGGGAAAATAGGAAGGAAAACATGTTGGAGGGGGGAGTACCATACACGGGATACATGTCCCATCATGATCCATATATGGTATGGTATCGGGAGCGTACTCGACGCATCGTTAGTCCTCAAAATAATGCCCTAACCGAAGATTTCATAACTGAGCATCACTACAATCCTAGTGCGGCGGACTTGGACACTCTTGTAAGTTTTATTCTTTTTTTATTCATACCTTTACTATCTAATTTATAAATTTTATTCACTAACAAATATAATTACATGCTAACAAATATGACTTCTTATTCAAATAGGCGGGTGGTCACTCTTATATCTACCATCAACTTAATGACTATATGTCCACTATGCCGCCTACAATTGATCCAAACTACCTCAATTTGCTACTTGAAATGCAAAATACTTCTCTTCATTGTTTGCAAAGTGCTCATTTTGGACATCTCATTCAAACACAAAACAATCCCCATCCAAGTCCAACTCATCATGCAACAACACAAGCTACAAACATGACATTCCTCTCTCCCATACAAGAAACGGAAAATGAAGCTGAGTCATCTGGTGGACCAAGAAGATCAAAGAGAAGTCGTCAAGCTAGAAAGTAATGTAGCTTTTAGTGAGAAGATTTATCGTTTAGGTTTGTATAATATTTAAGTTTCTAAGACAATTTCTCGTTTGTAAGATAAATTAAGTTTGTAAGACAATTTGAGTTTTTATGACAATTTAAGCTTCCTTCCATTTGAAATGTTGTTGTGAAGAATGTGTTGTAGGAACAATTTAAGCTAGATAGTTGTGAAGAATGTGAAGAATGTGTTGTAGGAACAAGCAACCAAGTCGCTCCCCCCAGAGCGACTTAGGCCAAAAACTAATATCACAAACAACCAAGTCGCTCCCCCCAGAGCGACTTGGGCTTAAAACACAAATCACAAATTTTCTCCAAAATTGGCTTCATACTGGACTCTAGTCGCTCTGGGGGGGAGCGACTGGCTTATTTGCCAAGTTTTCTCAATTTTGGACCAAGTCGCTGTGGGGGAGAGCGACTTAGTCTGAAATGCTGATTTTAGCTTTGTGTTTGAACAAGTAGCAGCTTAGAGAAGGTCGCTGTGCGAGGGAGCGACTGGTTTCCGAAGCTAGCTTCGGGTATGACGTGGACCCATTTTGGGATAATAATTTATAATTCAACCTATTTACGTAATTATTTGTGTTTAGAACCCCATTTTGGAAAAATACTCAAGATTATAGATACACTTTCTTACCAATAGCTAATCAAATTTGCTTATGTTAGAGTATAATTACTTGTTATTGTTGCCAAAAAGAATTGGCATTTGCATTAACTTGATATAAACGTGCATTTCCTTCTTGCATGGCTTCTAGCTTGGATGAAGAAATTTACATGAATCCTCCTTCGGAATATAATAAGGCTAAACCACGACAAGTTTATAGACTAAAAATGTCACTTTATGGTCTATAACAGGCTTCAAGACAATGGAACCTTTAATTTTGACCAAATTTTTGTTAGTATGTATGAGATTTGTTCAATCCAAACATGATTATTTCATATGATCCTGGGCATTCAAAATTTCTGGTAGCATTAGTATATGATTGGTAGATATGATAGAGTTAGCCATCCACGTCAGCATTAGTTGGTTAGTAGTTAGTTAGAAACTAATATAATTATTCTCTTTATATATGTACCAACTATATATAGTATTGATCTAAGATTTTAAGCATCTTCTCTCTTTTCTCTGCAATTTACAACTGTTATTCACTTTATTCATAATATCATCTTCATCATTCATATCACCTTCAACAATCATTGAAGGTTCATTGATATTTTCCTATCTTTTTCCATTTTAAAGTATAACCACATAAATCGTAATTTTATATCAATGGTTGAAAAAACGGAAATTAAACATTGTTTCAATGTTTGAAGAAGATGAAAAACATACTCTCAAGTCTCAATTTCACTCTGTAATATCTAAACAAAATATGATTGTTGACCTCTTTTTTTACGATTCAATTCTTTAATTAATAAACATACAAGTTTTCAAAATACCGCTAATAGATTCATCAATTTAAATTTTGAAAATTTAAGAAGAGATATTAAAATGTTTATAAATTCTATTAAACCTTAGAAACATAAATTTTAAGTACCACCGTAACGCTATCTTATTTTTCAATTAATCTAATCTAATAATGTAAAGGAGATGAAAACGGCGTTCTTGTGGAGGGCACGCTCCCTTGATTAATTAATTCGATAAAAATCAATATGTTATTGTCACTAATCATAGTGGGAGCTGTTTTAGTACTTTTCAAATGGTCAAAAGTAATGTGTCAATGAGCTTTGATAGAGTGTGATTATTATTAGTAATAGTACAATTAATTACTATAACTATCTAATGAAAAAAAAAATTTACTTAATCATCGTGGTAGGAAAAAGAGAGAAGATAAACCGCATTTGCAAAAAGTAGGATATTGGCACCAATACAATATTGAGAGATTGGGGTATTCGTGTGGAGAGCACACTCCCTTTGATTAATTGTGTATACTCTAAATACTCAAGTGACCAAGTGCTTTCTCACTCACTTTCCATTAATTTTGTTTCCCTGGGGTGTTTTGAATATCAATTTGTCTAACTGAAGACGGACATTATCCGTCACAAGTTGAAAACGGATAGTTTTCATCTCATAATATACTGGGGAGGACAAGTGAGGGGATCCATTTGTCATTCACTTCCATATTGTGAGAAGGACACTATTATCCGTCACAAGCTTGTTACGTATAATCCCGTATTTAATGAGAATTTGTGTTTGAACATATAATGTGAAAAGTCCCGGTCATTTGTTTACCATTTTCAGTATAGGGTGTCTCATTCATTTGTTTACCTTTTTATATTAAAAATGCAATATATGAGTAATTTGATCACCCAATGAGATTATTGTCCACTTGTCATTCAACACGTACAACAATAAGTGGCCCCTACCATTTTCTTAATAATTGTGTCAAAAGTAAAGGTAAACGAATGACGGGAAAGAGGGAGTACTATTTTTGGTTCTACTTATTAGTGGATGACATGTAAACAATAATCACATTGGGTGATCTAATTACTAATTAGAATTATCTTCTATAGTATGGTAAACAAATGAATGAGATGCCCCAAAATAAAAATGATAAACAAATGACCGGAATAGAAGGAGTACAAGGGTTTTATTTCTATTCTTACATTTTACCAAATAGAGTTTCACGATGAAAATATATACTCCCTCCGTCCGGGTCAATTGTTGTCATATTCTTTTTTAGGCTGTTCCAGTTAATTGTTGTTCTTTCTATATTTGGAAAGATTTGTATGAGTAATTTGATCACCCAATGAGACTATTTTACACTTGTCATCCATTAAGTGGAATCACAAATGGTTTTATCACCCTTTTCTTGAATTTATTGCCAAAATAAAAGTACAACAATTAATCGGGATAGAAAAAATACTCGTAAAATTGTAACACAAATTCTTATTTAAGACGGAGGTATCCGTCTTAAGCTTAAGACGGATACCATATTCTCTCACAAAATACCCATCAAGGGTGAGTGGAGAGCACATGGGGGGTACCCACCTTGTCCCCTCTACCCTTTTCCTCTCACAAAATACCCGTTGCAAAATCCGACCCGTCTTAAGCAAGACCTACTGAAATTGTAATTAGCATGACAGGATGGCCTTTTATCTGCTGGTACATGTCCTGATGTCCATTTACCTGAATTCGCACCCAAGGGTACGTGATGTGGAATACGAGAATATCCCATAACTCAAGTTAATAACAACAACTAAGAGCTCCACAAAATGCAGCAACTTAAAAGTAGATGAGACCTTCATATTATAATTAACACAAATTCTCATTTGTGACGGACGCTATCCGTCGCAAGCTTAAGACGGATACCATATTCTCTCACAAAATACCCATCAAGGGTGAGTGGAGAAGCACATGGGGGGTGCCCACCTTGTCCCCTCTACCCATTTCCTCTCACAAAATACCCGTCGCAAGATCCAATCCGTCGCAAGCAAGACCTACTGTATAATTAAGTTCCTAACAAGTACTCCTATGTCCTTAACACCCAAGCCACCATCACCACTTTATTATCTTACAAAAACTTTAATTCTTAAATTATTGTGCAAATGTGATTTTGACCCAACAAAGTAAAGCCATTCTTCCTTATGAAAATGAGCAAAAAAGGGATATATATTGTCTTAATGATGTCCTACTATACTACATGCATGCATAATCAATCCTTCATCTTTTGCTTTTGCATAAAATAACAATTATTTTCATCATAATGCTAGAATATGAAATAATCCACTAACTTAATTAAGTACAAATCCATGGCTATAAATCCCCACATAATAGGAAGGTTTGTGTACACCACACTCTTCAAACTTCTCTAAATCTTTCAAGATAATATGGCAATAACATCCAAACAAACAAGTCATGCTCCAACTAAGTTGGAAACCATAACAAGTAACATAGATGAAGAAAGCCAACAACAAAATGTCATCACTCAAAAAAAGGATGATTTCAACTACACGAAACGAGCTCAATGGCTAAGAGCCGCGGTCCTAGGGGTAAATGATGGACTTGTTACGACTGCGTCTTTAATGATGGGTGTGGGTGCGGTTAGGGAAGATGTCAAGGCCATGATTTTAACCGGTTTTGCCGGTATGGTGGCTGGTGCATGTAGCATGGCTATTGGAGAGTTTGTGTCTGTGTACTCTCAACTTGATATTGAAGTTGCACAAAGAAAAAGGGAGAGTGTGAAGGAATATGAGAGCAATGGTGATAATAATGGGGATGATGATGATGAGGTGTTGCCAAACCCGCTTCAAGCAGCGGGAGCCTCAGCGCTTGCCTTCTCCACAGGCGCTATGGTCCCGCTGCTAGCGGCCTCCTTTATAAGGGAATACAAGGTTAGGGTTGGGATAATTTTGGCCGCGGTCACGATGGCTTTAATGTTTTTTGGATGGTTAGGTGCATTTCTAGGAAGAGCACCCATTGTGAGGGCTTCTTTGAGGGTTTTGTTGGGTGGTTGGATTGCTATGGCTATTACTTTTGGCTTAACCAAGTTCATTGGGACTAATCTCATATAAAGTTGAAATAATTGTGTCACTACATTAGACCGTGCAAACATATTTTCTTAATCACTGATGTATTAATCTAATGGTTAAGATGGGGTATCGTGGATAATAGGTCTTTAGTTTAAAGCTCTCCCTACCCCATATGCTACTGCCCTTATGGCTAAGTTGACATAAAAACAGTAGACATATTTTCTATTGTGTGATGAACAGTAGCATTAAGCTATATGGTACCCCTTCAACATAAATATGTATTTTCCCTAATAAGGATTAGGGCATTAGTTCAGGAAACCTTTGTAACTTGTAAGAGTATCTTATTTCAAGTTATATAAATTGCGAAATTTCAAATAGATATTATGATTTATGGAGAGATAATGTCTAAATCATTCAAATTTGTGTTACTTGTTTAACAAGTTCATAATAAACACTACCGATATTAAGTACATATCCGTCTTAAATGAGAATTTGTAACATTCATAGCCAACACAAGCTCAATTGTTGCTCAATACAATAGGTAGTGGCCAGTGGGAAGCTTCTATACATAGAAAACACCCCCCCCCCCCCCAAGGGACCATACCGTCCATACGTGGACTGGAGGTCGTCGTGACTCGTGGACATCAAGCCTATTTTGGCCAAACGTGGCCCAATTTTGAGCCGGTTCAACTTCCAATAAGTTTATCTTGCTTCCTTGCCTAGCTCATATATTATAGTTATATTCTATTATGCCTCCTCGTTCGAGTGCCCATTATTGGGCTTTGAAGAATGGTTAGTGCACATGCCCTCATGCCATGTGCGGAGTTTTCCACTTTGTGAGGTCGTGAGATATTGGGGGCTGTCAGGTTTTGAACCCGTGACTTTTAGTCACACTGGCTCTGATACCATAATAGATAAACCATCTCAAATCTCAAATCTTAAAGATGATGGTTAAGGCTCATATATTATAGTTATATTCTATTAAAAAGTAATGTGTCAATGAATTTTGGCATATCTGGCTTCGAAGGAATAATTTTGTCTTTAACTCTATCCTCACCCTTATTACTCCTGCTTCGATTGACCGTGTCTTTCGCTTTGCGTCTGAATAGTACATGACAAATAACCCCCCTCCCACCTTTACCCCCTTAACCCACGGTGTTGCCCCCCCTGTGGCGGAAAATAAATGTGGATGCTTCCTACTGTATGTCTTGAGTCTCGTCTTGTAGGGATTGGTTGTGTTGTTCGAAACGACTTGGGCCTTTGGCTTAGAGGTTGGACGAAAAGATCTTTTGCTACCTCCCCCGTCATGAGTGAACTCTTAGCTATCAAATTCGGTATTTGCTTCGCCTTAAGCCAAGGCGAAAACTCTGTTATTAGTTCGGATTGCCTTGTGGTTGTGAACGCAATTACTAACGTTGGCCACTTCCACAATAGTATTGGTCATTCGACTAACCTTATTTTGGAGTACAGAGAACTATTAAGGGGCTCACCGTCTTTGAAGATAGTCTTTGAGCCAAGGTGTACCAACACCGTGGCCGACGCTCTTGTGTCTTTCTCTAGGAAGGATCAAGGCCCAAATCATGGGATTTTCTACTGGGAGAACCACCAAATTTTACCCGTCACTTTTGTAATTTGGACTCTAATTCTAGTATTCTTGACTCCTCGGCTTGTGTCGAGCTCTCCCTGACCCTCCCCCCAAACTTGATACCTTAGAATCGCTACTATGTTTCTTATTAATGTACCTTCTTCAACAAAAAAAAGTCAATTTTGATTGGGGTATTCGTGTGGAGAGCACACTCCTTTTGCATAAAATAAAAGATATTTTCATTCTAATGCATTAGTTCTAGAATATGAAATAAGCAACTAACATAATTAAGTCCAAATCCATGGCTATAAATCCCCACATAATAGGCAGACTTGTTAACACCAGACTCTTCCAAATTCTCTAAAACAACAACTTAACATACATTTCACTTTCATCTTTCAAGATAATATGGCAATAACATCAAAACAAACAAGTCATGCTCCAACTAAGTTGGAAACCATAACAAGTAACATAGATTTAGAAAGCCAACAACAAAATGTCACCACTCAAAAAAAGGATGATTTCGACTACACGAAACGAGCTCAATTGCTAAGAGCCGCGGTCCTAGGGGTAAACGATGGACTTGTTACGACTGCGTCTTTGATGATGGGTGTGGGTAGACCTGGCAAATGGGTCAAACGGGTCGGGTTTGGGTCGGGTCGATATGGGTCGGGTCATCTCGGGTTTGCTCAATCTTTCGGGTCGGGTCGGATCGGGTCGGGTCGCTTTCGGGTTTGGGTCACTTCGGGTCTGGGCCATTTCGGGTATGGGTCATTTTGGGTCGGGTTATTTTAGATTCATATCCGATTTATTTAGGCCATTTTCAGGTCAAAATGATCAAGTTAGTTTTCGAGTCAAGCCCGTGTCGAGGCAAACTGGCACGGGTCGACTTGGACCAAGCCGAGCTTGAGCTGCACATGGTCCGTCTCGCCTCATTATCACCCCTAATCACAATAAATTGGGTCATTTAGGATCATTTCAAATCGGGTCGTGTGTAGGTCGGTGGTTTCGGGTCGGGTTATTTTGGGTCGGGTCTCTTTCGGGTCAGTCAAGGTTCGGGTCGGGTCTGGGTCGGGTCGGGTCAATTCGGGTTTCGGGTCATCCTCGGGTCAGGCAATTCCGGGTCGCTTTCGGGTCTCGGGTCGGGTTATTCGGGTCGGGTCAGTTTTGCCAGGTCTAGGTGTGGGTGCGGTTAGGGAAGATGTCGAGGCCATGATCCTCACCGGTTTCGCCGGTATGGTGGCTCGTGCATGTAGTATGGCTATTGGAGAGTATGTGTCTGTGTACTCTCAACTTGATATTGAAGTTGCACAAAGAAAAAGGGAGAGTGTGAAGGAATATGAGAGCAATGGTGATAATAATGGGGATGATGATGATGAGGTGTTGCCAAACCCGCTTCAAGCAGCGGGAGCCTCAGCGCTTGCCTTCTCCACAGGCGCTATGGTCCCGCTGCTTGCGGCCTCGTTTATAAGGGAATATAAGGTTAGGGTTGGGGTAATTTTGGCCGCGGTCACGGTGACTTAAATGTTTTTTGGATGGTTATTAGTTGCATTTCTAGGAAGAGCACCGGTTGTGAGGGCGGCTTCTTTGAGGGTTTTCTTAGGTGGTTGGGTTGCTATGGCTATTACTTTTGGCTTAACCAAGTTTGTTGGGACTAATCTCATATAAAGGTGATATATCTGTCAGTGGCGGCTAAAGCCCGGTTCAGGCGGAGCCCAGTAACCGGGCCTCGACATCAGAGGGCCTCATCAACACACATTATGATAAGATATATACAGTACACACTGAATAATTTGCATAAATTGAGTATGTTATATTGTCTAGTTTTTGGTCTTTCCACTTTTTTTTTTACTATTATAAATTTCTTTAGAGAGTTATACAATATTTACGCAGTTACATATACTCCTTCCGTCAAAGTCAATAGTTTATACTCGTTTTCCCTTATCCTTAGTAAGGTGGACATTAGTTATGGAAACCTTTGTAAGAATATCTTATTTCAAGTTATATAAATTGCGAAATTTCAAAAAACATACTATGGACTATGGAGATCAAAATCATGTCTCAATCATTTAAATTCCTAATGTTACTTGTTTAACAAGTTAATGATGAACAACAGTACTCATATTAAGCTGCATAATAATCATTCATAGCTTGCAAAAGCTCAATTCTTACTCAACAGTCAATACTAGGTAGTGGCCAGTGGGTAGCTTCTACAATTAGAAAACGTCCCTCAGGGACCATACGTGGACTGGAGGCCGTGGCCCGTGGCATCAAGCCCATTTTGGCCAAAACGTGGCCCAATTGCGAACCGGTTCAACTTCCTAGAAGTTTATCTTGCTTCTTTGCCTAGCAATGTGATGTATATAGATGTATGGTTAATGGATAGTGTTCAGAAACTAGTTGTTATAATACCAAATTTCAAACTTTTCAGCTTCGAACCCATGACCCGTACGTAAGCAACACTTGCGACTACTGAGTCTAGTATTACCTTAGCAGTAAGGAATCCCAAAAATGATTGGCTTTAAACCAGATTTGTAAACTAGGCCTATTCCATGTGCCGATCCGTTTATATCTAAGGTCCTTGGGTCTTTTACTCGACAACGATATCCGACATTATACAAGAATAACTTTACAAGGATCTTCTAATTTCTGAAACAAACATTCTGTGCAGATTATAGGTTCAAGCAAATAAGATTGATGACATACCAATATACCACCATATAATCAAATGAATCCTCTTTCAATATATCTTTGAAAAGAAACCCTTTCTCTTCCTTTGCACTATTTGGGTAAAGTCATAGCCTTCTTCCTTCTTTACAGATATATAAACCACCATCACGGATTGCAGCCTACAGTGTCGTCGTCCTTGAGATACTATTTCCCTGCTGAAGAAAATATGCCTTTCTGAACAAGATCATAAATTCAGCGTGCACACGCAACAAAAAACGTCTCAACATGGTAGTCAGCATGATATTTTGAATTAGAAAAGTCTCCCGTGATTGATACTTAGACCATTGACTATGTAACCTACGAAGAAACACCCAGAATAAGAAATTGTGGATAAACTAATGGAATTAGTCCTGAGAGAGTTACATAGTACAAACAATAAATGAAACTTGCTTGCTGAACATCTAATCAAGAAATACCGATAAAGCTGAAAGCAATGTCGCTTGTAAGGGATGACGCGAACGAGCCAACGCTCATTCCAGCCAATTCGAGCAGGATAAAGCTTTTGTGATCTTGTTGATTGTATATCACTTTTCTGGGTCAGCAGTATCAGGTTACACAGCCACAAGCTAGAGAGGTAACTTTGTGTCATCAGTAAGTTGCTCCCCTGACCCGGCTATTCATATTCCGGAACCATTCTGAGGTACTTAGGAGCATAGGACTCATGCATACTAGAGAGTCCACACTGTCATCCTTTGCTTACTCGAAATGCTAATTAGGTTTCTGGTGACCTTCAAGAATCAACACATCCAAGTTTCAAATGTGACATATCAGATATGACTATTGTACTGGTCGTAGATTCAGCATTACTCCCTAGTTGCTTCTGCTTCCTTGTCCATTCTGTATCTACCCCTGATATGGTCATCAATTGAAGGGAAACAGAGTCGTGCTCTGTACAACAAGTTATCTCTTCATCAATTAAAACCATGCGCGTGATACTGATTACACACACTAATGTTGACAACATACCTCCCAATGCTACCATCATAGATTTCAAGAATCCTCGTCGAAAAGAATTTTATAGAACCGTTTCCTCTCTTCTGGATCAAATAAACCTCCTACCTGACGAGCTTCATCTTCCGCCTCAGACAATTCAGCATTCTTGTCCTTTTTGCTTACTACTTTAGGCATATTTATACCCTTTTTCTTCCGTTTCTCCAGGTTCAACAAACGATGTCGTTGATTATACTCATGCAGCCCCTCTTGCATTAGTTCTCCAAATTTCTCCTTGACCATAACAAGGGGGTCCTTATCGATCAGATTTGAGCCACTATATGCTTCTCGAAGGAGTGCTGTGTAAATCTTGTATTTATTAGTCACGTAGAATATGCCAGGTTGTTTAAGCAGTAAAACATTTAATTTCTCAGGCAATGCAAACTCTCTTTTAAAATGGCTAAGTTTTATGATTGAAATCTTCTTCCAAAGAGTTAATGAGAGTAACTCATGCACCAAAGCAATTGCCCTCTTCTCATTCTCCCTCGACCCTTCAGCTAAGCCACAAGAATCTGCGTAGGGCGAAATATACGGTGTTGAGTTAAATTCATTAAACCTTTCCCATGATTTTATCCAACTTAAAGGCAATGAACAAGGAAAACATGGCACTGTACTTTGCTCGCTAGCTAACGCTTCAATTCGAGAAACTGCTAACTCAGGGTTCCACGATATAAGCTCAACCTCAAGTGAACTTTTCCGACCACTGTGATTAACAAGGCGAAACATCTGAGAATACTTCGGTACAATTCTAATCAAATAATCGTCCGGGAACCCAAAATTACGCTTCAATTCATCGAGCTTAACAACATTGAGTCTCTGATTAGTGGTCATCAACAAGATTTTCGCCAACCGCTCCACAAAAACAGGGACCTGCTCTTCCTTAACAGACTCTTCTTCTTCAACCAACGACATCATTCTTTTAGTAAGCCGGCAATATTGCACATCATTTTCACGAAAGACCTCAAAACAACACGGGTATTTATTCAGCCAATTTAGCGCCTTTCCCTGCATATCAAGGGTCTTAAACTTCTTCTGAATAAAGTTTACAGGTGCTGCCTGGTTAGGGTATCTCATGATTATGTTCTTAATCTGGTTATTGACAGTCCATCGACGGTTATGAGACAGAGCTAATTCAAGATCAGGGTCTTTCTTCATTGACCAAAGAGAGAACCTTCGGACAAGAACTACGTCGAAAATAGAGTTAAAGCTACAGCTTATGTACTTGGAAAACAGAGACACCCTCATCATTTTTGTCCTCAGAAAACTCTATCAGCAAGCAGTTATACACCGACACGAAAACCCGGATACCAAATTTATTCAATACCCATCTCTATTCTCTAATTAACCAAAACTACTCATGTTGAAGCAACTGAAACAAGTTAAAAAAAAATTTCTCACAGGCATTTCATCAAACATGTTCAAGGCATAAAAACCATAACATGAAGTATTAAACAGGTCACAATATAAGTGAAATTGAGTCAAGATATAGTTCCTTTTTTCACCTAAAATTGGAAAGAATAGGAAGATTGTGCATTACCCAAATGACAAAACAAATGAGCGGGGATGATGATCGATGATAGTTCACTCTTGCCAGTTTTTAAAGTTCGCAAGATAAAAGACTTGTAACAACTGTTGACTAGGAGAATGGAGGTGTTTTTTATTCGGTTCGGTTCGGTCCGGTCCGGTTTGGTCTGGTTAAGAGTTAAGACCTCTATTGATTTTTATTGATCAGAATTTAAAGACAGAACCGCACTTAAAACACAAATTCTAATTGAAGACCGATATAATCTCTCATAAGCTGAAAACTAGTCAAATAGCATCTGTAAGACAAAAAAGAAAGTTCTTAGATACTAGTAAATTATTTGTTTTATATAGTCAAACGAAATAATATTTGACCCGTTTTATTCTTAAAACGAATATACCCGTCTTAAGAAAGACTTTTTTTTTTGCAACGGTAAAATAAAGTTTATACATACATAATAAGGTTTATTAGACCATATTTATTTATTACATAATTGAACCGAACATTAATACAACATAATAACAAACTACATAAAATACGACGGTTCAACTGTTGAATGTTTTGTTTTAGACTAATTATCGAGAGAGATTTTATTGCAAGTTACAATCAATGATGTTATATATTGTATTCGAGCAAGTCTGACAAAATGAATGTCGAAGCCTTTGTCACTATGACAATCGCACATTTTTTAAGTTTCATCATTTGCAAACGGGTTATTTTGTCATACACAATATTAGATACAAAATTTGCTTTCACAAAATGAATGTCGAAGCCTTTGTCACTATGACCAGCCCCGTTTGTACTTTGCTTTCACAAATATCGACTGAACGTCACCGATAAAAAGTTATGTTTTTTTTTAATCTTGATTAAACGCCGAATAATAATATAATCCTCTTGATACAAAATTTTCTAAATAGTAGATTTAATAAATTTTAAAATATGTTAATTATATCAATTTAAATGTAACTTTTTTTAAACACGTCACTCTACAATTTCGTGTTGCAGCACGTGATTTATACTAGTGTAGTATCATTATCCTAATGCGTCCATCAAACCACTAAAAACCCTAAAAAAATGGTGATTATTACTATTTTTTATTTTATTTTGAATCACTAAGCCATTTTCACGAATATATAATTTTAAACTTCTATCAATACTAATATAGATACATTAATTTTCCAATTTTCAAATTGAAGTTTTTTTTAATACAAAACAAACCGAGCTAAGCCGACCTTAAACCATTATGCCAAAAGACCAAAGTCAAATTGTCCAAGACAACTATTAAACCGCCACAAATTATCACTTATGACACGTTACAAGTTTACAACTTACAATTATGTGACGTCTCGCAAGTCGCAACCGGCTTAAATAATGTTAGACCAAAGCATCTACATAACCTGTGCGCAAAGTAACAATAAAAAGAGAAAAACAATAAAAAAGGGTAATGATAAATACAACCCTTAGGGTTGTATATAAGCATTAAATGAATTACCTAAAGTGGAATTAAATTAGGTATGTTTGATAAAATTACGCGTATATCGGTGTCATTAATATTAAATATAAGCTTTTAAATGAAAAATCCTATCAATCTGTCATACTATTATTTTCCTATTTCGGGAATTATTTGTTCTCCTTAATCCGAATTCGAAACAATTATCCACATTAATCCTTCTCCATTTTCTTCCAAATAAATCCAGATTCCAAATCTCACCAATTTACTTCCACTATAATCATCATCATCAACATCAAATTCAATCAATTAAATTAAATTAGAGATTTAACCAAATAAAAACCCCCAAATCTCTCAAGTTTTTCCTTTTTTCACAATAATGGCGGATCAAGAAGAAGAAGAATTGCAGATGGCGTTAAGAATGAGTATGGAACACTCACCATCGCCAGCAAGCAGTTCACCACCGGAACCTAAACGGATTAAACCTAGAGACGTCGCCGTCGCCGTCGCCGGCGGTGCGGAATTTCCGGCGGAAGAGTCGCCGGAGATTAAAAACCGGCGAATGCAGCGCGAGCTGCTTGCTGCGGCCGCTGAAAAGCGGGCGTCAATGTTGGTTAAAAACCAGCCATCGACGCCCGCTGTAGCGGCCGCGGTCGCAGTCCCAGTCGCAGCAACCGAGGTAGCTGCGACTGCGACGGAAGTTAGGGTTAGTGAGAGTGAGGAATTGGGGGAAGAGTTGACGGCGGAGGAAGCGAATGAATTGTTTAGAATTGTGTTTGGTGGAAGTGTTTCTAAGGAGATTCTTGCTCAGTGGACTAATCAGGGTATTAGGTACTTTTAATGTACTCTCTCTGTCTCGATCATTTTTTTAGTCAGTGGCGGAACCAGAATTTGAAGTTAGGAGAGACGGAAATTAGTAACCGCCTCTATCAGCCCCTTACCCCCTAGTTTCGCCACTGAAGTAATGTAGCTAGCTATGTTATTCTGCTTATTAGAATGTTTGTTGGTAAATTAAAAAGTAGGCGAAGTAATGTAGCCCTTGTTAGCCTCCTAGTTCCGCCACTGTCTTTAGCTATGTGAATAAATATGATAAGTTATTGATTTACCCTTGGTTTCGCCACTGATTGTTATTGTTATGTTATTCTGCTTATTAGAATGTCTGTTCGCAAATTAAAAAAGGAAAAATTGTTAATAGTGCAAGGGGAAAACGCTCCTGCCAGCTCCTAGTTCCGCCAGACCGCCACTGTCTGTAGCTATGGAAATGTTTGGTTTTTATGATGTCTTTTAATTTGCATTTGAATTTGGAATTGTGTTTTTCTGAAATTGGCTGTTGAGCTAGGATTGAAATGTTGTTACTTGATTTATTGTGGAAGTTTGATTGTTGTGGGAGGGAGGATGATGAACTGAAATATTTCTTAGGTCATTGGATTATAAGGAGTTGATATTTTTAAGCCTGAATAGATTAGAAACGAGAGAGGTTATTCTTGTGTAATTGGGGAAGAAGATAAGTTCGACAATAAGTTGGGGGAGGGTAAGATACGATAGTGCTAGAAGAGAGATATTTTACTCTTTTGGTAGCTAATATGCTTTTAAGTCGAGAAATCACTAAGAAAAGAATTGGAAGAGTAAAACATGTGTTAATGGATTCCTTCAAATCCCAACCTGATTCTGGTGTATTTAGTTTCCATACTGTGATTATCTATTATGATTTTAGGTTTGAAATACCTTTATTTTATTGTCGAATTTGCGTATGTGTATAACGTATTCGTATCGGAGTGTACTACGAGTTAGGCCTTATTAAAAACAGTGAAGACATTGATGCATTTGGGATAATAATCAGCCTTTCTAATTGAAACTAGTAGATAGTCTGTTTTTGGACGATCTACAATGAAGTTTCACAGAGAAACTTTTTTATCTAGAAAGCAGTGACTGAAAAAGGGATACTAGTTAAGCAACCAAGAAGTTGAGGTATTTTGGAAAATATTGTTTTGTGAAAATAATGATATATGAGAAGCCTACATTGAAGTTAAAACGAGGGTGGATTGTTGTGTGTAGGAGTTTTTTTGCTTCATAAAACTTGTTGAAGTAGTGTTTGAAGATAGCAATTCACATTGTGGCTGATTTTCAGGGTTCGATAGGAGAAATAAGCACAGGCTGCTCCAACTTATTTTTCTTACGTACTTCATGCTTTTCTTCCCATTAGTGGCTTATTTTGGAAGGCTAGATTGGTTTCTTTCTTAGTCTTTATAATCTGACTGATTTGGAATCTTAATGAAGGTTTAGCTCTGATCCAGAGACATCTATGGGATTGGTGCAGCACGAAGGTGGTCCGTGTGGTGTGCTAGCAGCCATACAAGTATGTCGAACCCTTGTTCGCTAATCCGTTTTTTAGTAAATTAATAATTAGATCATCGGTACTTTTACTTACGTCTCGTGCATCCCCCACGGACTTTTTGTACTGTGAGGATCTGATGAATTTATTTGCTTCAATTGAGACGCATTTAGTGACAGCTTTTTTTTATGATCCACATCATGGAGCTAATGTAATTACCACATTGGTTAACAAACTAAACAAGAGGTTCACGTTCACAAATATCTTGATGATTGTACATAAGACTGATTTATCCAGCTCTTTTTTTCTTGGTATCTTGAATGGATCATTAAGAATTTCTTGATTATGTGTTTTTAATATTCTAGTGACTGTGATGATATGGGAACTCTCAAATTGGGACTGGGGAGGTTAATGTTTCCACCTGATGATGAAGTATTAAAGTGAGAAAGTTTAATAATCCATATTGTAGTCAGCGTAAACTATGGTTTACTATAGATTAGAGAAAAATTTAGAAATCAATTATAATTGCTTCCATAGTCGTCTCTGTTTGAATCTTGAACGTTGTTTACTACAAATTGTTTTCTTACTATATACAATGCTAAAAGCCATTCTTGATATTATACTGGCGGTCCTTTGTATTACGAAGTTCTGAAGTGAGAGAGGTTTATAATCCAGCTGAGAATGTAGGATTAGTCAGTGTTAACAATGCTTAACTTTAGATTAGAGAAAAAAATCGATATTAATGATACTTGTTTCCATAGTAGTTCTGAAGTGAGAGAGGTTTATAATCCATACTTGTTTACACAGTTGTCCATCTTGAAGGTTCTTTACTACAAATCCTTTTCTTGATATGCTAACATGCTAAAATGCATTCTTAAATGAAGACATTGAATCCCTATTTCATTCCTTTTCTTCTTGATATTATAATGACATTCCTTTGTTTTGGGGACACTGGAACCCGGACACGGACAGTGCACTCTTAGAAATATCATTCTTTCTTTTTCTACAATTAATTAAAAGTTACAAAATGTCGACTGTATCACCCCATAACTAATATAGATGGGTAGATTGCAATGTCGCAAAAGTTGCAAAATGTCGACTGTATCACCACAAGCAATGAGTTATACCTCAGTTAGGCAGAGCACCTTATTTCACGTGCTCTAATGTTTTCCATGGGAGTAGATTGCAATCAAAGAAATTTCATTAATCTTTTTGAAAACTCGATGTCTTATTCTATGATTTTAAGGAAACAAAACAAAGAAATATACCCTCTTGTGGATATGCCGGAGGATCACAAAAAGGTTTCATTTATTATTGAAAAAGAAGTTTAGAATGGAATACGAGATAATGCAGATCGTGCTGATCCAATTATTTTAAAGAATTTGAACTTAATTCACATGTTCTGATCTTCTGATTATTTCAGTCATGGTTCAAAATCTCGGCCGAATTGTATCGAATTTTCACTCTACTGATACGAGGTATCACCTCAGAAATTACTGAGATTCCCCGCAATGGCCGATTAAGGACCGATTATACCTCTACCGCGACTACAACGGGATACTGAGATTTTGAACCATGATTTCAGTCTAGTATCACTCAGTTTCAGCTAGCTCATTCACTTAGAAGTCGAGTGTTAGCTGCAGCTGAGCTTGATTGAAGTGTAGCTTATCGTGAGTAAATCCTAGTAGAATGTTAGTTGACTCGTCAACTTCAAAAGCCAGCTTTGTGATCCCTTTAGTGTGTAGTTCAGTCCTATTACTGATCAAACGTAGCGGCATTCTCAGATTCCGTGCAATCTTAAACTCCTTAATACAAGGGCCTGGAATTGAGGGCATACGGGCAGATGGAGTAGTTTAGCTTGCTTTCGGGATGCAATTCATCACAAGCTTGGCAAGTTCACGAGTTGCATTACTAGTGTGCAGAGTAACTGGGAATCTTGTTAGTTATTTTCGGAGTACATATCATGTGTGTGTTGGAACTTAAGAACTTGGATGAATGAATCATTTGTTCCCTTAACCACCTGTACTAAATACATTAATTATGAACTGTCAAGAGGTACCATCGTCAGGGAAATTAAAGTTTATCATTTCATTACACTTTCTATACCAGTGCTGCAAGTACAAAATATTGTAGTTATGCTATTTTGAGGATGTTCCCGTTCAGCAGTCATAACTCAGAGATACGGAGTACTAGTAAATGTTCTACATTTTCCTTTGTGAGCCGTTCATAAATTAATTACATTTTTACTTTAGTATGTTCGTATAGAAACAAAACTGATTTGAATTGAACGGAGTATTTAAACGCGTTCACTTGCATTTGGTAAATCTATGTATTTATGTATGTGTATCCGTGGTAAAATGTGATACTGTAGTCATTGGTGAATGTGTGATTTGGACTGATTGGTAATTTCATTCTTTGTATTTTCTATCTGATTGTCTGATGTGGTTGCACAAATGTAAAAGGAAGGGTCTCTTTGTCGCAAGTTAAAAGATCAACATGCTCCAAAAATGTTTGCCAATGAATTTGTTTTTTGAATCGAGGTCCAAATTATCAGGAACCCACCCTAGTGTTTCTTACGAGTTAATTTCATGTTCTTATTTGCTGACACAACACAATTAATCCGATATCTGAATAAAACAACCCGAATTGTCCCGATTCAAACCCAGACCCGATCTGAACAAACTGTGCTGGACCTGACAGTTACCTGACTCAAAAACTTATGATCCTCCAAAATGACTCGAATTGACCCGAAATGACTAAGTGACGAATAGGTAATCACATTAGAGATTATCTAAATTTGCTGTGACCTGGATTAGCCCTGATTGGCGAGACTTGGAAATTAAAAGTTACCCTAAAGTCACTCATAGCAAAATGACCAGTGTAACTGCTATTTGGGTTTACCTGAAATGACCTAAACCGACCTTGCTTAAATTTGATCGAAATGACTCGTTTGCTACATCTAGTTGTTTGGGATCCTTCAATCAAATTCTTACTTCACTGGATGAAACATATTAACTCTTCCATCCTTTTTTTTATCTTCATACCTTCGTGGGCACAATAATTAAGGAAGCTAATAGTATTTTGGGGAAAATGAAAGCCGAGGAAAGATGTGGGGTTAGAAATGATATTGAGCACAAATAACGGACAAAATAGGAAAGATTCCCAAGTAGGAAGGCTGAAGATGGACAACATAAAAATGAAAGTAGGAAGCTTAAGAGTGGATGGAGGAAATAATATTCTCATTAAGTGGAGCTACAGCGTAATTTTCTAAGACTGTAGTAATGTAGAAGTTTTAACATCCTCTTAAATCCCCAGCAATATGGTATTTGTAATTTATGTTCAGATGACTAGTGATCATTTGTATTCTTAATGTGCTATGCCGCCTCTTATTTTTGGGTGTGACAATCCATATCACAGTCATTTAAGTCTTGGTTTCATCGAGGTCATCTTGATAAGCTCTATGATTTTGCGAAAGATATCATAAGCTGTAATGTTCAGCTTGCTTTTAGGCTTTATGCTTATCTTTCCTTGTAAATTTTGCAGGGGTTCGTCCTTAAATACCTCTTGTTTCTCCCTGAAGAGTCAAGTAATATCACATCCAAAACACCGCAAAGACCTTGGCATCGTGAATCAATGACACCTGAAAGATTTGCGTCGATTCCAGAATCAAGAAGAAAAAGGTACTTTGCGTGTTCCATAATGCTCTCCGATGACTCTAGACAACACTATGACCATCTTTTTTTGCATGTATATGTTACTTATTTTGTCCAAAATATATTTTTGTGAAAGACTTATTTGGTAAAAATGCTCAAATTTTCAAAGTGGAATTTGAAGAATATTAAGAAATATAGTGAGTAATGAATAGAGGCTACTAAACGATAATATGCCACTTTTGACTGTCGTAATATTGAAGACATGGTTGATGCCTTTGGGTGAATGTTTCTTTAGTAGGTTTACTAGGTTTAATAGTGTATTTATGCTAGCTGATATATGTTATTCTGCAATGTGGGCGTGAAGCCGTGAATGTGCACTCTTTCTGCTATGTAGTCACAATGAAATGTTGTCTTGCAGGGCTCTTGTCAGAGGTATGGCGGAGATATTATTTCGTTGTGGAAGTAATAAAAAGGTGGTGATTGCAACTCTTAACGTTTTGGACACTAATGGATTATTTGTCAATGACGGTCCTAAAGATGAGGTATACTGAATAGTATAATACTTTTATAATGTTAGCATAGTTGTTCTCAAAGGAAACACGCTTTAACTGTTATCAAGTTAAGTATTTAACGCTGAAATTGTTTTACTCTCCACAGATTGTTCTACAAGCTCTAGAAGGCTTCTCAATGGAGTCTGCAGCAGATATGCAGAAAACATTGAGAGTAAGTACATACACTTCATCTGCAAGCGTAATTCAGAGGCTGGAGGCAATAATTCCTATTTTCGAGAGCCGTATGGGAGCAATGTTATTCCTTATCTCAGCATTGCTCTCTCGAGGACTGGTATGTCAGTTAGGTTGATGCTATGCATTTGCTGATAATTTTAGTATAAAATTATAAATGTGAAGCAAAATACCTCTATTCCTGTATTGAGATATTATCAAATATCCGATTTTAACTATCTTCAGCTTTGAACTATGCTGTATTCGATGTGGGAGTGAAAAGGGCAAATAATGTAACAAAGCAGTAAATAATATGGGCTATGGTACTATGACTTAATTGGCTAAATGTTTTAAGTACAGATTACTTTTGTGAGAGATGATTAAAGTAGTAAGGCAGGGTCTTAAGGTTTTGGTTCTTTGGAGTTGATTTATGCATCTTTGAGCATTTTCACCATTTATCTGCTTTGCAGCATGTCATTGCCGCTGTTTTTTTTTCTCCTCATAAGGAAATATGGAATTTCTTAGTGAAAATATTAGCTTCGTTGCCCTACTCCATATTTCATTTTGGGTTTTGCCGATGTGACTTTATTTTGTGTGGAGTTTCGCTATTCCTTGCTTGGACAATTTATGCTCGTGGTATATGCTTGTTTGTGTGTGCTGTTACCTTGTTTATTGAGCTGCTTCTCTTTTTTCTTGTAGTTTACAGAGGTCTTATCAAAGATCTCTGATCGCATTGTGTTCTATGATTGCATGGATTCTTACTTCTAAAAATTAATTACCTCCTGATTTCTGTGTATGATTTTCCAGGTTTCCGTTCAGGCTGACAGGGATGATCCAGGCCTACCATTAGTAACTGCCCCTTTCGGCCATGCCTCTCAGGTGTCTTTTCATCTCGCTTTACTGTACAATCATGTATGGGTGGGTCCATATTATAATTCATTGGGGCCCCGTTTGAAAGCTAAAATTTTGTGTATCACCCAAACTTTTTGGTAAAAAAATGTTGAAATTTTCTACTTTTTCATAATTTTCTTCGGAAAATACTTAATGGGACACGGGTTAGCCGGAAACAAAATCTTTTGGATCCACCGTCGATATCATGTCACCTTGCGCTGTCTCTTATATTTTTATGTATAAACCCAGGAAATTGTAAACCTATTGCTGAGTGGCGAGGCTGTTGCAAATGTGTTTGATGAGAAAATAGACTTGGGCGGGGGCATGTTTTTAAAAGGTGTATCCTCAAACGTTGAAATAGGATTCTTAACCCTTCTAGAATCCCTAAACTTTTGTAAAGTTGGCCTACATTTGAAATGCCCAAAATGGCCAATATGGGTGGTCGGGAGCGAATCTCATTACACCATCCTCTTTGCTTTCGACCCTTCCGTTCAAGAAGAGAATGAAATGGAAGAGAGGGAATCTAGAATCAGAAGGGCATTTGATGCACAAGATCAAAGTGGAGGCGGTGGCTTCATAAGTGTCGAAGGTTTGCATCAAGTCCTCAAAGAAACAAACATAAACCTTCCCCAAGACAAGCTTGACCAACTCCGGAACGCTGGCTTTGTGGTTTGGACCGAGTTTTGGCAAATTCTTTTGGACTTGGACAAACATTTGGGTGGTTTTAAGGATTCTTCAGGGTTAATGGGCAGAAAGGTGTTTGAGCTTTACCATTTTAATGGGATTGCTAAATCTGTCCCGATTGGCAACCAGGGTGAAACTCCCATGCAAAGACCACGGTTGACCAAGTTGAGAGTCTCAGTCCCACCTCGGTGGACACCCGAGGACTATATGGCCGAGGTGGCTGCCACATCTGCTTCTAGCGGGAATGATAGTACCAAACCAGCTGGACCAGAGCCTCCTCAACATGCTCCGTTAGTTGATTGCATTAGAACACGCTGGGCGCGTGCTACTTGTAACTGGATCGGGGACCCTCCAAGTATTGTGTGACTCTAAAGCTTGATCGACCTATGAAACTCCTGGATGCTCCCCATGGTCGTTACCTCATGGTACATATAGACACCGAAATTTGGTGGATTGTTGTATTATTTTTTGTGGATTGTTGTAACTATCGTATTTGAATTTGACTCTCAGTTTGTTAAGGATTATTAGGAAAAACTTGATAATGTCAGACGATACATACAACTATTGACCTTTCTTTATGACAACTTTGGGTTAAGAAAACCCATTTAGCATCGTACCGTCTCAGGAAAGAAAAAAAGAAGAAGAGAATTGTAGCTGCTACAAGCTTGTCATCCTTCTGCAGGTTCAAATTCACTCAATTAGTACTTCCCCGTATATATTGAAAACTGAAAACTCGGCTGCGAGCCGGGGTCGAATTAGATTGTCTGAGGCACTGGTGTCATACCATGCTCTGTTAGATTATGATTCGATGAACTACTAGATCTAAAGTTTGTGAATCGTGCAGTTAATGCAAGTAATTATCTCAAGCCGAAGCAATAAGCACCATAGTGACTTGGTTTAAGGATAGGGTTAAAGTCATTTCATCTTATGTATACGACCCAAATCCGACCCGGCCGTAATTTCAAGGATTTCTCCATGAGTTATGATTGACTGTAGTAGTATTGAAAATTAGTTCAAAGAAATTCAGTCTCTTCTTTTAGGCTACTATGACAAGTGATTATAGGTCTCACTAAAGTTTTATTTTTGTACTAAAAGGCCGAAAAATGGAATGTCGTGGATAGCTCTTGTGATGAAGCATTTGAATCTGCATTTATTTTAGACGTTCTTTGGTCTCAATTTCTTTGAAGAGTTACTCGATATGTCCGTAAGAAAAAAGAAAAATGAAAGAGAAAATCAGTGACCGTCAAAAATTGAATTTAACCGGGTGAAAAATGAACGTGATCGAACGGGTATAGGTATATAAACCTGACTTGAGAAAAGTTCAAAAATTCTAACTAAAAACTACTGAATTATCATCTTTCAGCGGAGCCTAATAACACCCCTGCTACCTCCTACCTCCGGTACTCACCATCGGACAAAACAAGAGTAATAGTTAATTTGGAACAATAAGTCTCTCTCTCAAGAGAAATATATCCGTCTTAAGTTAAAATGAGTCAAAAGTTAAAATGAGTCAACTAACATCTCACTTGCATGAATAGAACAAATCTTTTTGCTAACATCGAAACATTGTGTTTTGTCTTATATATGCAAATGATATGTTATTTGACCAGTCTAAGGCTAAAGACGGATAGTTCCGTCTAAACGAGAATTTTTGAATTTGGAAAAGCTGAGAAGAAAACCAAAAGAGGGAAGAATAAAGAGAGGATGATATTTGACTATTGAGAAACCAAGGAGTGGGGTCCACAGAAATGTAGAGCATGTGAGTGAGAGAAAGAGGAAGACGTACATACATCATACATGAGACACGAGACATGAGACATGGTTATGTCATTTAGTCATAGACAAATGAAATTACATTACATTGTCTAATTGCCTATGTGTAGAGGACTCTATCAACCTACTCTTCAACCTTTTACGTTATCGACACTTTTGTGGGTCAAATTTTTCAGAACTCTCTTTACCATTTACTATATTTAATACTCCCTCCTATCCAAACGAACGTACCCGTGGGCCCGGGCACAAGTTTTAAGGAGAAGTTACTTTTTAGACTTTTGTGGGGGTATTTTTGGAACTTTACTTAGTATTAGTAATCTACAATTAAATAAAGCTCATAAACCTCATTAACATTAATGATTCCCACCAAAAAAGTGGGAAAGTTTTGCAATTTTTTACAATTTCTGAAATTTACACGTGGGATCCCCCAAAGTGAAAATTTCAAACTTACATTAAGAGTTACATAACCAAAGTGAAATTTTGGAGGCTAAATTTAAACTTCCCTCCAAATTAATTACAACTTCCAAGGTAGTCTAAATACAATAAATACTCACTGTTACATTAAATTTCCTCACTACATTTAATACCCTCTTTATCTAATTCTCCCTTCATGGAAAATGATTCCTCCATAAATGCTTCAATTCCTCCATAAATGATCCCATAACTGCAACATTAAATTCTTCTTTCCATTAATAACTGCATTAAAATATGGGAAAGGGATGCCTAACGAATAATGAAAAGGACGGGATGGCACATTTTATTCTTGCAAACTCGAGTAATGGTGAGCCTGGCCATGGTGTCATCAGCGAAGCAGCAGGCAGATGGGGTGTGACCCGAAAAACAGTATGGAAATGGTGGGGACGAGCAAAGATGAAGATGGCTTTAGGTGAGCCTATCCACTTACCATCACATAAAATGGGAAACACAAACAGACCAAGAGTCATAATAGACAAAGAAGCGATAAAAGCACTTCCCAAAAAGAAGAGGGGAACCATGGTAAAACTCGCAAAAAATTTAAATGTTGGTTATGGTACGGTGCAAAGATGGGTTAAAGCAGGTGAAATCAAGAAGCACACAAATGCATTACATCCATCATTAACCGAGGCCAACAAATTCCGACGCCTTATATTTTCACTTAATGCAATATTTCTAGACGACAATGATTTAAACTTCAAGTTTAAAGATATGTCAAATCATGTTCACATCGACGAGAAGTGGTTTTATCTTACAAACACTTCCGACACGTATTATGTATTAGGGGAGGAAGAAGAACCATACCGATGTACTCAATCAAAGAGGTTCATTACCAAGGTAATGTTCATGTGCGCCGTATGCAGGCCAATACTTGGCAGTGACGGTGAAGTCATTTTCGATGGAAAAATAGGGATTTTCCCTTTCACTGAGCAGGTGCCAGCACAAAGAAACAGCAAGCACAGGGCAGCGGGTGTTATCGTCACAAAATCGATAGAATCTGTGACGAAAGAGGTCACTAAATCTTGTCTTATAAACAAGATCATACCAGCAATCAAAGAAAAGTGGCCTACGAATGCAAGCAAGACCATAACAATTCAACAAGACAATGCTAGGCCACACATAAAAAATGAAGACCCAGATTTTAGAGCTGCTGCAGACTCAGACGGCTTTAACATTCAACTAGTATTTCAACCACCAAATAGTCCTGACTTGAATATTAACGATCTGGGTTTTTTTAGGGCTATACAGTCTTTGCAGAATGAAGACCCATCAAGCAACATAGATGAGTTAGTGGCGTCGGTGGAGAATGCTTTTAAGGTACATCTTCCAAGTAAATTGAATGACAACTTTCTAACTTTGCAATGTGTTATGACAGAAATCTTTAAGTGCAAAGGTCATAACAATTTCAAAATTCCACACATGAAAAAAGGGGTACTACAAAGACAAGGAAGGCTTCCAATCAACTTAATGGTTGATGAAAATTTGGTGAAAGAAGGTGTTACTTACTTAGTGGAACATGGGTTTCAAGCAGAAATTCAAACACTGATTCATCAGTTGGCTTACAACTTAGTTTAAGTCTGATATGGTTTTCATTTTCATAACAGCAGCACTTGAATAAGTTTTTGGAAATCGTTTTGTTGGTCATGTTTATGAGGTAAACATAGTCACTTCTTTTTGCTGAAATGTTTACATCCTAAACATATAACTATTGCAATGTGTGCTAATTAAGACTTTGTTGTTGGTATTATTGTTATGTTTATGTTTACATCTAAGCATGTAATGAATGTTATGTATAGTAGTTAAGACTTGGTGGTTGAAATGAATGTTATGTTTATGTTTACATCATAGGCATGAAATGAATAGAAAATCATCATTGTAAGCAGCAGCCTAACAACTCTCAGGAGAAATACTCCTCATCATTGAGTTGTTTTGGTGCCTCCATCTATCAACATAAGCGTAGGGTGGCATTCAAAACATGTTATTTTGAGCCTCCATCTATATACTTATGTTGGGGTGGCACCAAAAGACGACCCTTAGCCGAAACTTCATCAGGCCGTCTTATTGGAGTAGCATCATTCATATCCGACATCTCTCAACTAAAGCATCATCGAGATAACACACAACAGCAAGACCACTATATCAGACCACCAATAACCAATTTAGAATGACCATATTTGTCAACTTATCATATCATAGTTATCAGGGACAGAACCAACAGCAATTAACATCCTCAAACAATCATAATGACCATGAGAGCACCGCCAACACCAACACCAACACCAACACCAACAACAACAACAAAATCACAGTAGTAAAACGTCAGCATAAACAACAATATTGATACTAAATTAAGACGTGAGTAATGATATCCATACCAAACACCATGACACTAGTAATACTGCCTCATAGAGTAAGGGCCTTTCTGTTTTTTTAAGACTGGTAACATCGTACACATGAAGTCCCATTGTTCACGTTCCCGTTTTTCTTTGAAACTGATGTCCTCATCATCCACCTTAAGGGAAGAGGTTGCCTGATTGTCATCATCCTTGCCTGAAATGTCCAACCCGTCATACCCTTCATAAGAATCAGCCACAATAATATCCTTTGGAGACCCACTAAATCTGTCACCGTCAACATGATGAGGCAGATGATTCCTCAAACAATCAGAAAGAGGAACACCATGTTTAGACGCCATTTTAGATTCCTCATCAATGACAGGATCAGGAATATGAACGGTCGAAGAATCAGAATGAGGAACATCATTTTTCGACACCATCTTAGAATCAGAATGAGGAACACAGTATTTACAAGCTTCAAGATCAATTTTTTTGCGACATTCACACAAATTACCATTTCCTAATTTTGTAGATCTAGGGTTTTTGTTCATGTTTTTTTTGTAAAATCAGATTTGGGGAAATTAGATATGTGAAAGACAATAAGTTAAGATGTTGGCATGTGAATAATTTTGTGAGCTTGAGAGAAGATGGATGAAGGAAGACGGATGAAGGAGAGAAGAGAGAAGAGAGAAGACGGATGAAGGAGAGAAGAGAGAAGACGGATGAAGGGAGAGAAGTTAGGCGGACGAATGATTTAGGGTTAGGGTTTTCATTTAATTAGTTGGGTTGGGTTAAGGAAATAATTTAGTGTTTAGAGTTAAAATGGGCTGGGTTTATATAATTTGGGTAAGATAATAGGGTTGTTTAATGTGTTGTTGTCAATGGCATAAGTGTAATAAAAAGAAATTTAAGAGGATACCTTTGTCAATTTTTTTACCAAATAAGGAAGGGGAACATTGGATTGGATAGTCCGAAAAAGGAAAGTGGGTACGTTCGTTTGGATAGGAGGGAGTAATAATCAATTAAACTCTTGTTTTCTTTCTTTGCATATTTCGGTGAATATGACACAAATTCACCTTGAGAGTAATCACAAATTGGAATTTATAGTTATAGCGGGCATATCTGTCAGAAGTTTGTGACGAGTAGTGTCCTCTATCTCAAGAAGTCAAGTGGGAATTTATTGAATCTTCACTTACCCTTTCACTTGGCTCCTTGTAAAAGGGAACTCGACCCGTTACAAGCTTGTAACCACATACTTTGTTTATTCATTTATTAACCACAGATTCCATTCTAATCCTACCTTGTACGTACTCTCATCTTTGTTTTTGGCCCCCATCTTAATTATCTAATAATACTTGCTTCTATGCATTATGTAATCAAGGTTTCACAACAACCCACTTGGGGAATGATCTAGTTTCGCCAACAAATTCTTATTTAAGATGACACGATTCGTGTTAAGTTTAAAACGGGTCAAATATACATTAAATTACCTTATTTTGAACCTAGAAAATATCAAAAGTTTTGTGTTTATTACCACCAGTCCACCATGTGTTAGTATTTCACTCGTCTTAAACTTAAGACGGATAATATATGTCTTCATAAGCAAGACTTACTGAGGTTTGTGTAAAATTGATAAAGCTAACCCGATTTGTACCCAACCCGTACTCAAACAAAGGAATCGAATATTTGAATTAGACGAGGAAACTTGAATCGACCTGACCTCATTCGATCCGATTCGAATGCTTATGAACTAACACTAACAAAACTCAAGTCAGATAACAATGCATGGACGCTATCAAAATCGAATTAATGAACATTTTATCTTTCCTCCTATTACATTAAAAAAACCGTGATACTAAATGTATTCTCTCCAAATTAAACAACAAACATATTTTCAACAGTCGAATGCCCTACATCGTTGTTTAGCCGTGGTTTTACATAAACACTGGTGTAAAAAGGTTCAGACGAAAATATTTGTGATTTGTGAACTAGGTAGCACCAAAACGGACACAGACACGGACACGGACACGTGATACGGCATATCGTGAAATTAAGGACACGGGACACGCTGTTTAAATTTAATAAAATATATATTTTATAGTTATAAAGAAGGTACTATTTTATTTTTATATTAGTATTTGATATTAAATATAAATAATTGAAGATAAAATGTGATTTTGATTATAATTCATTCTCATTTTCTACCCAAACTCATCTTCGAATCAATCTTTTTTAGTTTTCAACCTCTTATTCCTTGTTTATAAGTGTCCGTGTGTCCAACACGGAACGGCCGATTAGGAGAAGTGTCCGTGCTACCTAGTTTGTGAATAGTAACTACAATAACAAAGACGGGACCACTTAATTATTTGATGGTCACACATCATATCATTTTTTTTTTTAAATATCTTAAAAACATTTTAGTCTCCAACATAAAACCCACATTCCATTACATTCCACTTCATGACATAATCACATATTCACATAACAATATAACATCAATAATATCAATATCAATAATAATAATAATAATGGAGATAAAAGAAGATGGTTTCTTAGAAGAAATGGTAGGTCTAACTAGAGATGAAACATGTACATGGATGGTTTCTCCTAACACCAACAATGACTCAACTGATGAACTCAACTGTTTTTTCACTCCAACAACAACCACCTGGTCGGGCTCAGATTTCCCAACCGCGAATTCTTCCTATGACTCTTTTTCGTCTTTCTATCCGAACCCACTACCGCTTTCGATCCCCGAAACTAACCCGTTTTCCGTCTCGTTGTTGGATATTCCTACTGCATTGTTCAATACGGGCTTCGGTCGCATTGAAAATAATAATAATAGTAATAGTAATACTAATACTAGTAGTCCTAGTAGTGTTACTAAGACTAAGGTTAAGAAAGTCCAAGGTCAGCCTTCTAAGAACCTTATGGCTGAACGAAGGCGTAGGAAACGGTTAAATGACCGTCTCGCTATGCTTCGATCTGTCGTCCCTAAGATTAGCAAGGTGATTTTTGTATTTATTTACGTGGATGAAGCTAAGCACAGGCTGACTAGGTCATGACAAAAAAAAACACATTAACCTTTTTTTCAAAATAGAGTTAATGTAGGTAAGATTGATGTTTCGGCCCTGGTAAAATTCTACCCAGGGCCGAAACATTAATATTTTTCCAAAAAGTTCGTTGAGGCCATGACCTGGTCGGTCTGTGCTTAGCTTTGTCATTAAGTGAGGGGTTCGATTCTTGTCGATAATGTGATTAGTTAAGTTGTGTGTGTGCAGATGGATAGGACATCTATTCTAGGAGATACAATTGATTATATGAAGGAGTTACTTGAGAGGATTAATAACTTGCAAGAAAGTGATGATGTTGGTTCTAACCAATTCAATGTTCTTGGTGTTTTTAAAGATGCTAAGCCTAATGATCTTGTTCGAAATTCACCCAAGGTATCTCTCATTTTCGTTACTCCGGTTTAATTTCCGCTGCCTTTTTTATTTGTTTTAGGAGTCGGGATTTTTATCGATTTAAATGAACTACATCTATACATTCTTGCAAGAATAAACTGAAAACTTATATGTAAGATTTGAAAATTGCGGTCGGCCGTAAAAGAACATATGAGCCGCTTGTGCTTCCAATGCGTTCCTCTAGCCAATTTGCCCAACTTATGCTTCGGACTAATTGACCTATGCCTTACCAAATTCCGATTCCAATCCAAGAATATATACACTGCAATAACTAATTAGAATATTGACATCTGAAGAAAAAGTGCTTAGAGGATTTCAGTATCAGCTTAGTGAAGTGAGTATCTGTTGACATTACAAAAACTCCGTCTCATCAAGTTATCAATGGTGGCAAGACGGACTTGTGCTGCTACTGTGACAATGATATACTGACTTTGTCCATAGTTTTGCCTGCATTTCTTCACTGAACATGTCACATAGACCCTTTAATTGCCGCTTACCCATGTGTTCAGTGCTCAATGAGCTCTTGAGCTTGCAAAGCGTTAAGCCGTTAGCAAATAAACTCGTCTCTAATCCTCAATAATGCCTTCCTCAACAATCTTGAGACTTTAGGGTTACATCTGAATCCATTTAGTTCAAATGGATTCAGAACCATAACCGAATCAATACAACCACGTAATGATGAAAGTTTTGTTCCAACTAAGAATATATCTTGAATGTTAAAGGCTCCCGTCCTTACGAGTTTTATACACGTACATTATCTCATTTAAAGATGGTCATCTTTCTTGATTTGTCGTGGTAAACCCATAAAAATTGATGACACATCTTGTCAATAGCTTTCACCACCCTTTGGTTAGAACCAGGCACACACACACCAGTATTTTTCGAGACCAGAAACTATAGAGTTAATTAAGCAGTTGAACTCTTCCAGCGTAGGAAGTAGCTTCGCTTATTGCAATTAACACATGCTGTCCCTAATTTAAAGGGTAAAGTACCTTAAGTGAACTTGGTAGCTGCAAAATTTTAGCTTATTAAACCAGCTTTACAGAATTACAGGAGACCAAGTGTAATTGTAAATGAAGTTAGTATAGTGAGTGACTGCTGAGTGCTGACAAATGAATAATTTGCAGTTCAATGTTGAAAGGAGGGAGTCGGATACAAGAGTCGAGATGTGCTGCGCTGGTAAACCGGGGCTACTACTTTCAACTGTGACAACACTAGAAGCCTTGGGCCTCGAAATTCAACAATGTGTTATAAGTTGCTTCAACGATTTCTCACTGCAAGCTTCCTGCTCTCAGGTACATCCACATTTTCTTCATTCTTTAACTGTATGGCTGATTGTCTGTATATGGGCTTATTGGCTAATAATTCCGCGTTTATAACTACTTACGCAATGGAACAGGGTTCACTACTGGGTTCTGAGGACATCAAACAAGCTCTATTCCGAAATGCCGGGTATGGAGGAAGGTGTTTGTAGGAATTTGCGAGTAAATACGCATTGTTTTACTCGAGCTATCATGCTTGTAAGACGTAGCGATTCGACAATCTTGTTTATCAGCCCGCTTTAATTTGCCTACCAAATAACACAATTTTAGATTTCAAACCTCCAGGTTGGTTTTCATGAATTGGGCCTTGTTTGTTTCTAGTCTCGCAAGTTTTGCCACCATTTGGTTCTAATAGGGAGCCTAGGGCTGGTCTAATATGCGGGTAGGCTCGGCCTGCCTATTACAAGGGCCAGGCCCGGGTCGAGCATATCCTACTTGGCCCGCCCCAAACCAGATCCATCCCTAGGCTTCCCCGTCCTGCCTTCGACTCACCCCTTGGACTGGATCCGGGTCCATCTCCATCTGGCCGGCCCACCACCTTTCTTGACGCCGGCCCACCCCCTTCCTCGACAGGTGCCCACGTCAAACAAATTAGGTCCGGCCCGCCTTCGAGTCACCCCTTGGGTCGGATCGAGTCCATCTCGACCAGGATGGCCCGCCTCCTTCCTCGAGTGGTGCCAGGGTCGAACAAATTAGGCGCGGTCTGACCCGGTTCACACGGTTGACTAGACCCAATTGGGATGATGAGTGATGTGGTATGTATTTAACCCGTCCATGAGCCACCCTCCGGGTTGAGACCGGATCTTAAGGGTCGGTCCGGGTCCGTTAAGGTGATAATGAAACGAGAGAGCTCGTGAGCAACTCGAGATCGGCTCGGTCAAAACTCGGCTCGTGTGAGCTCGGCTCGGGCTCGGCTCGAGAGCTTAACGAGTCAAGCCGAGCAAACGCTGGCTCGGCTCGAAAAGCTCGCGAGCAGCTCGAACTTGTGTGATTAGAGAAGATTTTCCTCATATTTTATAAAAATATTTTATCATGATTATATACTTGTATCACATATATCAAATTTCTAACTTATTTGTCAATTTTTTTTTTACATACTCCATCTTTCGAGCCTTGTTATTAAAAATATTTGAAGAAAAAAATTTAAAAATCAACAATTATATATAGGTCCGATTTGAGCTCGTGTTTGGCTCGAGCTCGCAAGCTTGATTACGAGCACATTTTTTTCAAGCTCGGGTAAGCTCGAGATCGGCTCGAGATCGAGTTTTGGTTCTTGAGCACAAGTCGTGTAAGACCAAGCTCGGGCTGGGCTCGGCTCGTTTTAGCACCCCTAGAGTCCGGTCCGGGATCCATACGGTCCGTTCCACGGATCAAGCTTTGAGCATCAACCAGTCCGCGATTTGAACCGTTCTGGTCCAGTCCGGGGCAGGGTTGAACCTTTGTACAACCCCACGGACATTTCCCCTCTTAAATGCGAATTGCTTTAAGGGTAAACAGATCCACAAATATATTTCAAACATTAATTAAAGGGTTATGCTCTTTCATAGACACATTTTACTCTTTCATGGACAAAATTGACCACTTTACCCCTGCCATTTTAACCAAATTGTTCAAGTTTGTTCTCATTCCTAATCTCTCTTTCAACTTCCTCCCTCTACATCACATACACCACCCCAGCCGCCACTGCCGCCACCATACCACCTTTTGTTCCACCGCGTCACCACCATTGTCTCACCCATCCTCCGCCTCTCAGACCGGCCCCTTCCCATGCTCCTTCTCTCAGTCAACTACATGCGTCCTCCGCGTCACCACCACTGCCCCACTCCCTCCCCCACCCCTGTTTCCTAACCGCCGAGATCCCCCAATCCCTCTGCTTACCGCCGTCCTCCCTCACATATACTCGCATATCGCCGACTTCGCCAACGCTGCTCGATCGACTACCGGCGCCCCTCCTTCGTCCATCGCCCTCCCTCTCCACTTCCGCCACCAGCCCCCTCTATGCTGCCACCCCTTTCAATCATAACCCTAATTTCCATAAAAATATCCCTAAAATTACATGTATGTTATTAAATTGATCAAAAAATTGGTGGTTACATTATATAGAAATGGAATTACTAATTGATAATATGTGAATTTGGACGTATAAATGTTGAATTTGCTAAAAACTGGTTAAACTTTTGAGAGGAAGGAGAAAGATAGATTTTTTTGTTGTCTTTTTAGAAGAAGGGGTAAGTGGTGGAAAATTATGGAAAAAAGTCCATAATAGAGTAAAACGCGTCCATGAAAGAGCAATTACGTAATTAAAATTCATTAAACTGATTAAAGTAGTCCAACTTGAAGGCGTGTGGGTTGACTAATGGTAGAAACTCATGTCCTACTAAAGCACCATGCAAGATTACAAGGATCACTCTAATTAATATAAGTACTCGATATTTGAACATTGATTAATCTAAAACAAATCACAAAGTCAAAGGAAAACAAAACCATCTAGATCTTAATTAACATAATCTAATGAGCTTAACTTCCAAATCTGAATTAATAACTGAACAATTTCAATCATTTGTGATACTTTTTGACAAATGGGTTGCATGCTTTGTACTTAAGAGTCTCAAAGTTTTTCACTCTTCTAATACGGCACTTCTTGTTCTTTGGTTAATCTCTAATTAAAGGTTGATTATTAAGTTAACCTAACCTAATCCTCCCTTTCATGTGGAACTAAACCTAACTTTATAAGGAAAGTTTCACTAATTACACTTATAAAGCAGCTTTAAGAAGAATGCGTTGGATTAATTAAATACTGATTAGGTGAAGATTAGTTGAATTGCTAAGTGTTGGTAAAAATAGAGAGGAGATGTAAATGACAAATTGGTACAAAAGACTAGGAAAGTCTCCTAAAAAAATTTTTTAGGGGAAAGTAATTTATTATTAATTGGTAAAATTAGGGACAAAATCGGAAGCGATTACATAAGTTGAGAAACTGACGGACATGTAATGAGCAATACCATGAAGAGCCTTGTTACCGCTTTTCCTAATAAATTTGGATCCTCTTCATTTCTTTCTCTCAATTTTCTCTCTAATACACTCATGTTCTAATATATTTTGTCTCTGCATTCGTTAAAACATTAATTTTATAAAACAATTACAACTATTAGATCGTTATAAAATTGCATTCGTTTCGTTCATAGAAAATGGAGGCAGTGTTATATATGTACATATAAATATAGCGTAGTGTTATATCTCAAAAGGAAAAACAATACAAGTATAAAAATAGTGTTTAAGAGTCATTTATTTAGGTAAGGAAAACAAAAACATCAGACTTGTGCAAAAAAAAATTGTCAATGGTAAAGGAAAAAAATTACTCCCTCCGTCCCGGTCATTTGTTTACCATTTCCATTTTAGGGTGTCTTATTCATTTGTTTACCTTTCTATATTGAGAATGTTTTCTATGAGTAATTTGATGTGCCAATAGGACTATTGTCCACTTGTCATCCACCAAGGACCACCACAAATGGTCCCCTACCATTTTCTTAATAATTGTGCCAAAAGTAAAGGTAAACAAATGACCGGGACGGAGGGAGTATTATACAACATGTTGTATAAGAGCATTATACGACATGTTAGAAACATACAAAAACATCTTATATTCAAATTGTGTGAAGACCCCTTGTGAAAAATCTAGTGAAGAAACATTGATACAATAGAAACATACAAAAGCGCCTTATATTCAAATTAGTGATTCTAGTTTTTTGGCAGATTGATTTTGTTTGAATTTTACAAAATTATATTCCGTCAATTTTGACATCATTTGCAGATATGATGTGACGTGTTGATTAATGAATTGATCTTTTCAGGAAAGAAATACTCACATATACGGTCAGGGTTAGTCGACGTTAGCTCTAGTAGACACATCAAAGTTCACTAATTCATCTACAAATCTCACAATTAACGGTCTTTTCAGACTAATACAACACATAAGTTTATCACGAATTATTCATGATTTGATAAAGATTACGAAATTCGTAAATTGTATGCTAATCCGTGTTTATGGTCTCATTATCCTTAATTGATGATTGATCAATTGAAAGTTATTGCTGCTGAGTGATGACATTGATGTATGAAGGTAGAATTGTAGGACTTTTTATGGTTTGGAAGTCCACAAATCATGTAAGGATACCCTAATCTTAAAAATGGAATGAGAAAGTTTAAGTATAGCACAAAATTTGACATATAAAGAAAGCATCAGTAGGTCTTCCTTGTGACGGGTCGGACCTTGCGACGGGTTTTTCCTCTAACAAAATGGGTAGAGGGAACATGTGGGGCACCCCCCATGTGCTTCCCCTTTTCCCTTAAATGGGTCATTTGTGAGGGGAAGTGGTACCCGTCGCAAGCTTGTGACAGATACTGTCCGTCACAAACAAGAATTTGTGATAAAGCATAGGTTCCAATCTCCAACCCTTTGTTCTATAATGATGATTACATACTTCTCATTTCTCAAGTTTGACTATAGGAACTTTTGAGTTCTAAGGTACTTGCCACATGCATTTGGAGTATTTCACGAAAGGTCCTACTAACATGGAAATGCTCTAATGCTTATAAGTTATAACGTGTTTTTTTTCGGAAAATTTTCACAATACCCCTAATTTTGATAGTTTGCTCGAAATACCCAAAATTTTGACCCGATAAACTTTAAGTGGTCATAATTCGGGTTTACAAACTCGTAAAATGACGAATTTTTTTTCAAATCATTGATCTTTTTGAGAGCTACGATTTGAAAAAAAAATTTGTCGTATTTGGATCCCGTGGCTAGGAGTTTTCGTATGTCAAAGTTTTTTTCACCGAACAAACTTTGAGTGACCATATCTCTCGCAATTTTTTTTGTCAAATCGTAGTACTCGGAAATATGAGTTATGGCCATATCTCTCGCAATTTGAAAATTTTTTTTGTCATTTTCCGATTTTTTAAACACGAGTTATGACCACTTAAAGTTTTTCGCAGCAAAAATTTGGGTATTTCGGGCAAAATTTCATAGTTCGGAAATACCGTGGGAATTTTCCGTTTTTTTTTACTTCGAAACCAGCTAGTCCGAAATTGATTTAACGAAATTCAAAGTGTTTCATCCTTAAAAAGAAGTAGGGATAAGGTACAATAGTAAAATGGATAAAAGTGGTGTATTACTCACTTTACTAGAATATAAATAAAATACGTTGTTTTGTTTTTCTCGAACTAAAAATAGTGATAAACTGACGGAATAATGAATTTAGAGTTTATAGCATTTAATCCTGTATTATGGCCACCATAAGAAAAAGAGAGAGAGGAAGAGTTATGATTTATGAACTTATGGAATTATGGGTTTTCAAAACATAAAGATATCCAGAGCATAAAGATATTTCAGTTTAATTTCGGGTTTTCCCTCTTATTGTACCAAAAAAAAAAAAAAAAAAAAACATAAAGATATGACTATAACTTATGAGTCCCTCACTCCCTCAGAGAGTGGTTATTGTCAAAAAAATATTTTGCTTGCCCAAGCGAACCAAGGTGAAAGAAGAAAGTTTTCGCGTCTACAACTTAAGATCTCAATCCTCAATATCTCAAAGGATAATTCAACATTTTCTATTAATCGTGTCGCCATGGAACTCTTGAGTAAACTCTTTTCTTTTGGTGTAAACTGTAAGGTGCGCATAAGGTCGATTTTGATAGTATAATCTTTAATGGCTTTATTAACTAAGCTAATTAATCCGTGGATTTTAAACTAAATTCTTCAATTGATACAATATAGAAGTAAAATTACTTGTAAAGAAAATGTTCTGAATAATGTTGTTGACCATTAACAACAATACAATTACATTCTAATAATGTTGTTGACCATTAACAATACAATACAATTACAAAGGACCGAAAAACGCAATGATAACACATTGGAACAAATTTTGGTAAAATGTTGCTCCATAGATTACAATTTTTACAAATGATCGAAACAACGGGAGTATTAACGCCAATGTCGACTACGATCTCTCAAGTCTCACCCTTTCCGCTTGTAATACGCCAACTCCGCCGTCTCTTCTCCATGTGCTTCAATAATTCACATTTAACTCCTAGATTCCCTTTTCTTAGTTTACAGACTACTCTATACTATACTACTTTTATAATTATAAATTTAAATACTGTATTTAAAATCTTGCATTTTCGAAGCCGTGCAAATCGCTGACACTTGATTTCAACGACTTCTTTTCAAGCTGATACTGCCTCCTCCAATGAACATGTGCCAGCTCAGCTTCCAACCCTCTTGCATATTCTTCACCCGAACCTGAACCCGACTGGATCACCAATGTCCGAGCTGACGTTATCAGATGATAAGCACTGGTGTAGTCTTCATGATCTACGAGCCGTCGCGACTCTGCCACGGCTCGCGTGAAGATAAACTGATTCCTGAGCCGCTCCACTCGAAGGAGCGACTCAGTACTCAATCTCCCTGATTGAGGCGGGGGCCGTGGCACTAACAGTGCCCGCTCCCGCCCGTAAATAACCTCTCCTGTTGCAGGATCTTTGTAACTGCAACGAACGCACATCACTTGGTGTGCATTCGCCTGTGACCTGTTATGTGTCCTTGCCATTTTTAACTCAACTAAAACCTCCCTCTCTTCTTCCGCGTAAAGGTCTCCGAGCCGAGCTGAGTCCGAGCTTAATAAAGACGGTCTTCCGTAACCTGAGTAGACAGCTGTGATTTCAACAGGAGCTGAACCGGACGCAAACCCGAGCTGTATTCTTAAATCCTGGACTACTACACTTAACAATCCACCAACACATTTAACATACCCATCCTGCTGAGCCTGACTCTGATGCCGACTCTGACTCGCACACGTCCTGAACCCTCCGAACCCGCTGCTATGAACCGGAATCTCAATATGACCAAACCGGGTTTCCTGAGCGCCACTGTAGGGATTATCAGACAAGAGAACGATTGTGCAGACCGGGTTTTTAGTCTTCCTGTCATCGAGTACTCGAGCCGCCATCCGTAAGGCCTCGCTGGCAGAACTCCCTTGGCCGCAAACCAACTGATCAATTATCTTCCGAGCCGCTTTCTGCCCCTGCAGCGTCATTCGCCGCAGGGGTAATATCCGATGTGGAGCTGACGCAAAAGCGACGATTGAAAGACGGTCAGCAGAGCCGAGCGACGATATGACGAGCCTCATAGCGCGCTTTAGCATCAGCAGTTTAGACCCTGTCATGCTGTTACTAACATCCAGCACTGTCACTAAATCAACAGGTGCACGGTTCGTTTCGACAGTAGGCGTAGACGGGGCCTTAACGCTTAATACAACAGCATACGTCTCGTAAGACTGACTCCCCGATACCAATGCGGTCTCGGGGAGAAGCTTCACCTCCACATTCCTCCTCCTAATGACAACCTTATTATTATCAGTTGAATTGAAGCGAGGAAGCGGGTCCTCATCATTGTATACAGGTTCATGAAAACGAGTCATATTGGCGTTAGCAGTAGGTGTGACGGGTGCGCTGGCAGCAGTGTTGAGAAAAGGAGCGTCTTTCCAGGTGACGGAACAAACAGGACAAACAAGAGAATTATGATTGCTACGAACGTTGGATGCTATGCAGGAAAAGTGAAACACGTGTGAACATTCCGCAGTGTAAATGGCTGAACCGCCTAAGCCGGTTTTAGCCTTTAGACTGTGGAGACAGAGAGGGCAACTAGACTTGGACAGACTAAAAGTGTTCTTAAGGATTGCGAAAGGGGAACGAGGCGAGCGCGAACACTGGTTGGTGTTCGTGCTTGCCTCGAGGGTATTTGGTAAGGAGGTGCGGACGCGTAAGCGAGGTGTTGATGGGTTGCTGATACTAGAAAAGAAGCCTAATTTACTACCACTCTTATTTTGAGTAATACTTGCTCTCATACTTTCTTCTTCATCATCATCGTTTGCTAGTAACTCGGTTTTGGAGATTGTTGTGCATAAGGCTCTTCTCCATCCTCTTCCCATTTTTATCACAAAATGTTGTATAGCTAATATGGCTTAGAGTCAGGTTGTATTTATAGAGAGAGGGTGGGAGATGAACGAGGGGACCAATTAGGGGCTTGAGACGGATATAATCATGCCAACACATAATGGATTTTGCTCGACGTTTCAAATGAAGACGAGATTTTGTGATTAATTTGTAATCAAATGTAATCAAGTCTTTCGGGCCGCACTTTTTGGGTAACTTTCAGGTCTCGGGTCAGACTTATAAGATCGGGTTAGTTTTGCCAACTAGTATTAGAGTTTATGGTAATTCCAAAAATGGTTACGTTTTGCTATAAATGGTATCATATTTCCCGTCTTTATTTCAGACCAAAATAGACCGTAAAATAAGCCGACGTTATCGGATGGTATGACTATCCTCACATCCATCACGGATGGAGGTGTATTGATATGCCCTGTCATTATCTTCTTAAATAATGATATGATGGAATTGTTTAATGGTTATGGGATGAACAGAATCGCCCAAGGGGGGATTTAACAATTCATACCGTATTAATAAATAATGTGTATTCATTGGAAATGCCAATTTCTGATACTTAATCTGGCACCTTTGAAAATGGAGTGTCCTACTTACATTTTTCTAACTTGTTTAATCACTCAACTGTCCATTGCAGTATATCACCATGTTTCAGACAATCTGTGCATCTGCACCCCCACGTCAATCAACATTGTCGTACTAAATCGCCAATTTCTTCGTCTTTAATTGAGATCAAATTAAGTCGTCTCATGAAAACCGACTCTTGCACTTAATATTGATCATAAGTCCTCATTTCAGACGGACACTAACTGTCTTTAGGGAAACCGACTCTTAAACTTAATTTTCATCACAAATTCTTATTTTAGACGGACACTATCCGTCTTAAACTTAAGAATGGTCAAATACATATTAAATTATCCCACTTCTTGCCTAAAATATACTAAAATTTTTGTCATTATTACCAACACTTGATAATACTCGATCGGTCTTAAGATTTAGACGAATAATACCCAATTTAAACAAGACTGACTGAATGTTTATTACTTCACTTCTATTTACAAGAGCATGGTTTGTCCCAGTCCTATTACTTGATCACAAATTTTTGCTTAACTAAGACATATTCGTCTTAAAACATAAAATGGGGCAAATAAGATACATGAAGGCAAAAACAAAACAGTAGGTCTTGCTTAAGACGGGTCGGATCTTACAACGGGTATTTTGTGAGAGGAAATGGGTAGATGAGACAAGGTGGACTCCCCCCATGTGATCTCCACTCACCCTTGATGGGTATTTTGTGAGAGAATATGGTATCCGTCTTAAGCTTAAGACGGATACCTCCGTCTGAAATAAGAATTTGTGAAAACAAAATGTATCCCTATCATATTAGTAAAAACTAAAAATCTGTCCTATTAATGCTATTAACAATATCTCACCAACCAATAATTCAAAATAACAAGACCAAATCTTAACAATGTTATCAAACTGACCCCCTTGAACTATGTTTCATGGAGGTTTCAACTAACAAACATCTTATTCGGCTTGAGTTTATTCGGATTTCTCGATGGCTCAACACCAACTCCGTCCTCAACCACCATTAATGAGGCAAACCAGAAAGTCCCCAACCCTGCCTATATGTCTTGGCTTAAACAAGACGGGCTCATTCTCGGTGCTCTAATGGGCACCCTCACTGCCGCCCTCCAAACCCTCATCATTCGGGCAAAAACATCTAAAGAGGCTTAGGAAATCCTTGCCCATACCTACGCGAATCCTTCTCGCGTCCACATTCAGCAACTTAAAGACCGCCTAGACTCGATAGTTAAAACCTCGGAACAATCAATCAGTGACTATATCCATTCTATCAAGTCTTGTGTCGATCAACTTGCTCTCATGGGCAAGTTAATTGACCCAGAAGACATAGTTTCAAAAGTTTTAAAAGGACTTGACTATGATATTTATAAACCCGTCATTGACACGATCCGAGCCCGAGACACCACCATCAGTTTTGAGGCTCTTCACGAAAAACTTTTACAACATGAATTATTGATTAAAAATCAACCTACCTCAAATCATTTCAACCCATCTGCTAACGCTGCCTACCGCGGCCACCACCAAAATCGCAACCAAAATCGCTATTTCAATCAAACTCCGGCGAACAACCAGTATGTTGCCCAAAATCAGCCTCTCACCAATTCTACTCCTCGTCCTTTCAAAGGGCGTTGTCAATGGTGCCGTGAAATCGGGCACGTCATTGCAAACTGTCCGTTGTTTCGCCGCCTCTTCCCCAACATTGTCTTCCCCGCGCCGTCCTTCAACCGCCAGCCGACGGCCGCACCTCAGGCTCACACTGCCACCAACATTCAGGCGACTTCGACCCCTAACCCGAACTTTCTGCTTGACAGTGGTGCGAGCCACCACGTGACATTTGATCTGGACACCCTTGCTTTTCACTCTCCATACACCGGCCTGGATGACCTAATAATTGGCGACGGATCTGCAGTCCCGATTGCTAATATAGGTAATTTTCAATTGAATTCACTCAATTTTAATAACGTACTTCATGTTCCCCGAATTTCAAGGAATATAATTTCAATTTCTCAATTATGTCGTGATAATAACGCGTTTGTTGTTTTTTCACATGACTCTTTTATTATTAAGGCGATAGCAACGGGCCAAACTCTTCTCCGGGGCCAAGTTAAAGATGGAGTATACGAGTGGTGTCCTTCAAACCCGAAAGCTTACACTTCTATTAAAGGACCGCTCTCATTATCTTGGCATCATCGTTTAGGCCACCCAACGTATGATGTAATGAAACAAATTAATAAAAATTTATCAATTACTATTCCAGATTATTGTCACTGTGAATCATGCAATCTTGCCAAAAGCAAGAAATTACCGTTTTCGATATCCACATTTAAAACCAATTCCGCACTAGAACTCGTTTTTTCAGATCTTTGGACCAGTCCCGTTCCATCCTACGACCATTATAAGTATTATATCGTTTTTGTTGATCATTATAGCAAATATATATGGATGTATCCACTAAAACGAAAATCCGACACTACTAGTTTATTTTTACAATTTAAAGCGCTAGTCGAAAAATATCTTGACAAACCAATAAAACATTTTTTCTCCGATAATGGAGGCGAATACATCAAATTAAATACCACCTTACTTAATAATGGCATTTCTCATTCAACGTCCCCTCCGCATACTCCCGAACATAATGGATATGCCGAGCGCAGACACCGTCATATAGTTGAAACATTCCTAGCCCTTCTTAATCATGCACATCTACCCACCAAGTATTGGACTTTCGCTTTTAGTACCGCCACCTATCTTATAAATCGACTACCAACTCGATCTCTCAATGGTCGATCTCCTTACTCTATTATTCACAATACCGAACCCGACTACACCAACCTTCACAACTTTGGATGTCTCTGCTACCCATGGCTTCGCCCTTATACAAAACACAAATTAGAAAACCGCTCCGTGCCATGCATTTTTGTAGGATACTCCAATACACAAAGTGCATTTCATTGTCTTGACCCAAAAACCCATCGTCTTTACACCTCCCGTCATGTTAAATTTTATGATGACATCTATCCTTTTGCAAAACTCAACTCGGAACCAGTACCCCCTCCATCAATCGATGAATGGACTACACTTACTATTCCGATTATTCCTCCTGCTGCTAGCACCCCACCATCATCGGTCTTGACCAACACTAATCCCCCACGGCAATCCAAACATCCCGTCCAACATGTCTACTCCCGTCGCACGCCCTCCACAGCTGCTCCGCAAAATGATGCTCAAGTGCTCAACCCATCACAAATACGGACCCAGACAGCACCCCTTCGGTCGACATCCCTACCGCCACTTCCACTAATTCTTCCGCACACAACGTTGTCGGATGTAAATGGGTGTATAGAAACAAATTTAATCTCGATGGTACACTTAAACAGCATAAAGCCCGTCTAGTTGCTAAAGGTTTCACACAACAACCAGGCATAGACTACACTGAAACCTACAGTCCCGTTATTAAGCCTACCACCGTTCGTCTCATCCTATCATTAGCTGTAACAAAATCTTGGCCCATTCGCCAACTTGATGTTAACAACGCGTTCTTACAAGGTACTCTAACCGAGAATGTTTTCATGACTCAACCACCTGGTTTCGTCGACCAATCTAGACCAGATTTCGTTTGTCAATTACAAAAAGCTATTTATGGCCTAAAACAAGCTCCGCGAGCTTGGTACACTGAACTCAAAACCTATGTTATCACTCTCGGGTTCAGTCAATCCATCTCCGACCCATCTTTATTTACATTACAAACCACGACCACCTTCATATACATGCTCATTTATGTCGATGACATTATAATTACAGGACCTAATTTAACTCAATTACAAGCTTTTATTACAAACCTATCTAACCGTTTTTCACTAAAAGACCTTGGACCGCTATCCTATTTTCTTGGTATCGAAGTTACTCCGAATAATCTCGGACTACACCTCAGTCAATCTAAATATATACATGACCTTCTAGTTAAATACAACATGGCCGACGCTAAGTCCATCACTACGCCGATGGCCACATCACCCCCACTCATCCGAGAAGACAAAATGCCCGTTCATGACCACTCAACGTATCATGCCATCGTTGGCAGTTTACAATATTTGTCTCTCACTCGCCCTGACATTGCCTTTACTGTGAACCGCCTTGCTCAATTTCTTCATCACCCAACTGCCAACCATTGGACGGCCCTAAAACGTCTTCTCAGGTACCTCCAAGGCACCCAGCACCAAGGTCTCCAACTCCACAAAGTCACACCTCTGTGCCTTCATGCCTTCTGTGACGCAGACTACGGAGGTGATAAAGATACATACTTCTCGACAACAGGCTACATTGTCTACCTAGGCCGCAATCCCATCTCCTGGTCCTCAAAAAAGCAAACCGGTGTCGCTCTCTCCACCACCGAAGCAGAATTTCGTGCAGTTGCTTCTGTCACAACAGAAACTCTCTGGCTCCGGAATCTCTTCTCTGAACTCCGTATATCTGTCACCCAACCACCTGCAATCTTCTGTGACAACATCTCCGCCACACTGTACGCCAAAAATCCAATCTTTCACTCCCGAATGAAACACATGGCCATCTCCTTCCACTTTGTCAAAGACCAGCTCCAACGCCACAACATCCGACTTGCCCATGTTGCCAGCAGAGACCAGATCGGAGATATTCTCACCAAGCCACTGCACAAATTACAATTTCAAGAGTTACGAAACAAGCTTGGACTTATCGACCGCACGTCCAACTTGAGGGGGCGTATTAACAATATCTCACCAACCAATAATTCAAAATAACAAGATCAAATCGTTACCTCATAATCATATTATTCTTGCTGTCAAATATTTGTAAATATAGCAATAACAATAAATTAGTATCAATTAGTTGATTGTATAAAGGCTCCTATTCTAATTTAACTCCATAGTTGTACTATATATACATGTAATACTCAATGTCAATAATTATCAATTCCACTGCAAACAACCTTGTCTTATAAATGCAAGAGGTATTATTTAACATGTTTTAATCTAAAGCGAATATGTGGGAGTCTCGAAGATCTACAGTACTACACCGCTCCCCCCCTCTCTTTTTCTTTGCATATTTTGATTTTGGCAGCTGGGCTTTGAACTAATGTAATTGTGCTCGACTACTACTCGTTGTATATTCTTATAACCTAAGATTCGAGCCATGTTTCCCTCTATTTAATTTCCTTCCCCATATCATAAGGAAAATGAGATGGCGCCACCGGGGGTATAATAGTAAATTACGTAGCTATTTTCATGTCACTCCCTTAAAATCTGAATTTCAAACTAATTAACTAGAAAAGGGTAATTTAGGAACTTAAATTATTATATAATTATATCCTGATTAGTGATTATATATTATAGTTATACTCGTAATTAACTGTGAAAAAATATCAGTACGATCTTCCTGCAATTTTTCCACTTTTTGAGGAGTACAACAAACAACATTGTTGTTCTTTGTTTGCACGTCTTGTTGCCACCCTACATTTAACAGATAGTGAGATACATGATGTAGATTTGTATATCGATAAGGAGCTTAGTGTAGGCAGAAGACATAGTGGTCGAAATTAAAGACAGAACGATTGGTGGACAAGTAGTGGTTATTGGTTGCACAGTTGAATCCATTGTTGCTCAACTTTTGCTTGATTCGGAGTCGGGTTTTGCTTCCGATCTCGTATTTGGTGGCTACCTTTGTACGCAGAGTGGCAATGGGTTCAATCTGTGCGGGTGAGAAGGTGGAGCTTGGTGGTGATTTTACGACTATGGTAGTGATAATAATTATGATTTGGGCAGTGGCCATGCATGGTTATGTGATGAAGCCATGGTTATGAAAGCCGCAACATGGCAGTAAATGCCTAAATGGGTGAGATGGTAAACAACCAATCAGTCAAACTTGCAAAATTTTTGATAAATTGATCATTTATTAGCATAATTCTTGATTTTTTGTCTTAATTTACGAACTATCACAGTACCATATTCTCGAAACATATATCGATGGTCACTACTTTACATGGAAATTCATATGCCATTTTTTTGTAAAAATGAGTAATGTATAGCAATTTGGTTACTAATTTGACTAAATAAGATGCAAAATTGCTTTCATGTAAAATATTATTGATAAATTCAGTTTAGTTAAGAGTTTAATTGTAATTGAATGAATATAAAATTACATATCTACCCTTAAAATTTTGGCGCAAAATCGAAAACAAATTTTGTAATTTTCTTTTTCTTTAATTATGGTGGCGCCGAGATTCGGTACCACCCGGTGACGCTCTATCGCCATCCATATCATAATATGTCATAAAATGGTCAAATTTTATCCTAAATAATGTAATAAAATGAAAAAGTAATATTGACTTACTTAATTTTAGACGGGTCGCCTCGCCTTATATAAGAATTGCTGATAGAAGATGGATATAAGAGATATTACGTATTAGGTAACGGGCTTACTTGTTTCTCCATTGAAAAGCCCATGAACTTGAGATGGAGGTGGCAAAAAACAGGCCCAATTTGGCAGCAGACAAAGAATGTGTTCTCTGTTTTACTTAATCTTCTACTTGTCTATTTTTAGTCAATTTTGCTCGGCGCGCACGAGGCAGCTACACTGTATGTTCCGTCTTTTGATTCTTTATTATATTTTTCCACAATTCATTTGATTCTTTACGTTTGATTAAGATAACAGTGGAGGATGGTTATGATATGTGATATGGTACAAATTTTGATTAATTTTCCGTCTTTTATAAAATGTTATCAATCATGAATTCTAGTAAACTGAATGCGAAACCGCTGTAATTTTTCTGTCAATTTAAGTGTTTTTTTTTAAATGCCTGCAATTGATTCTTGTGCTGTAACTTGTAAGGTCTTATTAAGGTATAAGAACTATTGATTGGGCCTAAACTGTCACCAAACCCTACACTGATGTTACGGATAGCTCACCAAACCCACTGGAGACGGGCATTATCCGTCACAAACTGAAGACGGATAGTGCCCCATATGCAAGTGGGGGTATCTAATTGCCCTCCTCACTTGCATATTGTGAGAGGGGCACTATCCGTCTTCAGCTTGTGACGGATACTGCCCGTCTTCAATGAGTATTTGTGATCTTTATTTAGTAGAAAGTCGAATGGTACTACTGTTTCAGAAATGTTTGAATTTGACTTGCATAAAAGCTTCAACCCCGTTACGCCACACTGATGATAGTATACAATTTAAATTCCTAGATTTTGTGAGTTGCTGAGCAAGTGTGTTTAAACACGTTGCATTCGCAAAGGATGGTAATCCAAGTCCCACGATTGGATTTTGTTATGACTTGTGAATGTTTGGAAACTTTAATTAAAGAATCATGTGTTTTTCTATTAGCATTTTGTGATATACACAGCGATAAAGTTAGCTTGGGTTTGATGCAGAATGAGCAGCATGATTGACAGAAAGTGTCAGAGGAAATCTTTTAAGAAATCAATTTGAAGTAGGTAGCGCATAGCGTGGTATTTTGACTGATCAGGAAGAAAGCTGAAAGTGTTGGTGGTAATGTTTCGTGGATTTTCAGTGGCATTGGGAGCCAGTGTAAGAACTTGGAGGGGTATCTGCACTTTGGGGAATGATGCAAGTTGTCAAATTCTGTTGTCACCGTCTCTTGTTTCCCTGGACATGCTTGATGATTGGAATCTCAATGCTGACTGCACCCCTCGGGAGTCTGCTTCGAATTATGGTATGTCCTATAGTCCCTTGTTTATAATCCCATATTAATTTATGTTTCAGTTGGAGATCTTGATCCTTCTTTCGTTAGCTTTTCGAATATCATTATTTAACATCATAAGTTTGGTAGTCTATATGAGGATGCTTTTTGGATGGATAATTTATATTGTAGTGATCAAAAGTCCGACGACCGACACTAAGAAAATATTAAGGCCTTGTTTGAATAGGGGAATTTTGAGGAAAAGGAGGGAAGGGAAGGGATTTAGAGGGAGACAATGTTACATCTGGCATCATTTGTATATTTGGAAGGCTTGTCTTCTTCTAGTAGCATATACAAGACTTTAATATCACCTATTTGCACTAAGTATTAATGAATCAACAATGAACAAATGAAAAAGAGCTAAGACGATGAAATGCCATGAGAATGTTCTATTATCTCACGACACCAACACTCTACATAGAAGTCTTGCATAAAATAATTTTACAACAGAGATATGTAGCCAAGACATGGAAAAACGCCCAGTACATTTTTGTCCGGTGACATGCTTGTAATCTTGTATCATATGTTCCATTTGAGTGTTCCACTTCCATTCATGATTTCACGTCGGCCCTTTTTATCATTCTTGCAATTTTGAGATTTTCCAAAATTTGCACCAATTAGTGCCTGAAGAGTTAAGAACGATTAACACCTAAGAGGGGGAGGAGGTGAATTAGGTGGGCTTTTTAAATTTTCCTTCAACTTGATTAAATGATAACTTAATAAGACGTGATCAAATGAGTAATCTTGAGAAACTTAATTAAGACTAAGTTCACAAAATCAAATAGGCAGATCTATATCACAGCTGTAACATGGACAGTGCAGCGGAATAAGCTATAAAATGAAGACGAGAAGTAAATGACAAAGTAAATGAACAAACAAGACGATGCTTTTCAATTGGTTCAGCCTCTACTCCGAAGCCTACGTCCATTGTTATTTTATTGCTTGTTTAGAAATTTACTCAAATTTACTAAACCCCTTACAATGAAAATAACCTTCCTACCAACCCCGGTTGTACTCAACTAAGTAACTTAAATGTAAAGAAGTGATTGTTCTATCTCATAGGTTTACAAAGCCTTTAATCTCAATTGTTCACTTTGATGAACGTGGAGATTACAAATCAGACCTAAACACGAGATCATGGAACAGACTTAGTATGTCACAGTACAGCGAACTGATACATCAGTTTTACAGCTTGGAAAACAAGTGAAGACTTTTGCTTAAAAACGTTTTGCAAATATTAAAAGGACAAAGCTCTTTGAATGCATAAATGATTTGCAAGGTTTTCAATTAAATGCTCTTAAAAGTCTTGGCATTAAATGAGACATGTTGGTGCTATTTATAGAAGAGGAAGTGTATGGGTTTAGAGTGGAAAGGCAACACTTAACTCTTGTGCCCAAGAGGTAATATGATGTATCATATAAAAATCTCTTTAAAAGATACTTGGGACAGAAATGCAAAGCTCAAGGCACCAAAATTCTGAGTATGAAATACTTTTATGGGAAAAGTAATTTTTGCCATTTTTGTAAAAGTAAAAAACCTATTTAAAAAAATAAAGACTTTGAAATGGGTTTGTTATAATTCAATTTAGCAAGTGGACTCATGTCTCTTTTTCTCATTTGTAAAGTGCTCTTTGTTGAAATCAGAAAAATCATTTAGTCAAAACACTTGGTTATAATTCTTGAAAGTTTTCTCCTTGAACCGTATCAGAAACCATGGTGTCACAGTGACTAGCACTGTGACACGGTTTTGCAGTGTTTGTGACAAGGCTAAGAATGTTTCATTACCTCATTTACAACATTTGACTAGGGCAATGGCTTCTTTATCTTGATCAACATTGAATCATCTTGAGGAGATCTTGGGATCATCAATTGCTATCAAATATAACTAAGAAGCAAACATTAAAATGCACTTAAACTTGGCATCATCAACCAAGTAGTTCTAACAATGCCTTTAGACGGGCATATCAATTCACTTGTTGAGGCAAATATGACATAAATACCCTCACGCTCTAACCTCCTTGTTACAACTATTAAAACTTAGCGCCCTAAGTAAATGGAAACAATTGAGTGGAACAGAGGGAACATCATATTAGCTCATTTTCAAAAAATTAAGCGAAATGGGATCCTTGTAGGATTATGGAAAGAGGGTATGAGAAAGAACTGCCACTTTGCATATGGGGTTATAGTGGAATTGCAATTGGAGAAGCGGGTATTGTTCTTCAAGTACAAAGCCAAACAAACAGTAAAACAATGATTAAAACTGGATCGTTGCGCAGGTGCGCTGAGGTGGCATACATGTTTGGTAGATTAGCTGGCTAACGCATAGTTTCATCACTTAGTGGACAATGGACATCAGCGGTTCAAAATTTTTTTAAACATAACATGCTAGGCGATTTATAAACATTTTCTTTGGAACTCCCAAGAATTCGAACCCCTGAAATCTCCAATAGCCAGGAAATAAGAACAGGCTGTCTCTACCACAGCTAACGCGCTGGAAGTTATTTATTTCGCACAAGTAAGGATCTCATGATGAGGCCAAAGACTAGCTAGTCAAGTGACAGTTTTAATCTTTTTTCCCTTTCACTTGTATGTGAAGAAGAATACACGCCTTCCTAAATGGCGGTTTTTTGTATAAACCTACCACGTGAAATGGTGGTCCTTTGCCATACCCAAATTCTACAAGTCTGATCTTCTGTGGAACCTATTTTGCTATAAGTTTTTGAAATCGGCCCCAATTTTATAATGTCTTGACTCGGGACATTATTTAAAAAAAATATATATCTGTTGTGGCACCAACTCACCACATATGTATTAGTCTATATTGCTGTCATTTCTCTTAAATCGTCATACTCAGTTTCTAGTTGTACAAAAATAGCAAGGTTTCTGAGCTTTTTGTTTTGTTGCCTACTCATTTTGCTTATATTTTTGTAGGACTTTCAGTCATTGTTTTTTGAATATTGCTGCAGCTAACCAGCTGTCTGCTGCTTTGATTGATGGAAAGACCATTGCTGAAGACATCAGACGTGAGATCGCTAATGAGGTGAGCAGAATGAAATCTGCGATAGGAAAAGTTCCAGGATTGGCTGTAATTTTAGTGGGTGATAGAAAAGATAGCCAAACGTATGTTCGCAACAAAATCATAGCTTGTGAAGAAGCTGGATTCAGATCTGAAGTTGCAGAGTTGCCGGAAAGCTGCTTGGAAGATGAAATTATCCGTGCTTTGACAAATTTTAATGAGAATCCGGATATTCATGGCGTTCTTGTGCAGCTTCCTCTTCCTGAGGTATTTCTGAACTGAGACTTAAATTTGGATTGATAAGTCATTTGTAGGAAGTAGAGATTTTTTGAAACCCCTGTCAAATTTGAATTTTTTTTTCTTGTCATTTGAATGTATTTTCCAATACATTGTGCTGAAAATTATAGGTAGCTGATTATCCAAATTTTGCTTTCATATTTTCAGTTTTTTTGCTCTCAGGAGTCCTCCTAGTAAAGCTAAAAGTACTAACACTTATGAATCGAAGATTCGATAGCAGAGAACCAGAAACGTGTTGCTCTAGTAAATTTTAAAACTAAAAAGAGGGGGCTTTTGTACTTGTTCTGTTTCTGAATATCTGACTTGATAGTTATTAGTTGCTGTAGCATTGCTGAAGTGTAAATTGCCAATAATTTGGAGGAAGATGAGGGCATTAGAAATTGGAAGGCAAATGTGAAATACATCAGGAACCGTCAGTTATAAGTGTTTTTTAGAGCTTTTACTAGCTCAGTGTCTACCTCTTTTATCACTGCTATGAAACTGATAGAAAAGACTAAGGCTCCTCTTTAAAGTATGGACTTTATGGCAGACCATGGCATTAGGGGGAACTAATACTAATGCTATTTTTCAGTTGACTCTGGTGCTTTAAAGATTCAGAAATTATCTTTTCTTTGACTGGGATTTCATTAGGGGCTTGAGGGAAGCTGGGGGTGTGTCTCGGGGTTCTGACGGTAGCAACAAACATTATGTAGTCCTTCAAAAATGTGCTTGTTTTCTAATGTGTTTGATGTGAGCCAAATTTCCCTACTTTTTACGCGAAGCATCATTCGCTACACTATGCTTAGGGTTGGATAGTATTCTTAGCTTCACTATGGGAGAAAAAAAAAATAGTGGGTGATTTCAATAGGGGGGGCAATGAACTTTATAGGAACTCAATAGAGAAATAGTGACAATTGACCAGGAAAGTGGTTGTGGGGGAAGATAAGGGAGAAGAGGCGATGGTGAACAAATTTATAGGGAAGCAGGAACGGATGAAGTGACTCGCCTAGCTCTTAGGTGGTTTGTTGGGGATGGAGATGACGGTGTGCTTGCTCATGGGAGAGGAAAACTTGATGCGTATTGGCGAATGGAGAAATAACCACAAAGCTAAGTAAGCTTGTAAATTTTTTCTATTAGGCTGTGGTGGCCTGGTGCAGCGGCGGATAAAGTTAGTTAACCCTCCACATCTTATCCTGATCGCATACATGCATGCTTATATTAGTTGTTATTGAACTACAGGTACTTGCCTATTTAAATATTTTAGTGGCTTTAGTTGTTTGATGGGTTAACGTGAAGAATTGCCAATGGAGTAGTTTTTTGGTGTATTAGTGCTCTAGTTTTTTAGATCATCCTCCATCTGTATTTAAATTCGTTCTTTTGCATTTGTGCTTTGTTTGTTTTTCATTTTCTGATAGACCAATTTCTCATTTTTTGTTGACTTTGGAATGTGGTAGTGTTGGAAATATTAGGACTAGTAGCAAAAAACAGTACAGTAGACTGTACTAAAGGCGTATTTGCCACGTACTCTACCCATGACTCTCTGACAAATGACTCATGGCTGGCTGGCTGGCTTACACAACCTCTATTTTCGACGAAGATGGAGACGAGAACGACCAAGATAGTTGCCAAAGAGAAGGAATGAATATTAGGTCTTTTTTTGTGCGTGTTATGAAATGTGTGGCTTGGTTTATATAAAGGTAAATTGAGTCTTAACAGAATTAGTAAGGAGACGAAAAAACAAGGGTAGTTGATGAACACTATTATTAAAAGTAAAAAGAGGATTAAATTCGTTTGGCGCGTACCATCTTGAACATGTAAAACACTGAAAAATGTGAATTGTGGTCGAAGGATGTAGTTTACGATCCAATCTTGATTATGGATCATTGGAAAACAACTGTTCGATATTTTCAACACGTATTAAGAGTGTATAAGTCTGACCCCCTTAATTACACCTATGCTTGGTTTAGTGTTGTTAATAACTTTTTTGTTTATTGCGTAGCGCTTTGATGAGACAAAGATATTGAGCTTGGTGCAGTTAGAGAAAGATGTTGATGGGTTCCATCCATCAAACATGGGAAAGATAGCCATGAGAGGAAGAGAGCCATTGTACATTCCATGCACTCCCAAGGGCTGCATTGAATTGTTGCTGAGGTCTGGTGTGGAAATTAAGGGGAAAAGGGCAGTTGTCATTGGCCGAAGCAATATTGTTGGATTGCCGATGTCCTTGCTTTTGCAGGTATCACCGTGGTTGTAGTTCTATTTGTCTTAAAAGTCAGATTATCTTAGGTAGGCGGGAAATGGGGAATGGGGATGAGGGTCAATTCTTAGAATAAAAATTAGGGTACAACAACGATAACATCAGAGCCTTAATCCCAAAATGATTTGGGGTCGGCTGACATGAGGGTACATAGTAGAAAATCTGTCTTCGTCATTGAGAAAGTTGCATTTGCTTTAAAATATTTGCAGAGTTGTAATTTGAGTTTACTCGACAGAGATACCATGCCACTGTTACTGTTGTACATGCATTTACAAAGAACCCAGAAATGATTGTTCGTGAGGCTGATATCGTGGTAGCTGCTGTGGGTATACCAAATCTTGTTCACAGAAGCTGGCTTAAGCACGGAGCTGTAGTTATTGACGTTGGAACCTTTCCGATAGAGGTAACGGCTTCTATTTTAGTTTCTCTTTGTGACATCCATATATAATTTTATCATTTTATGACTAAAAAATGGAACTTTGAGTACAAGTATAATTCTCTTCTAGTAGCTGTGTAATTTTCTTGTCTGGATTCACTGTGAAATCGTTTACATTACATTGGTTTTTCCATACAAAGCTAAGTTGCAATCGGAAACTGGCTTGGGTCCAGAGTTTATCATTTTATAAGGACAATAATTGCTGATCAATGAAATGATATCATGAGCTCATGACTTTGAAAGTAGCTGATAGAGTTTTCATTTTATACTCTCTTTTCATATATCTCAAGCTGCAGCATAATCTCCAAATTGTCACAGGACCCAACCTCGGAACATGGTTATCGTCTCAATGGAGATGTTTGCTATGAAGAAGCAGTGACGGTGGCATCTGCAATAACACCTGTGCCTGGAGGTGTCGGACCTATGACTATAGCGATGCTTTTGTTGAACACCCTTGACTCCGCTAAGCGTGCTCTTAACTTCAGGTGACAACAGTCGTACAGAAATCCTAGGCTTTCAGAGAATATTTGATGTATGCCAATAGTAGCCATACCTTTTACTCATCCCACCCATCTTTAGAGGGCAATTTGATGCTCCTTTTTTAATCTGCTCGCAAGAGAGTTTTTGTGTTGTCCGTGAACTTTGAGAAAAGGTGTGAGACACCCACATTTCGCTCCCCAAAATGCACGATGATGTATCATAGTCTTGCACGATATTTACCAAGCAGTCAATTGACCGTTTCAGTCATAAACTAGGTTTGGTGCCTTGGTGAAGTCTCTGCTGTCTGTAAATCAAACAGATATACGGAGTATATTGTTCTTCTTTGCTTATCTCCTTCAATTTTTCTTTTAGATGTAGATCTCTTTATTTTAATAACAATTGGTCTTTCTTAATATTAAAACGGATTAAATATCATCAGTCCTTTAATTTTTCCTTTGTATTCTTCTTTTGTTTTATCCATATTATTTGACCGTTTTAAGCTTAAGACAGATATACATGTCTTAAATGAGAATTTGCCTTTTGACAAACACAAATCAATGACGATGATTGTAAAATTGTCATATGAAGGGAATGTGTGACTTTTGGTTTCTTTGTTGAGATTGCAATTGCTATGTGATGTGAGATAAGCAAAAATTCTTAAAACACGATTATATTTATAGGAAAAAGAAAATAGGCTATACTTCACATCTTTTAACATACACTTTTCTTATAACATCTCTAGGGGGGTTTTGTCGGGTGTGAGTGAATGAATTGGAATGAACTTGGTTTAATCTTGTGTTTGGTTGGAGCCGACTTGGAGCATTTTGGAATGGAGTTGGTCAGTTGGATATCTAATACTCCTATGTTGTAACTCTATTTTATCCCCCTATAATCTCATAGACACATACATTTCTCTCCCCCATTTCTAACTCCATTCCCCTCTAGAGGAGAAGAGACAATCAACCAAACAAGTTTAAAGAGGTATGGAATTTCCAATCCTTTCCTTAATGATATGACATTCTATCCTGTTTCGCATAGTTGAACCAAACGACTCCTGAATAAACTGGAAAAAAAAAGCCTACCAACAAATTGAAAGTGTTTTAACTTTTAAGGGTTATATTTCTTATCGTCGACATTTTTACAAGACCCTATTGACATTTATTTCACCTTAATGGACTAGTTTCTCCCCTTTCTTAGCAATCAATAAAAAAAATCACGCTATTCATAATTGTAATCGAAAATTACGACTTATGACAAGTTAAAGTTTAGGCTGTATTATTTTGGACTGAAATTATCTGAATAAAATTGAACTGATTTGAACTAAACTGAACTTAGTAAATTTGAACTAGACTGAATTGGAATAATAGTGTAAAGATATTAAATTAAATTGAATTAATGGACTTTTACTTGCAAAAATTGAAATTAAAAAAAAAACAGTCCTATTCCGCTATACACCTTTTCTCACACATATAATTATCACTTATGCGACTAAAAAAGCCCGAATAAATAAAGTGAGCATAAAATTTAGAGTTGTTCATGAATCATCCCGTCCATTGAACCCTTGGCCATCCCGTGCCGCTAAATTAGTGGTTACAGACAAGTCATTTTAAGGAAAATACAAAGGTCCGAGCTACTAACCCGTCCCAAACCCGCTAACTCACTTGCCTATGTGCCAAAATTTTAACATGAATCCGGCCAATATCTGCCTAAACCTGCGATTAATCACCTCTAATCAAATTGTAACCTCTTTGATAGTCAACTGTCCAAAGTGAGCATAAACTTTTTCTCCATCATACTACCAAAGGACAAAGGGGATAAATCAAAGAGGGGGTTTAGGTCAAAATCAAGAGAGAAAATCATTCAATCAAAAACCCTAAAAATGGAAGAATGGGACAATCGCACAAAATCAACCCTAACAAAAATCCCTTTACTCATCACCAAAGCAGGTCCAAGAGACGGTGCAGCATGGACACAACGCTTAAAAGAGGAATACAAATCCTTAATTGCTTACACTTCAATGAATAAATCTAATGATAATGATTGGTTTCGTATTTCGGCTGCAAATCCTGAAGGTACTCGTTGGACTGGGAAATGTTGGTATATTCATAATTTGCTTAAATATGAGTTTGATCTTGAGTTTGATATTCCTGTTACTTATCCTGCTACCTCTCCTGAACTTCAACTTCCGCAATTGGATGGCAAAACTCATAAGATGTATCGCGGCGGAAAGATTTGTTTGACTGTTCATTTTAAGCCTCTTTGGGCTAAGAATTGGTAATTTTTTTTATATCGTACTTTCTCTGTTCCGTTGAATTGTATATGTTTGCTTTTTGGGCACTAATCATAAGCGAGTAGAAATCTTAAATGACGGAAAAAGACAGTCATATGAGATTTTGTTTGAAGACTTGGTAATTTTTCTAAATGTTACGAGTATTTATTTTGGGTTTTTTTGCATGTGGTCGATTTTATAGGACTTGGGAATTGTCCAATTTTGCAATTCATGGGATTTTTAAATTCGCGTGTTTTGGTAGTACTGCCTTGAAAACGCCAAGAGTTTATAGGTTGTGTTGGTAGTTGTTTAGGAATCCAAATCATGTGAATTCGTAGTTAGCAATGAGTAGCTAAGCTAATTACTTGGTTTTGTAGGCATTGAGAATTCATGTAGATTGACTATTTCCCCAATTTTTAGTGAAAAGTAGGCAACTTGCGATTTTACATTTTCATGTGATTTTCCAACTAGCCTTTTCTGTAAGGCAACCAAGAGAACAATGTGAAATTGCATTGTAGACAAGGAATGAAGTGGGCAAAATCAAATACTCCCTTGTACAGCTATAGGGTTTCTTGTCATTAAGTGGCTTGTAAGACTGCCAATCATTCCCTTGTGGGAGAGGTGCAGTTGTTTCAATGTATGCGGTTTGGAGGAATCGGTTCATTGCTCACTTTGTATATCGTTGGGTTGTATATTGTGGGTCTAAGATCTTCTGGATGCAGTCTGTTTTATGAGCTTATGCAATATATCCCTTTATTCGTTTTGGGTTCTTTGAGGTCTATATTCTATAAGCTATTCGTCTTGGTTTTTACTTCTGATCGTTGAGGTCTACGACTGTTTTATACAACTGAGCTTATCCAATGCATCCCTACTACATTTCGGGTTCTTTGAGGTCTCTACGCTATTCGTCGTGCTTTATGAGCTTATCCAATACATCCCCTTATACATGGTTTTATACAACTGTGTTTATGTTATCTGTGGGATTATATCTTTCATTTTAGAACTCCCACAGTCCTCGACTTTATTTTCATTTTGTTATGTGAAGCACACTTTTGGTGAGGAATAGTACACGAGTGTTGCTCTTACACTGGGGCATGATTACAAAAGGGCATTTTATTTTGTCGGGATGGTTCTATACATGGTTACCAGATTCGCTATGAATATGTCCTTACCGATTCGCAATTCGCTCTTATAGAATGTGTGTTATATGTATTATTAGTAAGCAACATGATAGAATTCACTTTTTACGATTCGCGATTCCTAGGGTACCGAGCGAATCCGGTAACCATGGTTCTATAGGGATTCTCTGCATTTGACAGATTTGTAGCTTTGGAGTTACCACACGGAGTATAGGCCAAATTAAGCTTGTGTCTTGGCAAGCTGCAAGCTATAGGATCATGGTCTCTTAGAATGTCATTTTGGGAGTTGAAGGGCTTGTTTGGATACAGCTGTAGGAGGGAAAGGAGAATGACTCTTCTTTTTAAATCATTCTTATCATGGAGGGATTTTATTTTTAGCTTGTTGGCGTTAAAAAAGATCTCTCCGTATCCTTCTAAGCAACTTTGGTACACAAAAAACATAAATACTCCCTTCCTTTGCTTCCCCTCCACATCCCTCCAACCAAGCAAAGTGTAAATTTTGCTTATAAGCTAAGTTCAATCGATAGGTGAAAAAAGTCAAAAGTGCACCTCATGCTCTTAATCTAAGGATTAGCGAGACACTAGCCAAAATGACTCGGTATGCTTTGAGTGTGCCTTGTAGATTAGCCACAACTAGCGAGGCACAATACTACGCAATTTTCATATTTTCTTTCTTCTGTTTTTTTATCATACCCCCCTCTTTTTGACACATTATCCATGTTTTTTTCTCGTTTACATGGCATCCCTCTTTATAATTCAGAAGGGCATTATTGCAGAAATTTTATTGAAAATACAATTTGTTTGCAAAAACAGTGCACCAAGTGTCTGTGATGCGCATGTCTTCGCCTTCGACTTTGCGTGTTGTTGCTATGGGCCATTGTTTCCTTGGTGCGCCTCGCGCTTTTTAAAGTTTAAGGTTTAATTCATTGAAATGTTTAATTTGCTTATCAGTGCACTTGTCATGTTGCCAGCAAAAGTATTTGCACTTATGATGAGATGTTGTTGACCTTGGCATTTTGACATTTTTTGGCATGTGCCACTTTTACTCTATGTTTTTTAAAGAAGAATAAAAAAAGTTTGGTCTCCCTTTTTTATTCAAGTGAAATGCTGGGTGACGTGCAATCTTGCCTTCTGACTAGTTCCCATCTGTTTTTGGTATAGACAGCAGACAAAGTAAATGTTTGAAATTTCTAATATATTGACTTGTTGCCCAAACCTCCCTGTTTGTTAGAATTTTGAATGAGTCCGAGCGTCTGTTTGAGCCGTCATCTGTCCTTTTGACAGTCAACTGAAATAAGGTGTGGTTTAATTGTGCAGCCCTCGGTTCGGAATAGCGCATGCTCTCTGTTTGGGCCTTGCTCCATGGCTTGCAGCCGAGATTCCAGTCCTGGTAGATTCCGGGATGGTCAAGCACAAGGACGATGCTGCTCCCTCATCCAGCGACTCTTAGTCCATTCCATGATGCTACCCTCGTTCATCTCTTCTGAAGATTTCGCCGTACTTCATAATAATCCATGTAATGCTATAACATGTTAACTGTTCTCTGTCGAGAAAAAAAAATAGTTTAAATTGTGAGAACATCGGTAATGCTGATGATAAGATATTATTGGGTGGATTAACACCCTTTGACTTATTCTTCGTTTCAATGCCGGGATTCGAAAAGATAGTTGTATGAGGGGAATTCATGATAACTTATGAGGCAAATTTCAAGGAAGAATGATTTAGTATTCCGTTCTTCCTCCTTTCCTTTTCGTATTTAGTCGAAAAAATGTCGTAAAACTCAAACTCAAAACATACAATAGCTCGAAACTGCCTTGATAATTTCATCATCTCATTTTTATTGTTCCTTTTCATCCTTTGCATCATCCAATTCAACCATTGTTTTTAGGGTTATTTGATGATAATAATACAACCTATTGCACATCCGCTTAAAATAATACAACCTATTATTTATCCCATAATAATACAACCTACTCTAACATTTAATTTTTGTTAGTATCTACTTATCAGTTACCTGTTAGTACCGGTTACTTTTCTAAACTTTAGGTTACATGTTCTCTTCTTTATATCTTCTTTATAATCTCTTATTTTCTTACCTTTATCACTCATCCTTCTTCAGCCATCTCTCTTCTTTTTTCTTCTTTTTTATTTTCAAGACGATGGAGGAAGTTTCCAAGACTATGGAGGGAGTTTCAAGCCGAGGAATGCTAGCCAAGGCTATGAAAGAAGTTTCCAAGACTATGGAAGGAGTTCCCAAGACTATAGAGGGGACTATGGAGGGAGTTTCCAAGACTATGGAGGGAGTTTCAAGCTGAGGAATGCTAGCCAAGGCTATGGAGGAAGTTTCCAAGACTATGGAGGGAGTTCCCAAGACTATAGAGGGAGTTTCAAGATGAGGAATGCTAGCCAAGACTATGGAGGGAATTTCCAAGACTATGGAAGGAGTTTCAAGCTGAGGAATGCTAGCCAAGGCTATGGAGGAAGTTTCCAAGACTATGGAGGGAGTTCCCAAGACTATGGAGGGAGTTTCAAGCTGAGGAATGCTAGCCAAGGCTATGGAGGAAGTTTCCAAGACTATGGAGGGAGTTCTCAAGACTATGGAGGGAGTTTCAAGCTGTATGTTTGATTTTGAAGATCATTGTATGACGGCGATTTTGTTGTACTAAGAAATCATGTATTGACACTTATTTTGTTGTAATGAACGAAATCTTTAATTTATATATCTCTTGTCTTTGAAAAATCTTCAAATTGGTTCCATTACATTCATACTTGTTCAAACTTGTTCAATTACATTCATAAAGTAGATGAAATACAAACATTAGAAGACATTTGTTCAAAGTTAATTCAAAACACAAATTCTACTTAAAGTGACAGCATGCTCCTAGTTTTGTTGTTGGTTTGATGAAACTTGGGTGTCTTGTTGGCTGTTCAGAGGTGTTAAAATGCTTCTTGGACCATGATGATTGCCTGGCATATTTGTGAATGCATTCCCTTCATTATCAATTAGCACGCCCATGCCTTGAGGAGCCTGCACAATAGAATTAGTCTTGTCAGTAACTGAACTGGTTTTGTTATCTTACCCGTTTGTCATTTACAGCTAACAAGACAATACTGGTAATTATCTTACCCTGCCTCCTCTTCTACCACCTCTGTTGCCTTCTCTAGCAGCACCCCTACCCCCTCTTATAACCCTGCCACCCCTCCATGTCCTAGTTGGTTGGGCAGTTGCATCATGATGACCTTGAGAGCTTGAAGCAATGTTTTCCCTAGTGATAAGGTTAAAGTCGCGTCTCCTTAATCAAAGTAAACCTAAATCACTACTAACTAATAGTCAGCGGTAAGCAAGGTATCGAATCCACAGGGAGGCGGTAGTATTCTAATATGTTAAACTAGGTTTGTCTCTTAAGTAACAATTTCGGGGTTTGAATTGTGGTTTCTAAACTAATAGCAATTAATAACAACAACTAAAGTAAACAATAACAACTAATAACAATAATAATAACAACTAATAATAAGCAATAACAAACTAATAAGGTTAAAAACAATGAGATTAAAAGTCAAGGGTCTCAGGTTCACTAGGATTATTATTCAGGGGTAAGGGAGTAATCAACTATCATGCAATAAAGTTATCTAAGGTCGCAAGATCGGTCGATTCAATTATGCCCTTTAGATCTACGATTAACATGCGGTCGCTATCATTAAACGAGTTCTATTCAATTATCGTAGCCTATCTTAGTCTTAACCCGGTCGGTGTCAATCCTAATTCGCAAGACTAGTTAATTAATCCTGGCCAGTAATCAAACAACTAGAATTAAAACGATAATCAAACGATAACCATGCAATTGCAATTCAATTAATTAATCTACCCCTTCTAACAATCCTAGATCCCCTTTCAACCCTAGAAAGAAATTTAGCTACTAATAACGATATAAACAACAACAATAATAATTAAAGTAAACATGATTAACAATTATGAAAGGATGAACAAAGAATAATTAAGGAACAAGAAGACAATTAAATAAATAACTAAGAAAGATTGAAGAATACCGATTACAAGATGAACTAAAGACAATCGTCTTTGATGAATCAAATCCAGCGGAAAAGTAAATTAAACTAAAGTTTCTGATTTAAACCCTAAAAGTATTCTAAAGCCTAAGAAAGCATGTATATGAATATCTAATTAAGAAAGACGAGCTTTCTTTTTATATTACAAAAGATCCTACTAATTAGGTTAAATTTAAGGAAAACACGAAAATCCGCCGAAATAGTGACTTGCTCGATCGAGCAAGGACCTTCTGCTCGATCGAGCAAGCTCTGACCACGACTCGACCGAGCAGGTTGGACTGCTCGATCGAGCAAACCTTCCTTTAGCTCGTTTTCTTCACTTTCCTTCATTTCTTCTCTTTTCTTCCTCGATTCCCGTGCCTAGCTTCTACGATCCAACTCCGCCATGCTCCATATCATCTCAAAAAGCTCCAAATGCATCCAATCTGCATTAAAACATAACAAAATCGGTAGAATCGATATTCTAGCTAAAATAGCATAGAAATAAGCAAGGAAAGACGGTAAATCGAGTTAATTGTGACTAGGGGAAGTATAAAATATGTATATAAATAGTGATCATCAAACTCCCCCAAACCAATCCTTTGCTTGTCCCTAAGCAAAGCACTCGACACTTACAAAGACAAACATACAAATGGTGAATGAAAAACTCAAAGCTAATGTTAATGCACATACAAATCCCAAGCTATCCATATCTATAACAAAGTAATGACCAAGTTGTACCAATAAAACAAATTCAAAGGTACGGGAAAGTAGAAAACGCAGCTCATAATCCAAGATTTTACATGATACCGTAGTATAGACAAAACCAAATACCTTTCAATCTTGCAAGGCTCAATTTGTCGGATTCTCGCGGATTCACTCAAGCACTCATAAGTTTATGTAAATGTGAGTTTTGTGAAGATAGAAAGAAATAGAAACACTCACTCAACTTATGAAACATGCATGCATTCTAATGTGATAGTAATTTCCCCAACTAATACGCATTCGCTATAAAGTACATGAATCAGGACAAAAAGGGAGGCTAATGGGTGAAGGTATAGAAATGGATTGCGCCAAGGCACGTATGGAAATGTGGGGCTAAGACCGGTAGTCGCAGCGACACGTACCAAAACAAATCTACAAGACTAGCACAAACCAACACCAACTAGAGAAATCATCTTAAACTTTGACAGCGCAAGAGAGAGATCGAAATTGCTCTCTAAATATGCATTAGACTCTAGTATAATCCCTTTCATTTTCCCTTGAATAATTCAATGAAGCAACAAATTTTTCTTCCTTTTTTCATTTTTTTCTTTTTTTTCTTTTTCATTTTTTTCAAATCAAATCTTTTTTTTTTTTTTCTTTTTGCTTCACAACTTTTCTCAACAAAGGGAAAAAATGACACAATTGCCAACATACTTGCTACACCCATTTGATATTCTTTTTGAAATCCCGACCCAACCATAGTAGACAAGTAGATAAGAAAAACATGCAACTGCGACTGTCCCGATAAGGTAGGCAAGTTCTAGGAATGTAGCTATTATATGGCTTGTAAAACAGGCTACAAAAGGCTCAAATTGGCTAAACATAGAGAACTCAATAATAAGGGTATAAAATCAAGTCTTTTTGGCTATGTGAGGCTTATTTGAACAAAAAGAACCACCTTTCCTCATGCACTTATCAAACGAACGCGTATAGTATCAAGAAACGAATGTCACACTTATGCAATTTAATGTTACATATTTCACAAGGAGTACCACACTCAAGCCTAAAGACAATGAGACCAGTTTATTGATGTTCCTGGCCTAGGAAGCTCTATAGACCTCAGAATTTTAAGTGGTTTACCAACAAAAATTTCCAAATCTAATTAGCATAAGGTATGTCAAAAACGGTCAAGACTTGTAATATGAGCTTTGTTTTCAAAAATAGCAAGTCAAAACAATGTACATGGATAACTTATTGGGATTCAAATGCAGAAACAATGCAAATTATCATCATTGTAATTCAATTCACCAAGACTCGACCTAATAAAATAAAAAACATGTTTTTGGATTTTGTAAAATTTTCAATTTTTATGGATTTTTTTTTAAAATTAACACACAACATAAATAAAGACTCTCCTCCAAACCTAAATGTCACAGTGTCCTCAGTGTGACGCTAACAGCACAACAATCACATATCAACCAACAACAGCAACCTAAAGGACACAACTAACAAAGGGGAATGGGAGATAACTGAAAGAAAATACAATAGAAGAAAGTACAAGGATAGATAGTACCAGCTGTATAGAATAATAGTCTCCCCCAAACCAACTTCAAAATGGGGGAGTAGTGACCAACTGTCACTACTGCTCATCAGTCGGGTTCAAGTTCAGGTGTCATTACCTTGGTAACCTTTGGGGGGTTACCTAAGCTATACACCTTTTGTAACTTGCATTCCTTTCCCGTCAGCAGTTTTTTCATCTCAACTACTGCCTTACTCCGTGAGCTTCCAGCTTCAGCAGTGCTGGAAATTAAGGCGATCTCCAGAGGATCCCTATTCAAGCATAAAGAGAGACAATCATCAACATTCAAATCCACAATATCGATCCTATGACATGTCTCTTCTAGCATGATATGGGGTGTTTCATTGAATGCTCTAAGTTGAAAGTAATATTGCCATCCCCCACTGTTAGTGTAAGTCTCCCATTCTTAACATCTATAACCGCCCCCGCAGTTTGGAGGAATGGTCGTCCTAAGATGATAGGAATTTGGGTGTCTTCAGCCATATCTAAGACAACAAAGTCAACTGGTATGAAAAACTTCCCTACTTTAACCGGTACGTCTTCTAAAATCCCTAAAGGGTATTTAATAGAACGGTCGGCCATTTGTAAGGTCATGTTTGTAACAGTAAGTTGACCCATATTTAACTTTTTGCATATAGAAAATGGCATAACACTAACACTAGCCCCTAAATCACAAAGGGCTTTATCAATTGCCAAGCAACCTATATTACAAGGAATAGAAAAACTCCCTAGATCCTTTAGCTTTGGTGGTGATCTGGACTGCAATACAGCACTGCATTCCTCAGTAAATGCAACCGTCTCCACTTCATTAAAGGACCGCTTCCTTGTCAATATATCTTTCATGAACTTTGCATAAGCCGGCACTTGAGTAAGCAACTCGGTAAAAGGCACACTCACTTGCAGATTCTTGACCACTTCCATAAACCTCCCAAACTGTTTATCAAGCTTGGATTTATGTTGGCTGTGCGGAAAAAGAAGTGCAATGGTAATGGGCTCGGCTTCTAGCTTTGGAAGATGAATTGGAAGTGTTTTCATCCTGATCAGGGGTTGCTCGATCGAGCAGAGGTCTTGCTCGATCGAGTTTTGGTGTACTGTAGCTTTCAGAAACTTCCCGAGGCAAATTTGAGCAAATTTCCTGGGTTGCTCGATCGAGCAAGGGGGTTCTGCTCGATCAATCTCTATTTCAGCTTCTTTTTCGCCTTTTTTCGAACTTTGATCAGCAACTTCCAAGCTTTCATTGGTTGCATCCCTTATCATTTCAGGGCCTTTGTAATGGGTTCCACTCCGCAAAGTGATAGCATTGGCTTGTTCATGTGGTGGGTGCCCTTGAGGAGGAAGATTACCTGGTTGCTTATGTGGATTTTGAATTGTCAATTGGGCAATTTGAGTGTCCACCATCTTATTATGAGTTATTAACTGTGAGATCTGAGCATCTTGCTTTTGTTGTATCATAAGGCTCTGCTGCAACATGGCTTTCAATTCCGCCATATCATTACTTGGAGGTGGTGGAGGTGGAGGTTGTTGAAAGTTTTGAACACCTTGATTGGAACGGTTATAAGTACCTTGAAAATTGCGATTCTGAGGAATCACATAAGAGGAACTTTGTTGCTGATGTGGCGGTGGAGTAGGATTAAGAACATTCTGACTTCGGTAGGATAGATTGGGATGCTCTTTTGTCCTTTCATTGTAAAAATTGGAGTAAGGTGTACCTTGTTTAAAAGATTGAAAGGCAAGGACTTTCTCAACCGTACTCATACATTCCACTGCAGTATGCCCCATAGTACCACATCTTTCACAGGTTGGCTCTTGTTGAACCATGGCATGAACCGTTTGCTTATTTTCCAACGACTTTGAAGTTTGTAACTCGGCAATTTTGGCAGTTAATGCCTCCAACTGAGCTGCAACTGCATTATCCGTACCTCCTCTCCTCACATTACCCCTAGGATTCCCATACTCAGCAGTGTGAGTAACCATCTCATCAATTAGCTTCCAAGCATTGGCATCAGTAGTGTTATTTTGGAATCTCCCATTGGCAGCAGAATCGAGCAATGTCCTCTGATCATCATATAACCCATTATAAAATTGGTTGCATAAGAACCAAGTATCAAAACCATGATGTGGAACAGACTTGACAAGCTTTTTGAAGCGAACCCAGGCTTCATTAAAGTTCTCTTGGGGACCTTGTTTGAAACTTGTGATTTGGCTTCTAATGGCATTGGTTTTCTGTGGCGGAAAATATCTTTTGTAGAAAGCAAGAGCCAAAGAATTCCAATCGGTGATGCCAAGTGCAGCCATATCTAACTCACTCAACCAATCTTCTGCCCCGTCACGTAGTGAAAAGGGAAACAGCACCAACTTTATCTGATCTTGTGTCACCCCACCCGTCAAAGGAATAGAGCAACAATAGTTGGTGAATTTCTCCATATGCTTAGCAGGATCCTCAGTAGGGCTTCCTCCAAACATGTTTCGCTCCACCAAAGAGATATAAGATGGACGAATCTCAAAAGTACTATTACCCGTGGTAGGGAGTTGAAATCCCTTGGGAATAGATGCAACAGTAGGCTCCGAATGGCTGGCTAGAGTAGGCATGGTTGTAGTAGGTGCAGAAATAGGTGTATCCTCTTCTAAGGATGGTTTTTCCGCGACGAATTCGGCGTAAACTGTTTCAAGTGTACTCAAGTCTTCCGCTTCTTGAATTTCCTTCCAAAAGTTTCGTCTAGACCGAAGAGTCTTCTCTGGTTCGGAATCGTAGGGCACGAGAACGGACCTAGAACACCTGGGCATAAACAAAAACTAAAGAAAAAGATGAGAACGGTCTCAAGGAACTTAGGTTCCCTGAGACGAAAAAGACAAACTAAGTAAAAACAAACAGAAAACTGTTGCCTCCCTGGCAACGGCGCCAAATTTGATAAGGTTAAAGTCGCGTCTCCTTAATCAAAGTAAACCTAAATCACTACTAACTAATAGTCAGCGGTAAGCAAGGTATCGAATCCACAGGGAGGCGGTAGTATTCTAATCTGTTAAACTAGGCTTGTCTCTAAAGTAACAACTTCTGGGTTTTGATTGTGGTTTCTAAACTAATAGCAATTAATAACGATAAATAAAGTAAACAATAACAACTAATGACAATAATAATAACTAATAATAAGCAATAACTAACTATAAGCAATAACAAACTAATAAGGTTGAAAACAATGAGATTAAAAGTCTAGGGTCTCAGGTTCACTAGGATTATTGTTCAGGGGTAGGGATAAAATCAACTATCATGCAATAAAGTTATCTAAGGTCACAAGATCGGTCGATTCAATTATGTCCTTTAGATCTACAATTTAACATGCGATCGCTATCATTAAACGAGTTCTATTCAATTATCGTAGCCTATCTTAGTCTTAACCCGGTCGGTGTCAATCCTAATTCGCGAGACTAGTTAATTAATCCTGGCCAGTAATCAAACAACTAGAATTAATACGATAATCAAACGATAACCATGAAATTGCAATTTAATTAATTAATTAATCTACCCCTTCTAACAATCCTAGACCCCCTTTCAACCCTAGAAAGGAATTTAGCTACTCATAACAATATAAACAACAACAATAATAATTTAAGTAAACATGATTAACAATTATGAAAGGATGAACAAAGAATAATTAAGGAACAAGAAGACAATTAAATAAATAACTAAGAAAGATTGAAGAATACCGATTACAAGATGAACTAAAGACAATCGTCTTTGATGAATCAAATCCAGCGGAAAAGTAAATTAAACTAAAGTTTCTGATTTAAACCCTAAAAGTATTCTAAAGCCTAAGAAAGCATGTATATGAATATAAGACGAGCTTTCTTTATATATTACAAAAATCTAACAAATTAGGTTAAACTTTAAGGAAAATAAGAGAATCCGCCGAAATAGTGACTTGCTCGATCGAGCAAGGGCCTTCTGCTCGATCGAGCAAGCTCTGACCACGACTCGACCGAGCAAGGTTGGACTGCTCGATCGAGCAAACCTTCCTTTAGCTCGTTTTCTTCACTTTCCTTCATTTCTTCTCTTTTCTTCCTCGATTCCCGTGCCTAGCTTCTACGATCCAACTCCGCCATGCTCCATATCATCTCAAAAAGCTCCAAATGCATCCAATCTGCATTAAAACATAACAAAAGCGGCAGAATCGATATTCTAGCTAAAATAGCATAGAAATAAGCAAGGAAAGACGGTAAATCGAGTTAATTGTGACTAGGGGAAGTATAAAATATGTATATAAATAGTGATCATCACCTAGCACCAACATTAACGAGCCTAGGCCTGCCTCTTCCTCTCTTAGGAGGTGGTGGTATAACCCTGTCCTTATGTGGACATTTCCTCTTATTGTGCTCTTTTGACTTACACACTGAGCAAGTCATCTCCAGCCCATGTTTGGTCAGCCTTCCACTCTTCTTGGGATCCTCATGAGGATCTCTTCTTCTCTTTTTCCTTGGTCTTCCAGGTCCAACTTTGATAGGTGGAGGAATCATGGGCTGCTCCACCCTTGGCCAATGTCTTTCTCCAGTAAATGGGGATATTGACTTGCTATATGCCCTAAGATATGCCTCTCTCTTATATATTGCGTGGACATAGTCTTCAGCAACTGCATGTATCTCAAAGATGGCTGCAACACCATGGGCACATGGAATGCCAGTTACATCCCATTTCCTACAAGTACATGATTTAGCCTCCAAGTCAACCCTCACCTCATCGAGTCCATCCTTTACCTGGAATTGAGTAGGGTTGGATAACAAAGCAGTGCAGTAGGCTGCCTTTTCTTTCTCCTTATCTAAAATGGCCTGAATATTAGGGCAAATAAGGGCAGTTGACTCCTCCATCTCTTTCTTTTTTTTCACTAACCTTTGCATTAACATTGTCCTAATATCTTCAAGCATATATATCAGATGCTTTGTTCTTGCATTGATAATATATGCATTAAAGGTTTCTGCCATGTTATTGACAATTACATTGTTGGTTGTCCTTGTGTCAATGAAAGCCCTACAAAAGAGGCTTGGATTACAGGCAAGAAATGATGTTGCTGCCCTTGGATCGACCTCCCTCATAGCTGAAACTGCTTCATCAAAGTCAGCTTGGTTATAAGCTTTGGCACAATTCCAGAAATGGATCTTCATTTCCTCTCCCTTGAAAGATTTATGCCAGTTTGCAAAAATGTGCCTTGCACATCTTCGATGTTCTGCCTTGGGAAATTCTTGTGCAACCATTGTAATGATACTCTAAAAAATAGGATTTGAAATATAATTTAAAAGAGTATTCTAAATAGGATTATAAACAGATACAAAATAGGATTGAAAATAGGCTTGGGAAATACCTGATGTTCATCTGAAATAATGGTCCAACCATCACCATCAGCCTCCCCAGTAGCCTTCTTTAACTCTTTGAAAAACCATTGATAACTGTCATTATTTTCCCCTTCTACAACTCCCCAAGCCAATGGGTACATTTGGTCATTACCATCCCTCCCAATTGCACTTATCAACTGTCCCCCAAGAAATGTTTTTAGAAAACAAGCATCCACACACAAAATTTTTCTACAACCTTCAAGCCACCCTTGCTTTAAAGCATCAAAGCAAATGAATAACCTGTGAAAAACTGGAACTGAACTTGGCACAATAGGATTTGTTGTCAAATTAAACACACTCCCAGGGTATTCTTTTTCAAGAGCTTTCAAATAACTTCCCACTTTGCTATAATGATCTTTCATAGATCCATGAAGTAATTTATGAGCTCTGTATTTGACCTTGTAGGCAAAGTCCTTCTTAACAATGACCTTATAAGCCCTTCTAACAGTCTCTATAATGTCAGCTGCAGGCCAATGTGGTCTTGCCTTAAAAACATCAAGTAACTGTTTAGCAACCCAGCTAGACTTCAATTGCCTGTTGTTCTCCATGGTTCTCTGGCAGTTATGTGCAGGGTTGACTGACTTAACCATAAAACAAGCCAACTTGTTATCCCAGCTACCATACAACTTAAAAGAACAACCTTGCTTACACTTGACCCCTAGTTTCTTGCCCCTAATCTTATCACTTACAACAAATGTTAAGTTTCTGCCTTGTGCAATGGCATACCTGGCAACACAGTCCCTAAATAGTTCTCTACTAGGGAATTTGATTCCCACACACCACCTTAACTTGTTAAAATCAGTCCTCTCATTCACAACAGGCACTAGAGACCTCCTTCTTTTCCCAGGTATGTTGTCATCATCACTCTCACCAGGTGTATGCTCTTCATCACCACTTTGGTCATAGTCACTTAGAGCTCCATCTTTTTTACTAGTTTCTGTTGTAACCCCATCCCCCTGCAAAGATTCCTGACCAGGCAATTGTATAGAAGAGGCTTCTAATTGCAATTGTTTAGCTATTTGAAGAGCCTTTACATTCCATTCTTTAACCTTTTTCCTAGCTTCTTTTGCCTCATCATCCTCTGAATCATTATCTGACTGAAGTTGCTCCTCAATAAAGTTCTCCTCCACTTCATTCAACTCCTCAACTTCAATATCATCCTCATTCACTAACTCCACTTCACTGCCATCATCACCATCACTCACACTTTCCTCACTAGGGACATAACCAGGGTCTTCATCGTCACTTAAACAATCTGTCTCATTATCTTTATTGCCAATAATACATGCCAAGTCTGATTCTTCCTCATATGTATTAAATAAATCAGCTATCCTTACATCATTGAAATCATAAGATGATTCAACAGTTGGTTGTTTGGGGGAAAATCTAGGAGAGGTTCTTTTTTGAAATAATGTAGTAACTAGGCTGCCTTGTTGGGTAGTTTCTGGATGAGATTCTCTTGGGGTTTCTTTGGTAGGGGTCTGAGAGACATTTTTGACTTCTTTTGTTGTTTTCTCAAAATAATCAATGCTTTCTTTGGTGAGAAGTGGTCCCAGATTCTCAACCACATTTGTACTCTTCCTTATAGTATCAACTTTTCTCCTAGGGGTCAACTTTCTAGCACAATTAACTATTGACTTTGCATTTCCTTCTCCCTTAACCAAATGCAATAAATGTGCTATATCACCAGAGGCAACAATGTAGCACTCAACTGCTCTGTCTTGCACAGCCATTTTAGCCATGACCTGAGCACCAGAATCATCCACTACCCTCTGCAATCCAATATCTGGATTCATGAAAAATATGGCATCTACATTCCTCTTAAATCTACCACAAAGCTCACACTCTTCCAACAAAGTAAACCACCCAAATTCATCAGGATCAACAGCAGTAGTCCTAAATATCCTACCCGTATACACAAGCCCTAACTCATTCCTTGTAAATGACCCACCATACCATAATTTTAAAGTAACAGTATCCCAACGTTTATCCTACACATTTATCAGGAATCATTCAAAAAAATGGGGAATTTTATGCAATCAATAAAATCAACAGGAAATCAATCAACAAATGAAATAAAACAAACCAACATTTCATGCAATTAATAAAATCAACAGAAAAGTGAAATAAAAAAATCAACAATTAAATGAAATAAATAAAAAAAAGGAACTGGATCAAGGAAATAGCAACAAAATGAAATAAAAGAAATCAACAATTACCTTATCCATTTGTTGCGCAACAATGACGGATGAACCAAGCTTCAGATGATGGAAAATGAGAAGGTGAAAATTGATGCTTTGTTAACAGATGAAGGGGGCAGAGTAAAGGAAGGAGAATGAGCAGGAAAGGAGAAATGTAAACATTATGTTAGAGTAGGAAAGAAAGGAGATCATGATTAAGACCTAAGGTAACCTGTTTAACAGGTTTCCTTTCCATCAAACTAAACATTATTAAATGTTAGAGTAGGTTGTATTATTATGGGATAAATAATAGATTGTATTATTTTAAGCGGATGTGCAATAGGTTGTATTATTATCATCAAATAACCCTTGTTTTTATCATCCAATTTGACCACTAATTTCTCTAGTGTATGAAATGTTACAACTTACTAGTAACGAAACGTGCATCACTCTTTTCCAAGGAGGAGATTGTGAATCATGGCACATTCTTACTTAAGATTGACGTATCCGTCTTAAGCTGAAGACGGATCAAGTAGGTCCATGTGATGTATACTTTTTAGGATAACAATGGGTTGAATAAGATAAAAACACACTACATAGGAATAAACAACACATTTGTCTTATATTCCTGTGTAAGGTAATATTTGATCCGTTTTATTATTAAGACGGAGCCGGTGAATCATATATTGAAAAGGAAGATGTGAAGCATGAATTGCAAACAAGTGAGTGTGGGCAGGGACTAGGGAGTGAGGATGAAATCTAATTGGGCAATCTACATCACACAAACTCAATTATGTGGACTCACCACTCCCTCTTTCTCCAAATCCTTATCTCTTTCACTTCCATCATTTTTTTCTTACATATAATAATATCTTTGATTGCTACCATTTCAATTCTCAATTCCCAATTTCCCATCAATGACTATAACACACATCCTTGGAGGAGGGACATGCCGTAATATGCGAATCTGGCTTTCTTACAATTCCATTTCACCAGGAACATACATGCCCTATGCCACCCATAGTTTCAAATAAGACCATTGTACCCGATTATTTATTTAGCATTTTCATTTTGTTAACCATCTATATTAGGCATGTTTTCATTGGGTAAGTTGACCATTAAATGACACTATTGTCCAGTAATCATCCAATAACAGTACTCACAAATGATCCTCTCTCCTCTCTTTAATATTTGTGTCAAAAGTAAAAGTAAACAAATTATCAAAACAGATGGAGTATATAAAAATACTCCTTTATTGATGAACACTTCTGACTCAAAATATGCTATTATGTATATGCTCGTTTTAAATAAGAATTTGCGATAACAATAACATGATTAGAGTTATAGTAGTTGTTGGGAAAGATGGCCCAGAAAATGTAATGAAATTGACTTTGTAAACTTGTGGACTGTGGTCATATAATCACATAAGAAAAGGCGTGTGGATAAAAGGAGTAGATGAATAACGAATAAGAAAGCAGAGAAATCAAAGCAAAGGATAACATAACATAACATAACATAACATAACATCTTGAACCGGCCAAACCAGACCCAGTTTCCTTACAAATTCTAACTAATCCACACGTTCTTATGTTTGTTGGTCAATCCAATCACACACACAAAATAATCATATAAACATTGTCTCAGTCTCAATAATATTGATTCAATCTAACTCCAACTTCAACTTCAACGACTCCCCTTTACATTTCGCATTTTGCATTTCACGCCCACCACACGCCCCTTCTCTCTCTCTCTCTCTCTCTTTCATCCCAAATCTCCATCCTCTCTTATTTATTCTAAACATTCGGGTCGGATTATATCGGGTTAAAAGCGGACTCCTCAAATGGCGGTGATGACTAATATTTCCACCTCCACATCCTATACCGCCACCGCCACTGCCACCCTGGCATTGGAGTCCGTCCTCCACCCCACCTCTTCTCCCTCTCTCATCACCTTCTCCCGTCGCCGCCGCGGATCTCTCTCCATCCGCCGCTCTTTCTCCCCTCGTTCCGACCTCGCCGCTTCCGATTCCGCCTCCGCCTCCGCTTCCTCCTCCGCCCGCTCCTCCAGCCTAACCGCTCTTCAACTCCTCAAGTCCTCCGCTGCTGACCGTATGTCCCTCCCTCCCTCCAATTTTTAAATAACCGCTCTGTCTCAATTATTTATTTGTCTTTGATTAAAATACTTATATGCTGTTATTTACCTTAAAATACCTCTCAAGTATATTGACATCTGCCTGCTGTTATTTACCGTTGATTAAAATATCTCACAAATGCGGTAATTATATTGACATCTAGCTGTTGTTTACCTTCGATTAAAATGCAGTTCACAAAAGTTTTAAAAATGTAAGTAGTTAAATTAACATATACTCGCAGTTGTTTACTTTTGATTAAAATGCAGCTTGCAAAAATTTACAAATTGTTAACTAGAAAGTAATTAATTGACATATAGTTTAACTTTGATTAAAATGACGCCCACAAAAATTAAAAAATGTTAAAACCAGAAAGTAATTAAATTAACCTGTACTCGTAGTTGTTTACATTTGATTAAAATGCAGTTAAAAAAAATTAAAAAAATGTTAAAATTAGAAAGTAATTAAGTTCACATATACTAGCTGTTTACCTTTGATTAAAATGCCGATGACAAGAATTGTAAGTAATTAATTTGACATAGAGTTGATTGTGTGTTGATATAGGATATACGAAGGAAAGGAGCAGCATTGTGGTGATAGGTTTAAGTATCCATACTTGTCCGGTTGATGTGCGTGAAAAGCTTGCTATTCCTGAAGCGGAATGGCCTCGTGCTATTGAGGAGCTTTGTAATTTGAATCATATTGAGGAAGCTGCTGTTCTTAGTACTTGTAACAGGATGGAGATTTATGTCGTTGCGCTTTCTCAGCATCGTGGTGTTAAAGAAGTTACCGAGTGGATGTCCAAGGTATTTACTTACTTGGCTTCTACTCCCTCCGTCACAGTGATTTGTGTACTTTTGATTATAATAAACGATTTGAGACAAATGAAGTACTCATGTGTCTTTTGCGGATAGGGTTGATCAACAGCTAATCGATATTGACGGGTTACTTACAAAGAATATACTTCCTCCGTTCCAATCATTTGTTTACATTTGATTAAAATACTCTCCACGGTGAACTTAAAAGGTAAACAAATGACTTTAACGGAAAGAGTAACAAATAAATAAATGATTGAGAGAAATGGAGTATGTCGCTTGCTGATAGATTGGACTGGTTAACACAATATTGCATCCTTGATAACAGCTAATCGATATCACTTGCACATGAATCTGTAGTTGTGTTTGGTATGTGCTGTTACTGTTTGATAACCAACAGTCGTTCCTAAAGCTTAGTACTGGCGTGTCTTAAGTTACGTAGCTGTTTTAATGCTGACGGAATTTGGTCTTCTTCTTTGCAGACTAGTGGAGTTTCTGTGTCTGAGATTGCCCAGCATAGGTTTTTGCTGTATAACGGTGATGCTACACAGCATATCTTTGAAGTGTCGGCAGGGTTGGACTCGTTGGTTTTGGGAGAAGGTCAAATACTTGCGCAGGTTAAACAGGTTGTCAAAGTCGGGCAGGGAGTTGTTGGATTTGGAAGAAACATTAGTGGGTTATTTAAGCATGCAATTACAGTCGGGAAGAGGGTCAGAACGGAGACTAATATAGCTTCTGGTGCAGTGTCAGTTAGTTCGGCTGCTGTGGAATTGGCGCTGATGAAACTACCCGTTTCTTCCCATGGAAGTGCTAGAATGTTGGTTGTTGGAGCTGGCAAAATGGGTAAGCTTGTGATAAAACACTTGATAGCAAAGGGGTGCACTAAGGTGGTGGTTGTGAACCGGAGTGAGGAGAGAGTTGCTGCTATTCGTGAGGAAATGTCTGGTGCTGAAATCATCTACAAACCCCTCTCTGAAATGCTTACCTGTGCTGCTGAGGCGGATGTCATTTTCACTAGCACGGCATCAGATAGTCCTCTTTTCCTGAAAGAGCAAGTATCCACTCTTCCTCCCGTAGGGGCACAAGTCGGCGGTGTCAGGCTCTTTGTTGATATATCTGTTCCAAGAAATGTGGGTTCCTGTGTGTCAGAACTAGATAATGCAAGAGTGTACAATGTGGACGACCTCAAGGAAGTGGTGGCAGCTAATAAGGAGGACCGTTTACGGAAAGCAATGGAAGCTCAAACCATCATTGGCGAGGAATCCAAACAGTTTGAGGCATGGAGGGATTCGTTGGAGACGGTTCCCACCATTAAGAAGTTGAGGGCATATGCTGAGAGGATTAGAGTGGCAGAGCTAGAAAAATGTCTGTCAAAAATGGGTGAAGATCTTTCCAAGAAAGACAGAAAAGCGTTGGATGATCTTAGCCGGGGGATAGTGAACAAGCTCCTTCACGGTCCAATGCAACACCTTAGATGTGATGGAAGTGACAGTCGAACACTGAACGAGGCCCTTGAGAACATGCATGCACTCAATCGAATGTTCAGCCTTGAAACTGAGATTGCAGTATTGGAACAGAAAATTAGAGCTAAAGTGGAGCAATCTCAAAAGTAATCTCTTCACCACAAACAATCTTCATCACATCGGAATAAGGAAACACCTTCTACATGTATCATCCGAGTTCGTTGTATAGGAAGTACCAAGGGCTTCAGAGGGGTCTTTGAATTCATTCATTGGTGTTGCAGTTGCTCACATCTAACATTTATGTCGGGTCTTTTTTATCGTGTCCTGTTTATTGTTATCCGGCTACTTCATTATTGAGGGTGTAAAAACTATATTTTTTGTTATACATGACCCCAGAAAAACAATTTGGGTGTAAAATTATAGTTTTTGCAAGTAATTACTGATCTTTTTCACCTGTAATGTAAGTATGTATCTCCCTTCTTTCAATTAGTTGCTGTAACATTCTGAGTATTTTGGATGCCTTTACTCCCTCTTTGCAGGCCGCTGGCGTTGAACTTTTGAAGAATTTGGTTGGAGACATATTCGTGATTTAAAGTATCACTTTTTTCCGAACTTCACAAACATTATTGGGGTATTATTATTCGTCGGAAGATGTACAAAAATTTTAAATATTTGCATTTGGATCCATATATGAGTAAGTGCTCAGATATGATCAAACGCATCCAATGACATTTAGATACGTGCATTAAGACACGTAACTAAAAATAACTGAATTAAGATCAATGATGCCCAAACAAATACAAATGCATGAAAACATGTCCAAACTAACACATAAATGACCAAATGCAACCAAACATAATGAAAAGTTTGAAAACAGAGTTGTTAAAACTTAAAATCATGACTATCAGTTCTTTGCAACCTCCTCCGATGGGGTAGCTTGGCATGAGGCATACATCTCGCGAATTGGCTTATATTCACGGACACAAAGAGGGCTTGCATGAATCAAATCGTTGACATCTGAATATCTACCTTTTTCAAAGAAAGCTTCAATGACATTCTTATAAACTGGAATACAAGAAGAAACATTTGGAGACAGTACCATAAGCAATCTCTTGGCATCATCAACTGTACCACACCTAGCAATGTAATTGGTAATTGGCCCAGGGAAACCCCGGATTTTTTTGTTTTTCATCACACTAAGAACCTGTAATGCTTCTTCTAGTTTTCCAGCTTCCATTAGCTTCTCAATCATAAGCTTATAAGTATCACGTGTAGGTTTTACTTGACCTTCACACTTGATGAACTCGGTAAAGAATTTTAAAGCATCAAGCACTTTGTTTTCGGAGATAAAACCTTTTAGCAAAACTAACAATGTTTCAGGATCCAATCTGACATTTTTCTCCTTCATCTTCGCCAAACAGGATAATGCCTGCGTCATTTGATTACCTTTACAATGGCCTTCGATTAACATAGTCCACGTTTTTACATTAGGAACACAACCCTCGATCTCCATTTGCTCAAGCACCTTACAAGCTTCATCAAACCTCTTGCTTTTACAAAGGCCAGAAATCTCTTGGCTGTAAGTAAAGTTGTCGGGCTTATATCCCGAATTCCTCAAGTCCTCCACAATCTTCTTTGCTTCATCCAATTTCCCTAACTTACACAAAGCTCTATGTACACAATCATAGAGGATTTTAGTGGGGACATTTCCAGCACCAACAAAGTTGTTAAAAACCCGATACACCAAATCCAAATCAGGATCCTCTTTACCTGAGACCTTATTCAACAATGACGTTACCTGTAACAGTGAAGGCTTGTAAGGCCCATCCATCATGAGCTCGAACAATTCAACAACATCTTTGAGAGGGAGAGGCTTACAACACCTTATGTACGTATAGATATCAATATAATACCCCTTAAGTCTCATTTGCTTCACAATATCCCAAAATTCACCTAATGACTCAGGACAAGCTAAAACTGCAGCCATTGCATTATAAGTTACACTGTCATGTTCATACCCTCCACAACTTCCAATCCATTCGAAGAACCTAAATGCTTTCAATGGTTGTTTCCGTAATTCAACAATAATCCTTAACACAAAATTCTCCGTCAAAGGAAACTTCAGCTTCTTCTTCAACTCACACTCGACCTCCTCACCCCAATCAGACGACAAAATCACCTCCAACACCTCATTTACAAAACCTTTTTCGACATCTGTTTCAACCATCTCCCGGTACCTTTTGATCCATTCGACTGACTCATCCTTTAATTTCTCCATTGTTAGTTTTACATTGATACCATTAAAAACCCTTTCATCTAAATAAAACCCTTTGCTCTTCATTTCTGAGAGAACATTCCAAAACTCACTTATAAACTCCTTACAAGCCAAACACCTAAGCAATAGAAAATAAGGTACAAAACTTGGCTGAAACCGGTTTTTAGCACAAACCCATTTGAAAAAATCCAAACTTTTTTGTGGGTTTTTATTCAAATTCATCATAACATAAACTACAGATTCATGGGTCAATTTAGGGTTCAATTTTTCCAATTCATTCTCAATTTTTTCTGACCAATCATATGATAATACTAACTGAATGAATGATTCCGAGCCTTCCGGCTTCGATGAAAAGAAGAGATTTTGTTGGAAATTAAAGGGATTGTAATGAACAGGATGAAATTGAGGGAAATTTGAGAAACGAGTCACCTGAGTCGAGTTGACACGATAGTAGCGCCTATAAAGCCGAGTTGAGGAGAAGGACCTCGAGAGTGTTATTGACAGGTTCAGTAACTTTGTTCTGTTCATGGTTTTTGTGTGTTAAGATTTGAGAGAAAGAGGAAGAGAGTTATAAAGTTTGGTGATGATTTACTGAGGGTTTAAGAGTTAACTCAGGGTTTTAGAGTTTCGTTTGTTTGACCTAGAGTTGGCTGGCGGGTGCCCGGCACGGCGAGCGGCAAGGGTCCGGCACGAGTCCGGCCCGGCACGACACGAATCCGGGGAAAAGTGTGGGCCGGCCCGAGTACGACACGACGGACAGTTATGCGTGCCACGGCGCGGAAAAATGCAAATTTCCCGCGGCACGGCCCGAGCACGGGGTGGCACGGCCCAAACCAGGCACGGTGGCACGGCACGAGGTACTTATATTCAACAACATTCCGGTTAAAATCTTATTTTTATGTAACATTAGATGTTTTTTTAAAGACTAATCATTGTTGATTTGTTTCATCGTTTTATAAAAAAAAATTGAGTTCCTTATTTTAACGATTGTCTCATCTAAATTTATAATTAAGTACATTAATATTTAGTTGAATGCACATTATTAGTTACGTAACTAATAAATTATACTCTGTATATCAAAATCATTATTAATATTTATTATTCATAATTATTTATTTAAAAAAACAACTTTTAAAAAAAAAATTACATGGGCCGGCTCGGGTCAGGAACGACCGAGCCCACGGGCCAGGCAGGACACGAGCCCGATATTCCCGGGCCAATGGCCGGGCTGCGGCAGCGGGTAGAGGTGGTCGGGCCGGCACGGCCCAATGGACCGACGGACCGTGCCTGGACCGGGCCAAAATTTGGGGCTGGCACGACAGGCCGGGGCGCGGGCCGGCACGGCACGACCCACTGCCTACTCTAGTTTGACCCTCATTTTTTTTTTGAGAGAAAAAACGTGAGGAGTAAATATTTCTTCGAATTCAATGGAGACGGCGTTATCCGTCTTACACTTAATAGTTAATAGTCTAATACGGGTCAATAATAAATCTAAAAAATCTAAAAAACTAATAATTACTTTGTACTCCCTCCTATTCAATATATTCTTCCCTATTTCCTATTTAGTTCATTCATGTTTTCTTCCCTATTTCTATTTCTGGGGGTGTGTTGTGTGTTTTGTGAGGTTTATATTTAAAAGTATGTGGGGTAGAGTGTTTTGTGTGGTCCAAATTCATTTCCTTAATACTAGAGCTCAAATGAAAGGGGAAGATCACATAGTTAGGGAGGGAGTATGATTTAATTTGAAAAAGTACAGTGTTATTTTCGGATGATTTGATAAAAATAAAAGACGTCATAAAACTTTTGACCCGTATTTTTTACCCTAACCCGACCCGAGATCCGACCCGCTCACCCTTTGACAGTTGGTAAAAGGGTCAAGCAGGCAGGGTCGGGTCAGGTTTGGGTAAGGTCAACTTCGGGTTGCAATAGTTCGGGTCGGGATGGGGTCAGTTATTAACTAGTTTTTTATGGATAATAATATGTGTGCGACGATAAACATTCGAGTTGGACTATAATGGATCGGGTCAGTTCGGGTATCAGGTCAAACTCGGGTCTTGAGCTCGGGTGTCGGTCGGTTTATTTGGGTAAGTAAAATGCATAGGAGAAAGCCTTAGATTTGCAGTAAACATTTTACCTGGTTGTTGAATCCCTTTTTTCACTTGACTGAGCCAAACATCGTTTCGGCTAAATGATTCTTTTGGACTACAATTTCATTTTGCTGAAATTTCTGTCTACAGAAAGGAGCAATCACATTGAAATGTGGATTACAAGTTCTTCGATGCAGTAGATTACTTTCATCTTAAATCTGTTCTATGAGAAACTTCATCTGAGCAATCACCTTTTTCTTACCTGCTTTAGCTGTTTCTGTAAATATAGCTTTTGTTTGCCTAAGTTTCTTTTGCTTCTTCTAGCATTTATTTTCGTCTTAGCACTGCATTCCATTTCTGCATCTTGTATAGTCTCTATCTGCATATATCTGCATAACCTATGTTACCCTGACTCTTCTGGTTTTTCCACATACCCGTGTCCGACACTCAACGCTCGGGTAAGGGTATGGTATGACATTTTGCCTAAGTTGAGGCTGTTGGTGCTGTCTTATTGCACTTAGTGTTTGTTTTGAATTTCAAAGGTTTTGGTTTGATGTGTTTCATGCTATCAATATTTTCTTCTTCTTCTTCATGTCTTTTTGGGAGCTTTTTGAAATTATTATTCTACTCCAATAAAGATCATTTCGTTTATGTAGATATGTAATTATAACGAGAGTTTTATCCGTCACTTATCATGGCTCATCTCAACTGCAGTTTTAGCTGTTGCTGCGAAAAAAAGACCTGATCACTATGGAAGTGTGTTGTCTGCACTGCTTACCTTTCAGTTTGAAACAACAAGAGGTCACACTGGCTGTTTTAATGCTACAGAATTTGATCGTCTTGTTTGCAGACTAGTGGAGTTCCTGTGTCTGAGATCGCGCAGCATGGGTTTTTGCTCTATAACGGTGTTGCTACCCAGCATATCTTTGAAGTATCGGCAGGGCTGGACTCGTTGTTTTTGGGAGTCAAATACTTGTTCAGGTTAAACAGGTTGTCAAAGTCAGGCAGGGAGTTGTAAGGTTTGGAATGAACATTAGTGGTTTGTTCAAGCATGCAATCACAGTCGAGAAGCGGCTTAAAATGGAGCTAAATATAGCTTCTGGTGCAGTGTCGTCAGTGAGTTCGGCTGCTGTGGAATTGGCGCTGATGAAATTGCCCGAATCTTGCCATGGAAGTGCCAGAATGTTGGTGGTTGGAGCTGGCAAACTGGGTAAGCTTGTGATAAAACGCTTGATATCGAAAGGGCGCACAAAGGTGGTGGTTGTGAACAGAAGTGAGGAGAGAGTTGGAGCTATCCGTGAGGAAATGCACGGTGCTTAAATCATCTACAAACCTCTCTCTGAAATGCTTGCTTGTGCTGCTGAGGCGGTTGTCATTTTCACTAGCACGGCACGGAAGAAAGTCCTCTTTTCCTGAAAGAGCAAGTATCCACTCTTCGCCCCGTAGGGGCACAAGAAGGCAGCATCAGGTTCTTTGTTGATATATCTGTTCCGATGAATGTGGGTTCCTGTGTGTCGGAGCCAGATAATGCAAGAGTGTACAATGTGGATGACCTCAAGGAAGTGGTGGCAGGTAATAAAGAGGACTGCTTACAGAAAGCAATGGAAGCTCAGACCATCATTGACCAGGAATCCAAACAGTTTGAGGCATAAAGTGATAATTGGAGACGGTTCCCACCATTAAGAAGCTGAGGGCATACGCTGAGAGGATTTGAGTGGCAAAGCTAGAAAAATGCCTGTCAAAGATGGGTGATGACGGTTTGGTTTCCAAGAAAGGTAGAAAAGCGTTGGAGGATCTTAGCCGGGGGATACTGATAGTGAACAACCTTCTTCACGGTCTAATGCAACACCTTAGATGTGAAGGAAGTGAGAGCCGGACACTGAACAAGGCCCTTGAGAATATGCATGCACTCAATCGAATGTTCAGCCTTGAAACTGAGATCGCAGTATTAGAACAGAAAATTAGAGCTCAGGTGGAGCAAATTCAAAAGTAATCTCCTCGCCACAAAGGCACAAACAATCTTCATCATATTGGAATAAGGGGACACCTTCTCCATGTATCGTCCGAATTCGCTGTAAAGGAAGTTCCAAGGGCTTCAGAGGGGTCTTTGAATTCATTCATTGGTGTTACAGTAACTCACATCTAACATTTATGTCGGGTCTCTTTTATCATGTCCTGTTTATTGTCTTTCGGCTACTTCAGTATTGACGGTGTGAAACCATATTTTTTGTCAACTTATAACCCAATCTCACAAGTATCCGCCACATTTACTCGGAAAAATTAGTATGAAACTTCGCTTAGTATAATAATTTTTGAAACTGGAATCATATGTTGACACAAACACAAAAAAATAACATCAAAGAGAAGAGGAAATTGTTCTTTCAATAAGAAATTGTCGATCCGGTACATGTAACGGAAAACTTATAGCCTCTTAACCCTAACCAGATCTCACAACCATCCACTAAACAGCTAGCCAGACAAGCTGGTCGTATTGGGCATGGTAAATGTTACCTCCTCGTCCAAACAGGTACAAACTAAAGACGTGCAACAAAATATTACCTGAGTATGTGGCCCCTTCTCTCAATTAGGTGCCATAACTTTCCGAGTAGTTTGGATGCCCTTACTCCCTCTTTGCAGGTAATAGCATAGAACTTTTGGAGACTTTGGTTGGAAACCTATTCGTGACTTCAAGCATTGTTGGCTATTATTATTCGTCAGGAAATGTATAATAATTATAAATTTTTGCACTAGTAGGTCTCATCTCTAAATAGAATTATTGGGAGATCATTACAGATTGAAGGAAAAATGGTACGAAAGAAATAAAATGGTTACGTATACTATAAAATGAGATACTAATAAAAACGGTTCCAATATATGATAAAATATGTACGATTGTTACGAAAACTTGTACCAAATGAAGTAGACATTTGGAGACACAATCAATGACAAATGGGTACGAAAAAATACATTAAGAGGTACGACAAAGTGGTCTCTCACACCGTCTCTTATAAGTTTTTGTTTTTGCATTTCGCTACATAAGTGCTCAGATATGCTCAAACACATCAAATGACATTAAAATACGCCCAAATGCATGCAAGTAACTCAAAATAAGTGAATAAGGTGTATGATGCCCAAAAAAAACAAATGCATCAGAACATGTTCAAACAAACACATAAATTACCAAATGCACCCAAACATAAATGAAAAGTTTGAATTATTGACACAACCTAAATCCAGCATCGACTAAGTTGTTAAAACTTAAAATCATAATTTTCACCTCTTTGCAACCTCTTCCGATGGAGTAGCTTGGCATGAGGCATACATCTCGAGAACTGCCTTCTGTTTACGGACACAAAGAGGGCTTGCAGAAATCAAATCGTTGACATCTGAAACTCTACCTTGTTCAAAGAAAGCTTTAATGACTTTCAAATAAGCTGGAATATTAGAAGAAACATTTGGAGACAGTACCCTAAGTAATCTCTTAGCATCATCAACTGTACCACACCTAGCAATGTATTCGGTAATTGGCTCAGGGAAACCCCGGATTTTCTTCTTTTTCATCACACTAAGAACCTGTAATGCTTCTTCGAGTTTTCCAGCTTCCATTAGCTTCTCAATCATAAGCTTATAAGTATCACGTGTAGGTTTTACTTGACCTTCACACTTGATGAACTCGGTAAAGAATTTTAAAGCATCAAGCACTTTGTTTTCGGAGATAAAACCTTTTAGCAAAACTAACAATGTTTCAGGATCCAATCTGACATTTTTCTCCTTCATCTTCGCCAAACAGGATAATGCCTGCGTCATTTGATTACCTTTACAATGGCCTTCGATTAACATAGTCCACGTTTTTACATTAGGAACACAACCCTCGATCTCCATTTGCTCAAGCACCTTACAAGCTTCATCAAACCTCTTGCTTTTACAAAGGCCAGAAATCTCTTGGCTGTAAGTAAAGTTGTCGGGCTTATATCCCGAATTCCTCAAGTCCTCCACAATCTTCTTTGCTTCATCCAATTTCCCTAACTTACACAAAGCTCTATGTACACAATCAAAGAGGATTTTAGTAGGGGCATTTCCAGCACCAACAAAGTTGTTAAAAACCCGATACACCAAATCCAAATCAGGATCCTCTTTACTCGAGACCCTATTCAACAATGAAGTTACCTGTATCAGTGAAGGCTTGTAAGGCCCATCCATCATGAGCTCGAACAATTCGACAAGATCTTTGAGCGGGAGAGGCTTACAACACCTTACGTATGTATAGATATCAATATAATACCCCTTAAGTCTCATTTGCTTCACAATATCCCAAAACTCACCTAATGACTCAGGACAAGCTAAAACTGCAGCCATTGCATTATATGTTACACTGCTATGTTCATACCCACCGCTACTTCCGATCCATTGGAAGAACCTAAATGCTTTCAATGGGTTTTTCCGTAATTCAACAATAATCCTTAACACAAAATTCTCCATCAAAGGAAACTCAAGCTTCTTCTTCAACTCACACTCGACCTCCTCACCCCAATCAGACGACAAAATCACCTCCAACACCTCATTTACAAAACCTTTTTCGACATCTGTTTCAACCATCTCCCGGTACCTTTTGATCCATTCGACCGACTCATCCTTTAATTTCTCCATTGTTAGTTTTACATTGATACCATTAAAAACCCTTTCATCTAAATAAAACCCTTTGCTATTCATTTCTGAGAGAACATTCCAAAACTCACCTATAAACTCCTTACAAGCCAAACACCTAAGCAATAGAAAATAAGGTACAAAACTTGGCTGAAACCGGTTTTCAGCACAAACCCATTTGAAAAAATCCAAATTTTTTTGTGGGTTTTTATTCAAATTCATCATAACATAAACTACAGATTCATGGGTCAATTTAGGGTTCAATTTTTCCAATTCATTCTCAATTTTTTCTGACCAATCATGTGATAATACTAACTGAATGAGTGATTCCGAGCCTTCCGGCTTCGATGAAAAGAAGAGATTTTGTTGGAAATTAAAGGGATTATAATGAACAGGATGAAATTGAGGGAAATTTGAGAAACGAGTCACCTGAGTGGAGTTGACACGATAGTAGCGCCTATAAAGCCGAGTTGAGGAGAACGACTTCGAGAGTGTTATTGACAGGTTCAGTAACTTTGATCTGTTCATGGTTTTTGTGTGTTAAGATTTGAGAGAAAGAGGAAGAGAGTTATAAAGTTTGGTGATGATTTACTGATGGGTTTAAGAGTTAACTCAGGGTTTTAGAGTTTCGTTTGTCTGACCCTCATTTTTTTGTTTGAGAGAAAAAACGTAAGGAGTAAATATTTCTTCCAATTCAATGGAGACGGCATTATCCGTTTTATGCTTAATAGTTAATACGGGTCAATAATAAATCTAAAAAATCTAAAAAGCTAATAAATACTTTGTACTCCCTCGTATTCAATATATTCTTCCCTATTTTTTATCAGTAGGTCTTGCTTGCGACGGATCGGATATTGCGACGGGTATTTTGTGAGAGGAAATGGGTAGAGGGGACAAGGTGGGCACCCCCATGTGCTTCTCCACTCACCCTTGATGGGTATTTTGTGAGAGAATATGGTATCCGTCTTAAGCTTGCGACGGATAGTGTCCGTCACAAATGAGAATTTGTGATTTTTTATTTAGTTCATTCATGTTTTGTGAGGTTTATATTTAAAAATATGTGGAATAAAGTGTTTTATGTGGTCCAAATTTATTTCCTTAATATTAGAGCTCAAATGAAATGGGAAGATTACATAGTTAGGAAGGGAGTATGATTTAATTTGAAAAAGTACAGTGTTTTTTTCGGATGATTTGATAAAAATATAAGGCGTCATAAAACTTTTGACCCGTATTTTTTTACCCTAACCCGACCCGAGATCCGACCCGCTCACCCTTTGACAGTTGGCAAAAGGGACAACCAGGCAGAGTCGGGTCAGGTTTGGTTAAGGTCAACTTCGGGTTGCAATAGTTCGGGTCGGGACGGGGTCAGTTATTAACCAGTTTTTTATGGATAATAATATGTGTGCGACGATAAACATTTGAGTTGGACTATAATGGATCGGGTCAGTTCAGGTATCAGGTCAAACTCGGGTCTTGAGCTCGGGTGTCGGTCGGTTTATTCGGGTAAGTAAAATGCATAGGAGAAAGCCTTAGATTTGCAGTAAACATTTTACCTGGTTGTTGAATCCCTTTTTTCACTTGACTGAGCCAAACATTGTTTCGGCTAAATGATTCTTTGGGACTACAATTTCATTTTGCTGAAATTTCTGTCTACAGAAAGGAGCAATCACATTGAAATGTGGATTAATTACAAGTTCTTCGATGCAGTAGATTGCTTTCATCTTAAATTTGTTCTATGAGAAACTTCATCTGAGCAATCACCTTTTTCTTACCTGCTTTAGCTGTTTCTGTAAATATAGCTTTTGTTTGCCTAAGTTTCTTTTGCTTCTTCTAGCATTTATTTTCGTCTTAGCACTGCATTTCATTTCTGCATCTTGTATAGTCTCTATCTGCATATATCTGCATAACCTATGTTACCCTGACTCTTCTGGTTTTTCCACATACCCGTGTCCGACACTCAACGCTTGGGTAAGGGTATGGTATGACATTTTGCCTAAGTTGAGGCTGTTGGTGCTGTCTTATTGCACTTAGTGTTTGTTTTGAATTTCAAAGGTTTTGGTTTGATGTGTTTCATGCTATCAATATTTTCTTCTTCTTCATGTCTTTTGGGAGCTTTTTGAAATTATTATTCTACTCCAATAAAGATCATTTCGTTTATGTAGATATGTAATTTTAACGAGAGTTTTATCCGTCACTTATCATGGCTCATCTCAACTGCAGTTTTAGCTGTTGCTGCGAAAAAAAGACCTGATCACTATGGAAGTGTGTTGTCTGCACTGCTTACCTTTCAGTTTGAAACAACAAGAGATCACACTGGCTGTTTTAATGCTACAGAATTTGATCGTCTTGTTTGCAGACTAGTGGAGTTCCTGTGTCTGAGATCGCGCAGCATGGGTTTTTGCTCTATAACGGTGTTGCTACCCAGCATATCTTTGAAGTATCGGCAGGGCTGGACTCGTTGTTTTTGGGAGTCAAATACGTGTTCAGGTTAAACAGGTTGTCAAAGTCAGGCAGGGAGTTGTAAGGTTTGGAATGAACATTAGTGGTTTGTTCAAGCATGCAATCACAGTCGAGAAGCGGCTTAAAATGGAGCTAAATATAGCTTCTGGTGCAGTGTCGTCAGTGAGTTCGGCTGCTGTGGAATTGGCGCTGATGAAATTGCCCGAATCTTGCCATGGAAGTGCCAGAATGTTGGTGGTTGGAGCTGGCAAAATGGGTAAGCTTGTGATAAAACGCTTGATATCGAAAGGGCGCACAAAGGTGGTGGTTGTGAACAGAAGTGAGGAGAGAGTTGGGGCTATCCGTGAGGAAATGCACGGTGCTTAAATCATCTACAAACCTCTCTCTGAAATGCTTGCTTGTGCTGCTGAGGCGGTTGTCATTTTCACTAGCACGGCACGGAAGAAAGTCCTCTTTTCCTGAAAGAGCAAGTATCCACTCTTCGCCCCGTAGGGGCACAAGAAGGCAGCGTCAGGTTCTTTGTTGATATATCTGTTCCGATGAATGTGGGTTCCTGTGTGTCGGAGCTAGATAATGCAAAAGTGTACAATGTGGATGACCTTACGGAAGTGGTGGCAGGTAATAAAGAGGACTGCTTACAGAAAGCAATGGAAGCTCAGACCATCATTGACCAGGAATCCAAACAGTTTGAGACATGGAGTGATCGTTGGAGACGGTTCCCACCATTAAGAAGCTGAGGGCATACGCTGAGAGTATTTGAGTGGCAGAGCTAGAAAAATGCCTGTCAAAAATGGGTGAAGATCTTTCCAAGAAAGACAGAAAAGCGTTGGATGATCTTAACCGGGGGATAGTGAACAAGCTCCTTCACGGTCCAATGCAACACCTTAGATGTGATGGAAGTGACAGTCGAACACTGAACGAGGCCCTTGAGAACATGCATGCACTCAATCGAATGTTCAGCCTTGAAACTGAGATCGCAGTATTAGAACAGAAAATTAGAGCTAAGGTGGAGCAAATTCAAAAGTAATCTCCTCGCCACAAACAATCTTCATCACAGTGGAATAAGGGGACACCTTCTACATCCATCGTCCGAATTCCTTGTATAGGATGTTCCAAGTGCTTAAGAGGGGACTTTGAATTCATTCATTGGTGTTGCAATTGCTCACATCTAACATTTATGTCGGGTCTTTTTTATCGTGTCCTGTTTATTGTCATTCGGCTACTCCAGTATTGACGGTGTGAAACTATATTTTTTGTGAACTTATAACCCAATCTCACAAGTATCCGCCACATTTACTCGGAAAGGTTAGTATGAAACTTCGCTTAGTTTAATCATTTTTGAAACTGGAATCATATGTTGACACAAACACAAAAAAAAATAACATCAAAGAGAAGAGGAAATTGTTCTTTCAATAAGAAATTGTCGATCCGGTACATGTAACGGAAAACTTATAGCCTCTTAACCCTAAACATCAAAGGCTCACTCTTTCTCCAGCAAGCAACATTTTGTACAGTCACAAATTTCACTAACTTTCCAACACTTTCTCTATAGTAGCCTCAGTTAGCTGTACAACGTCTTTCACTTCTATACCATTGGGGCCGAGTATCCAGTAGTCTGCAAGCTGATTCTCCTCGCTGCAAGATAGCCAAGTATCAAAAATAATGACGGCGATACTAAAACATGTTGGCGGAATCGTATTACTGCATCCATCCCAAATTTATCGTCCCCATTTGATATTGCTCGTCAGCTCATTTCAATTTTGACCATAATTTCTTCATAAAATTGCAAAGATGTCATGTAAAATTTGACAGGTTGGATTTTCAATATCAACTATTTTCCTCTTGCTCCATTTGTTCACTAGATTACTAGAATCTTTGCACCAATCAAATTTCTCCTCGCTTAATTTGGAGTATGAAAACTCCAGACTCCAGTGGACTATAGAGATTATCAATTTTTCGAAGTATCATATAGCGAATTAGCGATATTATAGCACTGTATTACTTGACATAAGGAATACAGCGACAAAAAATGTCCGGGAAAGATTTCGGTTTTGAATACCATTAATATAAATAACCCTGATGAAAAATCTTAAGTTTGAGGTCGATGCTGAGTTAATTGACAAGCAAGTTGACAAACCCCAAAAAGCATTCAAGATTTCAAGAAGGAAGTTTTATCGCTGAATTCTTGTGTCTGAAGTTTTATTGCTGAAATCTACGTGTATAATATTTAGTTTTCGAGGTTTCTGTCTCTGATGTTTCTTTGCAACTCCCGTGTTTCAGAGTTTCTTATCATTTACCTTGGCAAGTGAAGGCAATGGCATGTCATTTGGCATTAATTTTGCAATTCCGATAGACACGGTTGTAATTTGTAAAGACAGTAGCAGCTCTTATTATAAATGGTACAGCTTACAGACTACAGAGACAGGTATTAATCATCAAGAGCCGCTCACGGATTACTGCATGCACCTGTTCCTTCTTTTCCTAGAAAAGAAGTTAACTATCACGCGACTTGGGCTTGATTCATTCTCCGGTTATAACTTATAACCAGATCTCACAACCATCCACTAAACAGCTAGCCAGACAAGCTGGTCGTATTGGGCATGGTAAATGTTACCTCCTCGTCCAAACAGGTACAAACTAAAGACGTGCAACAAAATATTACCTGAGTATGTGGCCCCTTCTCTCAATTAGGTGCCATAACTTTCCGAGTAGTTTGGATGCCCTTACTCCCTCTTTGCAGGTAATAGCATTGAACTTTTGGAGAATTTGGTTGGAAACCTATTCGTGATTTCAAGCGGTAGGTCTCATCTCTCAATAAAATTTTTGGGAGATCATAGCTCAAAACTATATTACTCCCTCCGATCCACACAAATGGTAATATGGGAAAAATTGGAGTATTTAAGAAAATGTGGAAAAATGAGGGGTAAAAAAGAAAAAGGTGGGTGGGCCATGTAATTGTGGATTTAATTGTGGGGTCATGCAATGGCATTTTGTGTAAATATCAAATGGGTAGAAGGATAACTTGGTAATGTAGTGGGCCAAATAAGGTATGTTACCATTGGTGTGGATCGTCCGTATTAGGTAAGTGTTACCATTGGTCTGGATCGGAGGGAATATTATATCTGAAATTTGGAAAGTGGGCAATTATGACGATAAGCATGCAAAACCTGCTCTATTCCACTAAAACCACTGAATAAACAAATACAAATATGAACGTTGTCTTCCAAAATTGTATATATTATATCGGTTTTTCTAACGTTTGTCCTAAGGGCACATGTTAATAAGCCGAATATGGAAAGATTTCTAAAATATTCTCATCAGAAATCCAAGTATCTGCTTATTAACGTGTGCCCTTATGGGCACACGTTAAAAAAACCGATATTATATTTACCTGGCCTTCCAAGATTGTAATCGTTTGATATTTTGTATTACTTTCCATATCCAATTGCATCTACCTTATAACTCTTAGGATGATGATAGGGCGCCACCGGGTGGTACTCAATTTCAGTACCACCCTAATTAAAAATATAAGAAAAATAAAAGAAAAAGATGAAAATTTTGTTTTGGCGCTAAAACTATAAGGGTAAAAATGTCATCTAATACTCTAAATTAACATAAAAAACTTGCAATTTTGACTCAATTGCTTGATGGCCCATCAATGGCGATGAAGGAACTACGCAAAAACATATCAGAATCTATGAAAAATGAATGACCAGCATTAATTGTTTGATGTTCAACCAAGTTTGCTGATTGACTTCTCAATGCAAGATTATGAAATTAGCTACAAAATTAAGAAAACCGAGAAGAAAACCATTAACGTCCCTGCGAAAGGATTCTGTATGAGGCGATTTCGCACTCATCAACCCTAACTTCAATGACTTAATACTATGGTAGGAAGCAATCGTCTACAAAGTGAATTCCTTGTTATTTTGATAAATTAAAATATGTATTAAACTTCCAACTATACCCTTCTTAGTGAATAAATTTGAAATTCAAATATTGGAGAAAAAAAGAGAAAATTAATGATAAAATTACCAAAATGCCATCGGTGGTACTCAAACTCGGTACCACCGGGTGGCGCCATCTCATTTTCCTAACTCTTATATGGAGTATTATAGATATGTTATATTGATTCTCCAATATAATTAAACTTTGATAAATATATATCATTATCTCATACTAATTTCATCTTCCTATTATTTTGGTATGCCGATATAAGTTTGTAAACTTTCCAAACCGGGTTACGAAACATCGTCGACGTTTTATAAAACATCGTCGACGTTTTTCATAAAAAAGACCGTCACTACCCTTTTCCTCTCTAACTTCAATTCTTCTCTTTCACTCTCCTCTCCTCTCCCTCTCCCGTACAACCACCACCACCACGACCCCACCACCACCACGACCCCACCACCACCACGACCCCCCACTGCCGCCATCGTCCACCACCAGTAGCCACCATCACCGTAGCCACCACCACCGGCCTAAGGTAAGTTTTTATTTTCTTTTTATTTTTGAAATCGTTTTTACATTGAAATATGTTTAATTGATTTGAATTTGGTTGTTTATATGTTTAAATGTTATGAATTTTTTTATGTATATATGTTTAATTGATTTGAATTTGTGAAATTTGGATTAAAGTTGTTGAATACGGTTTTTTGATTTATGTTGTTGAAGACGGTTTTTGAGTTGATTTTGCATGTTGGAAATGTATTATGGCGAAATTTGTGAAAGTAGTGAAAGAGGATTATTAGATTTATGTTGTCGGAAGACGGTATTGGATGTTGGTAAAGAAAAAGCCCCCTTTTTGGACGTTGGTCACCAATACCAACGTCTGGGTTGGACGTTGGTGTTGATGACCAACGTCCAGGGTGGACGTTGGTGTTGGTGACCAACGTCCAGCCCAGACGTTGGTCACCAACACCAACGTCTGGGCTGGACATTTTTTTTGTTTTTGCGTTGTTTTCGATGGTTTTGAACGTTGACGATGATTATTTGTTTAATCATATGTAATTTAACTCGTGTTTATATGTTTATGATTCTCGTTATTTCAAATGTTTTTTGTAATGAGTTTATGTTTGTTTGTCGATTGTCTATAACGTTATATTAATTTACATGCAGATGGATAAAGAAAAAAACATTATGGTGGTTCATGATCGTACGAAAGGCCGAAAAGTGACGGCATCTAAGCGGCGTGTACCCGGAGTGCGTCAAACCGGAGTTGTCTTTCGTCCTACTCGGTCAGAGGGTATGGACGTTACCCCTACGCCCCCGCCTGCTGTGAGCGAGACATTTTTTCCGTCATTTTTTTATAGGGTAGGTGTCGTTGATGATGGTAATGTTGACGGCGGTTCAGGATCTGAGTCGGAGGGGGCGGCAGAGCAGCCCGATGACGAGTGTTTTATAGAGAATCAGGCAGTCGAACCAACAGGTAAGACGGTGGTACAGGTTGGTAGAGGACGATATGTGTCGGTTAGTCAAGGTTCATCTAGCACGGGGAGGAAGAAGACGAAGAGGGATTTGTCTTGGCGTCTTAGTGGCGTGGTTGAGGGTGGACCGGTTCACCTCAACGTCTTACGTAGTTTCGGTGGGCACGTGGCTTATAGTAGTTGGACGGAGGCCAAGCCGGCGAGATCGTGGCTCAAGTGTTACGAGAGGCCCGGTTGTATGGAGGCTATGAACGGGATGAAGGTGTCGGAGCTGGTTACTCGGAGAGTTAGTGAGAGTGGGCTTGGTGTTTTGAGGAGTTGTGTGACCACCGACATTGATGAAAATCTATGTAGTGCATTTGTAGAGAGGTGACAGCCGGATACTAACACTTTTCATATGCCTTTTGGAGAGATCACTATCTTATTACATGGTGTTCAGCTTATTCTAGGGATAAAGGTGAGTGGCGCTAGGGTTTTTGTGGAGGGTATGGTGGAGCAGGAGGAGGGTAGCACGAGGGAGGATGCATGCTTGAGGGAGAAGATGGCTACTTTATTTGGGCTGACAGTTCAGGATGTCGAGCCACCATATTATAGGAGTGGTGGGTTGTCGACTCGGAAGTTGAGGGAGGTTGTGGAGACGGGTCGCCATGATGAGTCGCTGAGGGCGTACTTGATGTTGTTGGTTGGACAGACATTGTTCACGGACAAGTCTAGTGATAGGGTAGTGGCTTGGATGCTTCATTTGTTTGATGACTTGGATAGTTTTGGTGAGTATGCTTGGGGGGCTGCGACATTGGCATACTTGTACCGTCAGCTGGGTATGGCGTCGCGGAGAGATGCTCGTGGGCTTAGCGGTTGTTTGCCGTTGCTCCAGGCTTGGATATATGAGTATTTTCCCCATTTCCGACCTCATGCAGGATACTATGTTGAGGGTAGACCACTGGTGGAGGCTTGGTCACGGGTTCCTAGGTTTAAGGGGGAGGAGAAGATTCTAGATGAGCACCGTCAGAGGATAGACGGGCTTAGGGCGGAGCATATCCGTTGGACCCCTTACGGTGTTGGTTCACATCGTTCTTGTAGGACATCGCTTTATTCGAAGTTGATTATATTTCTTGATGTAGTAGAGCCATATCAGCCTGACCGTTTTTTGCGGCAGTTTGGGTATGTCCAGCCTATCCCGACCACCATGATTACTCCAGCTGTTGAGCATCGTCCGGCTTCACCGAAGTCGGGTTATAGGTTGTATTATGGAGAGTACCCTGATTCGGAGTGGGGGCTCCCAGAGGCTATGATCGTTTTGAGAGACCGTTCACATCCGGTTGTGATGTCGTTTGACACGGTCGATCGTTACATGACATGGTACACGAAGTCCTCCCACCCGTATTTCTTTCCTCCTGGCCGTCCTACCAAGTTTTCTACGGTGCCTCTTTTGGATGAGCCTGAGTTCGGCAGAGCCCTTGCATGGAGGTTCTCACTTATCTACAGACAGCCTACTGAGCAGGCGATGGCATCGTGTGTAAATCGGTTGGTTACAGATATGGCCGACTACTTCATGATCACGGAGGACGACGACGACGATGACGTAGGACATGACGCCGTTTGATTATTTAGTTATGTTTTATTTTATTTGTATTGTGTTTCTACGGATGACAGGGTTGTCGCGTACCCTAATCAAAGATAAATAACCCAGACTAGGCTAACAACAGATAAATGCAGTTAGGGAAGTAGGGGTCGATCTCGGGGAGACGGGAGATACTTGTGAATAGTTGTGGTTAGAATTCTACCTTGGACGATTGGCAAATGTTTGTCACTAATTACTAAATAATAACAATGAAATAAAGAAAAAAATATAGGGAAGTAGGTTCACACATGTAAATTAACATATTGATGAAATTGGATTTAGGATATGCAAATAATTCATTGAGCGTTCGTAAGAATGGTGTGTTCATTACAATCATAGATCAGATGGTCTAGCAGACTTTTAGTGCGATTTACTAGGTCTTAATCTATCATGTCATGCTTTGTCTATTCAATTCCTGTACATCTACCTTGGAAAAGAATTCCATACCAGTCAAATGATTTTGGCCAGAAATCGATAACTATCGTTACAATCCAAACATGCATAGACACAACGTTTTAAAAGCACAATTTCTTTTATCCAATTATCATCTTTCAATTAATCTAACATGGCTATCCTACACCCTAGAAGGGTGACTACTTATGCATGATTAACAATGAAAAGGAAACTAAGATTATAAAACTAAGAATGATAAACATGATAAAAGAAATACTAAAAGAAAATGAAACTATAATGTAAAGACGAGAATAAAGATTACCGAAAAAGGATGAGCAAATATTGAAATGGAATAAGAACTCGAATAGGAAATGCAAACCCGGAAATTAGAATTCCAATTACAACTAGAACAACTACAATTGAGGAAAACTTAGAACTAGACTAAACTAAACTAGAGAAAACTAAACTAAACTAAACTAAGAAAGAAGAAGAACTAAACTAAAGAGAAATGTAAGAAGAGAAGAGATGTTGTGTGAAGAGATGGATGATATGATATGAGGGGCTAGAGCATCTATTTATAGTGATAGGGTTTCGAGGAGAAGAGGTCGGGCATTAAACACATAGGTCAAAAATAGGATGAAGGAGCCGCAATGCTCGAAGCAGCACACATACCCGATCGGGTACACACTTACCCGATCGGGTAAATGGTCTTCTGGAAGCTTTTGACTATCTAACTCTTCATCTCCCTTTGCTTTGACTTGACTTCCAACATCCCCCTTGACCTCTTGAGTCGGGTTTGTTGATAGGGTTTGATGTAAAGCGATGAATTCTTCCGCCTAAATGATTGATCTTCCGACAACTACGAAACCGTCTTTACTTCTTCTCTCTTTCGAATTAGTGAACCTTATTGAAATGTCTTTCACTTGGTCAAGCTTGCTTCTTCAAATCGTCGGGTTCTAGGCAAATGCTCGGGAATATAGAAAAAGGGCGTAGAAACGTCACTTTCCCTACAAAATAGGTTAGAACACAGGAATTCGCCTAGAAGACGATATTAGCTCATAAAGTGGCTTAACAAAGCACAAATGACATACAAAACCGAGCTAAATTGGGGGTTAAAACCATACAAATATTCACTTATCAACGGATTATTTTAGATTATTTTATGTTTGAATTATGTAATGGTACTTTTATTTTTATTATTATTATTTTATGTTTTGAATTATGTAATGGTATCCACTTTAATTTCCGTCAGCTTTATGTCTCCATTTTAATTTCCGTCAGCTTTATGTATCCACTTTATTCTACTGCTGTCAACGTCAATTTTATTTAATCAAAAATAAATTGAGATAAAAGAAGACAACTTCTTGAGGTGGTCCACTACAATGCAACCGCATCCAATGTTGGTGGTGATTTAAAGTCCACAAAACACCATATGGGACCGGACTTTGAGGACAACTTCTTAAAGGCAAAAATGTACTACATTGCCATGTACTCGGACTAGACGGGGCCTTACCTATGACACAAATTGCCCAGTTAAACAACGATGTGAAAACATACAGATCAACGTCATGCATCCAATGCTCTTGACCACAACCGGTGTTGTTGGAAAATTCAATGCGCCTCAAAGTGTTGTCAAACATAGTAAAACCATTATTTGTGACGTAGGCCTCATCAAAATAATCCTTGTACACCTCAAAACCCCTAATCTCTCGAGCACACCATTCTCGCATCACTAGATGGTCAGTTTCTCGACCCCGGGCAGCATGAGACAATACTCAAAAACCACAATGACCATCATCACCTACATCCACCCAACCATCAAAAAAACACCACATCTCCTCCGGGACCCCCCATCTTTTATTCCAGTTTGACAAAGGACCCCTAGTGTAACCCAATTCCAAAGGTGCACCGACCCTCTCTTCATCAAAATCACCAACTGTTGTTTGTTGAGCGGTCGTCGATCCATCTGAATCAGGTGTCCTAAACTTCCTCTTTACATGTTCAAAAAATGACTTGTTCCTAGTAGTAGATCCTTCTTTGTCGACCTTTGGGATTTTCTCTAATAGGGGGTGGCAATACGTACTCGTCTTCCGGATGAAGAAAGGTGTGCATCTTCTCAATGAAAGATCTCTTACTTGCCGGATCACTACTCCTCATTTCATTGACGAGCTCTTCAAAGGCATCATTATCGTTTTTCGGCATTGTGTCATCATTGCCATACTCCAATGTCCTCCAAAATGAATGAACTTGATCAAGGTGAACTCTCTCATCATTGTTTTTCAAACCAACCAAGAGACAAGCACAAGGTAAGGCATGAGTAGTTCTTAAAGCACAACCGCATCCATTTACCAACCCGATCCCTAACTCAATTCCCCTCTTAGTTTCATTTTCCATATTCCCGATGGCTTTTAAGGACTCCTTTCCTTTCAACAAAGAAAACAAATGAGATGTATGACGAGGTTTACTTCTTGACTCTTCGAGCTCTTTTCTTATTTTGGAGTGTTGTCCTTCAAGCATAGAATGAATACGGGACCACATAGTATCAAGGGTTAGGCTATAACTTTTCAACCAAGCCTTCAAAAGAGAATGAGAGGACTCCACCCGGGAAGTAGCCGTGTTTCCAAGATGGAAATACCGGTTCGTGTAGCATAATACGAACCATGTTGAGTACGGGCCCCATGTTTTCGCCGCATAAGTCTCCACTACCTTCCAATTTTTACAAAAGGCGGCCCAACGCAACTCAAACTCTTCCTTGGTAGTAGCATTTATCACTCCATTCCAACCATGCTCTTCATTGCACATGATATGCTTTGTGCGCCACTCATGCTTTGACCACGATTGTGCTTTGCTCCCAACAGCACGGTTCAAGTGCCAACGACATAACAAGTGAGGTGTAAGAGGATAGACGGACCGTAGAGCCGCGATCAAACCCAACTCCCGATCAGTGACAAATGCTGAAATAGATGCTTTGGTGAACTTGAGAAGCATTCCCAACTTCTTCAATAACCATTTGTACCCATCTTCCGACTCAGAAAGAATCAATACACAAGCAATTAAGAATGAAGATCCACATGGTGTGACACCAACAAGCTCAACGAGTGTCATCTTGTACACATTGGTCTTGTACGTCGAATCAATAAGCACTACATGTGGATAGGTACGAAACAGCTTCACAGCTTCCGGATGAGACATGAAAACATGAGAAAGCTCACATGTCTCGGGATTCTTCTCATGCCAATGCACATATTTCGCTTCTACAGCTAAGGACAACATTTGTTGAGCGAGATTTTGATTTCCTCTCATTTCACGCCTAAGCTTGGTTGTCTCACTATATATTTGGGTGCTTGAAGGTTGCGGTTTTTCCGGGGTTCTTTGATGAAGACCGTTTTTAATATCTCTCGGGGGAATCGAGGCCCGGACTTGTTGTTTCACATACTCTTTCTCTTCTTCAGTTAAACCCGCAAAATGCCTATGTCCATCCTTGTACTTTACCAACTTGTGGTTGTGCTTCCCATAACCATCGGCGATCACAATGTTCCAAAGTATTATGGGTTTATCGTCGAAACCCCGAAACTTGTTTTGCACGGCTCGAGTACGAAATTTGCAATCACATTTAGGAGTTGCTTTTATTATGGGTTTATCGTCGAAACCCCGAAGAAGACTCTGATGACTCGGAGGTAAACATCAATTAATATAGGAGTTGCTTTTATTTGAAAGTTTATTTATTTATCTTAGTTTCTTGGTTTTAGTATTTTATCGTAATTGGTATAGTAATTGAAATAATTACACACCAGGTTTTGTTAATAAAGCTAACTGACTTTCACTATGCTAAGATATCATCTTTCGTGTATTAATTTATTTAACGGTCAGATTAAAGAAGGATGAAATCAGGTTCTTAGTTGATGTGTTATGCTCTGTGTAACATTGTATCTGGCTTCAATTCATAAAGTTGATAATATTTTAGTTTTGTATGGACAGGGGTTTGTGTGTAAAGGTTTTAACTTAACCATTCCCTGTTAGCAAACCATCTCAATATTTGTTAGATTTGTAATTCTATCGTATGGTTTAAATTATCCATATCATTATTAAACAGATGTATGGTTTAATTTTTCCATCCTTGTTAGATAGGCAATGCATATATTAAGAATGCAAAACGGGTGTAAGGGAGTGTAGAACTCTCTCCTTTTATTTTAAAATAAAAATACTCAGAATGAAAATAAATGGTATTTGTCTGTTACTCGAATAAAATGAATGATAAAATGATATTTGTATGTTTAAATTTTTACAATATCTGCATCGGTCTATTTATTTTTTCTCTATCTTTGTTTTTAGGCAAAGCGCTACCGGTTGGGAAGACAAAGCCAAAGACAGTTCCTCGAGAGCTTCAACTATAAAGGCACATGTAAGTCTTTAGTGTTTTCCTTGTTACAGTAGCCAATGGTATTTTAGTTTATAGTTCATAGACCTTATGCCGAAACTAAAAACTAAAGCATGATAGCAGAACTTCAAATCTTTTAGGAAAAATTGTTCATTACAGCCTTTTAAAAATATGATTTTGAAAATTACAGCCTTATATAATTTCTTTTGAAAATTACACCAAACATATCACTTCTAATGAGAAACTACTTTCAAAACTTTCACTCCGGCGAATATTTGAGCAATTTTTAAAAATTTTCATTTAAGTTCATCTTTTATAACGAAAATGCCATTACCATCAAACAATTCCTTACTTCTATGTTTGAATGTTAGACTTATACTCTCCTTCCTTTCTCAGTCATCAATCTCTCTTTTATCACTTCTCCATTTCTTCATCATCTACCCTGTCATTTCTCTCTCAAATTTATGCTCATATTAGTTGTTGAGACAAGTCGTCATTGAACCCTAAAGAAGACGCTAAGAAGATGATGCTGACATATCGACTAAAAAATCCCTCCCTCCCTTCCTCTCTCCCACCCTCCCTACCTCCTTAGTTCATCAAGCATAGTAGACATCAAAAAGATGTCGACATATCGGTAAAAAATATACATGAAAACTTACACCTTTTAATCTATTTCAAGTTCCCCCCACTTCACCTTTTTGAAATAATGCTCATTTATCCCTCATTACGTGTACGTAACAGGAGGTTACCCTCACATAGGAAGCAATAGTTTTTGTGCACCCTCACATTGAACCCTAAAGAAGATGCAATATAGCTGATATCATCGTTGAAATAATGCTCATTTATCCCTCATTAGGTGTAGGTAACAGGAGGTTACCCTCACATAGGAAGCAATAGTTTTTGTGCACCCTCACTGTTTGGGTGTAATTGTATGACTATATCATCGTTGATAGGAAAAATTAACTTTCCTTATAGAGTATGAAGTAGCTTTTATACTACTTCCAGATATTGTGAGAAATGCCACCTCACATACTGCTACAGTCTCGTCTTTATGTGGTAATGTTTGAATTCCATTTCTTATAGTGGCTACTTATATTCCTGTTTCTTGGATATCTAACTGTGAAAAATAATGGCTCTTTTTGTTTCTTCTTGGTTTAAATCCTAGACTTAAGCTTATCTGTTTTTTCTTAGTCCTCTTTATTTGAGGCTGGTGACACAAAAAAAAAATCTGGCCACATCATGTCTGTTGAAATCTTACACATTAATAACATTTCACATTGTTGAAATTGAGCTTCGTCGGCCATCTGTGCTATAAGAAATGTAAGATCCACAATAAATATGTGTAGATACACCCGCTCTTTTCTTCATTTTAAAGTATTTTAGTTTTAAACTAACTTGTTGGTATAACTATCTTGGCGTACGGTAACAACTAGTGATAACAAATGCTAATTTACTGAAATTAAACAAACGAATTATTAAGCCCAATTTCAAGATACATACCAAGTATAGGCATAACCACCGTCTCCTACTGAACGATGGTTCGAGCTCCCTCGACCGCCGCGACCACGATCACTCTTAACTCCGTGCTGAACCCCTCCGCGTCCGCGTCCAAGTCGATCATCCTCACCACCACCTCCAACTACAGCCTTCCCACTCTCTAAGAGTTCTATTCCTCCAGTACCGTTAACCGTTCTCTCATGGAAGAACCCAAAGTTAGCCACATGATCATCCTCCTGAATCTTATTTTCGTACATTGTTCCACAGTACAAACAGTGACCAGTCGCTTGCAGATGCATGATGTTGTTGTGTGCGTTGAAGTCGGCACGGATCCTGTACTCCCTATTACATATATGACAGAAAAATGAATCATCAAACGCAACGTTGTCAACACGAATATTGACCTGATAACGATTTGCCATCAGATGCATAACCAGAAACATGGCCAGATCTAACGCAACGCAACAAGTGCAGTCGCACTAGGCCCACGGACAAAAAAGTGTCGTAAAAAATTCAATGGTTGTATGTATATGTTTCCAATAAATTTATGTTATTTATGTATATTACCCCGATATATATACATTTGCCACAATTTATTATAATTTTGCCACGGTTTTTAGTTTCTATTACCACAATATATACACATTTACGACAATTTACTAAAATTTTAATATGATTCATTAGTATTTATAACAAGTATGGTTATCTTTATTTGAGTTTTTCCACAACTATGGTTATTATTTTTGTCGTCGTTTATTTTTTCCTTATTGTTGTTTTTTTATTATTGTTATTGGATAAATATATCTCTCGTACTACGTCTCCAAATTATTAGCTCCGTCTCTAAGCAGAAATACGCGTAATGAAAGTTTTCTCTTGCACCACCTAAACAGTGACCAATCGCTTGCGGATGCATGATGTTGTTGTGTGCGTTGAATTCGGCACGGGTCCTGGACTCCCTATTACATATATGACAGAAAAATGAACCATCAAACGCAACGTCGTCAACACGAATATTGACCTGATAACGATTTGCCATTGGAGGAAGAGAGGATTGAAAATTGACTGGAGATTAATTTGGGGCAATTGATTGAGATTTGGTAGGAATTAGGGTGAGAATTTGTTTTTGTTTTTGTTTTAGTTTTTGTTTAGGTTGGTTTGAGGGATTTTTGCGTTTTATGTTGGGTGAGAGTAGAGTTGGAAGTGGGTCGTGTCTTGTACCGGCCCAATGTGCCATGGATCAAAAGAGGCACGGCACGGGCACACATTGGTGGATCATGGGTTGTGTCGTGCCGTGTCGTGTTATTTTTCTGAAAGTGTTGTTCATCGCACGGCTCAAGCACGGTGGGCCATGCCGTGTCGTACGTGGGCTGTGTTCGTGTCAACCTGCGTGTCAGCCCATAAAACTTTCCTAGCTTGATTTCAATCAATTTTTTCATATTATGCATTGCCAGCACGCCTTTGGCACATTTGGTCCACTGGACACTTTTAGTCATTTTTAGACTTGTTAGTGTCTCATTTAGTGGGTTCAAATTTCATTGTTATCTAACTTTTCTGTTTCTCAGCCCACGTGCCCCAAATTTGTTGAAAATGTTAGGATTGTTAGCGTGCCAGCCTACCGTGCCTAGTGTGTGCTGTCAGTGGGCCGTGCCACCATGGGTCGTACCGGGCTGGGCCAAGGCACGATCATTTTGGAAAAACTAAGTTCGTGGCACGGTACGTGGCCTATATATTGTGTGTCGTGTCGTGCTGGGTCGTGCCAATTTCGTGTCGTGCCAAAACGAGCTATGGATCGTGCTAGAGCGTGCCGGCCCAATAGCCCACGTGCTCACTTCCATCTCTAGGTGAGAGTGAAATGTTAGCATTTTTTTCTTAACATAAAAAGGAAAGCTGTTAATCTCCTGGCTTTTTACGTTTGAAAAGAGTTGAACTGAACTCAATAAACCTGAATAAAGCTAAAATGAACTAAATGAATCTAAATTGAAATAATGATAATGATAAAGATGATGTTAATAAAAATGATAATAATAATGATAATATCTCGATGGCCAAGCTGTCCCGTATGATCCGAAGTACGTATCATACTTATTGGGTCAAGTAAGAGGTAACTCAAAGCTCCGATAATACTCAGAAGGGCAACATGGATGGAACGCGAGGCCAGCCTGGTCTTTAATGCGTTATATTACTCTTTTGCAATATTGTACATCGGTTCTAAAACTCTTTCTCAAGCCTAGCTTGGTGGTATTAATGGAAGTTTGTGTGGCAGTTCTTTACTCTGCTAAAATCGTTATAAATAGCTAGTTTTGTGATGATGCCTGTAACACCCGTAATTGTACCTTATTTTTATAGTAAAAATATTTTACGGATACTTTTCAGCGAAATTTAGTTTTAGTTTAGAATTAAATTTCCCGTGTCGAATTTAGAATTTCCGAGTTCGTATTTGGATTTTACGCGAGATTTCAAGTGAATCACGTCTTAAGGCGTCTTTGACTTTTCTTGACTTTTTTCCACTTACTCCACTCATACTCCCTCATAAACCCTAGCTTCCTCACAACTCAAACACCTTATTCCTCACTAAGAAAACCCCAAAAGCTTAGTTTCCATTTTGATCCATCTTAGAATCGTCATAACTCTTTCATTTCTCGCTCAAATTCACGTAAGTTCATCTTATTCTTCCCCTCTCATCTTCCTCTATCCGTATTGGTAATAAAATTACCGTCTTTCTCGCTTTTTAAATTATCCGTCTTTCTCAAGGTGAATTATATTCATCTTTTATTAACTATTTGTAGGTGGTGACCTCCAAGATCCCGACAAAGACTACTTCTTGATTGAAGAGGACCTTGACGCGGAGTGAAGACGCATAAAGGTAACGGTGAAGGGTTACTCGATATCATTTACGTGTTTTATGTGTTTTCTATGTTAGTAATCGTATTTAGAATAGGATTAGTAATCATAGGAATCGTGTTGTTGATGATGGTTGTTGTTAGTTGTTAATTGATATGAGAATTGATGGTTTGTGATGATAAATGAGGATTTTTGTTGTTGATAACATGTTAGGATTTGTTCATGCCTGAGTCCAGCCAAGGACGCTGGCAGCGTCGTGGGACGCTGGCAGCGTCGTCCGGCGCTGGCAGCGTTACTCGCTGCCAGTTCCCAAGTCGACTGCAGTTTTCCTGCACTGACCCCTTTTCGTAAAATGATCATATCTTCTTCGTTACTTGCTTGTTTTGAGCTTATGACATCCCGTTGGAACCGTAAGAGGATAAGCTATCACCTCCATTTGGAATTTTTGCATTTGGATGTCTAGAACTCTAGTTATGACCGTTTGAAGTGGACCCTTGTTTTAGTTGGTTTCCAAACAACATTGTTTTGGAGAGGTGATCTATGTTTTTATTCATTATGTTTCATAAACTTGTTCTAATGCTTATGTATCATGTATTGATTCATTTTTATCATAGTTAAGTTTATATAATTCCCTATTCTCATGTTTTGTGACGGTTTGGTAGTCCAACTTTAGTCGGTTTTTACAAATGTTACGGTTTGAACCACTATTTTGTATGTGCTTGTACTCATTCCCTTGGCTACCGCCACTTTCGTAATTAAGCGCTGGAATTTTGGAAGGTCGGAACGGGGAGGTATCCTACTGCTAATTGCATGTGTTAGTGGGCATTAAACGCACGTTGGTGGGAGGCGAATCGCCTTTGTGTTGATCGACCCAAGCCGTTCAAAATGTTGCCCGAGTAATGCGAGGTCGTGGTCCGTGTCATTGGCAGGTAGCGTACGCTTGTTATGAGGCTTGTGACTCTTTTCCGCCTCTTTCGTGAATGATCGAACGGCGATTTGGGGTACTCGCGTCAATGATTTTTTGACAGAGGTCTTGGATGCGAAACGTTATCGCCCTGTCGATCGGAACAGTTTATTCGAGGTCTGGCCAGGCTTGACTAGGACCAGAATTTATATCGTCCGTGTAACAGGAGGGGAAAGTAGTCTACATATACGAAATGTAGCATCGTGTATGCGTTCAGGGAATTAAATGATGTAACCGGTGGATGCCTTTTAATCATATTTGCCATGTACACGGTGCTAGTGCGTTTCATTTACCGTGAGAGATGTCGTCATTGTGTCGGTATGTTTGGATGAATGATTATATGATTGATCATTGGAGGACTTGGCATGGTTTGTTTGTCGAGTCTTATCAAACTTATACCGCTAACGGTGAGATGTAAGCCCTAGTGAGCGTATTCGGTTGCCTAAGAGTGTCTTCCCCGAGTCTTTGTATAACATGATGGATTCGGATTTGTATTCCATATGCTTTTATCTTTAATTATCGAATTGTCTATCTATCCTTATCGTATTTCACATGTATATCTATATATGCATGCTTCTACTTTTGTATTTCCTTTTATGTACGTTTAATGTGATATGGCTGGGAGAACCCGGAGTTACTCCCCACTGACTGTGGCGTTCATGTTTTTCATGGATGAACAGGTTGCTTGATTTGGATGGCTTTTTGCTATGATATTTTGGGTTCGGGTGTGAGCTAGCGGGCGTAGTCCCTGGATGAAACACCTCTAGACGATTTTAGCTTGTTTGCTAAACACTTTTACTTTGTTAACATTTGGAGAGACTTCGTCTCTTGTTGTAGTTTATTTCGTACTTTGGTTTGTAATATTTGACACTCCTCGTATACTTCTTCTTGCATGTATAAAAGTTTTAAAAACTTCATATTTCCGCTATATAATTCACATGCTTGTATGTTTTATATTTCCGCATTCGCGAGGGTTGTCACAGTTGGTATCAGAGCTTTATCGCTCCCGACGCACACACGTGAACCCTAAACTTAAACTACTTGACCTTGAAATAATAAATGAGAGATGGGTAGAAGTTAAGGACTTTACTTGGTAGTCTATTTGTTTCTGCTAATTGATAGGAGTAACTTAATTTGTTTTTGTTTCTTATGAAGATGGTTAGACCACGAGTTGTAGAGAATATCATGTTGGAAGCTCTTACTCAAGTATTGAAGCAACAGGATGCGGCTATTGCTCTAGACAACCAAGTTCCCCCTAGAAGAGAAGATAATCATCAAGGAGGCTACGCTTGGGTAGCTGGACAAATAGCTAGGAGTAAGATTATACCCTACGGTGGAGAGCCGGACCCTACCGAGTTATCGGATTGGTTCCGTGAGATGGAGAAGCAGTTTGATCTATACCAAGTCCGTGAAGAGGACAAGGTGAGGATCGCAAAGCACTTCCTTGTAAGGGAGGCGGATAATTGGTGGGCTATTACTAGTGCCACCGCTACTCTCGAAAATGACTTCAATTGGGCTTGTTTCAAAGCTCTAGTGGAAGATAGATTCTATCCTAAAGAGCTTAAGAAACAAAGGCTCAAGGAGTTCATTGACTTTAAGCAAGGTAGCTTGTCTGCGCAAGACTTTACTACGGAGTTCAATAAGCTTGCTCATTTTACTCCGAGGCTTATCCGAGATGACGAGGACCGAGCCTTCTATTACCGTAACAAGCTGAGTGCCGTTCTTCAAAGTAAAGTGAGGAGGAATACTACCTCCTTTGGAGATTTATATGATGATGCCTTGTGGGCCGAGAATTCTATGATGAAGGCTATTAGGGATGAAGCTATGATGAATAATCCCTCTCCTTCTTTCACTCCTAGACCTAATGTTTATGGGAAGAGACCGTTTATTCCGTCTTCTTCTAACTCTTATGCTAACAAGAGGAGATTTAATCCTCCTTCAAATGCAAACACAAGAAATCCCGCTCCTTTCATTCCTCGAGCTACTTCAAATGTAGCTTATAGGCCTTATACTCCTCAAGGTCGCTTTTGCAACCGTTGTAGACTTCCTCTACACCCCGGTGTATCTTGTTCCAACCGACCTTATGTGTGCTTCTTTTGTCAAAAGGGTGGTCACTGTTATGATGATTGCCCCGATCGAAAGTTGCCCCCTCCTCCTGCTAAACCTAAGGGTTCTATCTTTGTTATGAGTCGTGCCGAAGCCAATGCTCATCCAGAGATCATTACGGGTATGTTCTCAATCTTAGAACAACCGTGTCTTATTCTATTTGATACCGGTGCTTCTATGTCTTTTGTGTCATCGACTTATGCTAATAAATTATCTATCGAGCCTACATCTAGTGAGGATACTCCCATATCCTTACCTTCTGGAGATATTATCTCTTGTTCTACTCTTTATCCTAATGTACCAATATCAATTTCGGGTTCTATCTTTCCCGCTAATCTCCTTAAGTTTCCTCTAGGAGAGTTCGATATAATTCTAGGCATTGATTGGTTAGCATTGTACCATGCTAGGTTCGAGTGTCGTGATCAAAAGATTTATTTAAAGAGTCCTTTAGGAGTTAGAATAACCTATAAGTAGAGCTGATCAAATGGCCCAGGCCCGCTAGCCCGACCCGGCCCAGCCCGATTTTGCATCGGGCTTAGGCTTGAATTTTGGCCCGAAAAGCCCATGGCCCGAATCAAATAATTGGGCCGGGTTTGGGCCAACCTCAAGGCCCGAATTTTGGCCCGGCCCGACTCGAACATATGCAAAATTTAATAGATTTAATAAACCAACTGGCATCTACGGAGGAGTAGTAATCTATTTACCTGTATTATTATGACAAGCCTAAAATTTGAGCCTAAAGAAGTATAGTTATCTTTATTTGAGTTTTTTCCACAGCTATGGTTATTATTTTTGTCGTCGTTTATTTTTTCCTTATTGTTGTTTTTTTATTATTGTTATTGGATAAATATATCTCTCGTACTACGTTTCCAAATTATTAGCTCCGTCTCTAAGCAGAAATACGCGTAATGAAAGTTTTCTCTTGCACCACCTAAACAGTGACCAATCGCTTGCGGATGCATGATGTTGTTGTGTACGTTGAAGTCGGCACGGGTCCTGGACTCCCTATTACATATATGACAGAAAAATGAACCATCAAACGCAACGTCGTCAACACGAATATTGACCTGATAATGATTTGCCATTGGAGGAAGAGAGGATTGAAAATTGACTGGAGATTAATTTGGGGCAATTGATTGAGATTTGGTAGGAATTAGGGTGAGAATTTGTTTTTGTTTTTGTTTTAGTTTTGGTTTAGGTTGGTTTGAGGGATTTTTGCGTTTTATGTTGGGTGAGAGTGGAGTTGGAAGTGGGTCGTGTCTTGTGCCGGCCCAATGTGCCATGGATCAAAAGAGGCACGTCACGGGCACACATTGGTGGATCATGGGTTGTGTCGTGCCGTGTCGTGCTATTTTTCTGAAAGTATTGTTCATCGCACGGCCCAGGCACGGTGGGTCGTGCCGTGTCGTACGTGGGCTGTGTTCGTGTCAACCTGCGTGTCAGCCCATAAAACTTTCCTAGCTTGATTTCAATCAATTTTTTCATATTATGCATTGCCAGCACGCCTTTGGCACATTTGGCCCACTGGACACTTTTAGTCATTTTTAGACTTGTTAGTGTCTCATTTAGTGGGTTCAAATTTCATTGTTATCTAACTTTTCTGTTTCTCAGCCCACGTGCCCCAAATATGTTGAAAATGTTAGGATTGTTAGCGTGCCAGCCTACCGTGCCTAGTGTGTGCTGTCAGTGGGCCGTGCCACCATGGGTCGTGCCGGGCTGGGCCAAGGCACGGTCATTTTGGAAAAACTGAGTTCGTGGCACGACACGTGGCCTATATATTGTGTGTCGTGTCGTGCTGGGTCGTGCCAATTTCGTGTCGTGCCAAAACGAGCTATGGATCGTGCTAGAGCGTGCCGGCCCAATAGCCCACGTGCTCACTTCCATCTCTAGGTGAGAGTGAAATGTTAGCATTTTTTTCTAACATAAAAAGGAAAGTTGTTAATCTCCTGGCTTTTTACGTTTGAGAAGAGTTGAACTGAACTCAATCAACCTGAATAAAGCTAAAATGAACTAAATGAAACTAAATTGAAATAATGATAATGATAAAGATGATGTTAATAAAAATGATAATAATAATGATAATATCTCGATGGCCAAGCTGTCCCGTATGATCCGAAGTACGTATCATACTTATTGGGTGAAGTAAGAGGTAACTCAAAGCTCCGATAATACTCAGAAGGGCAATAACATGGATGGAACGCGAGGCCAGCCTGGTCTTTAATGCGTTATATTACTCTTTTGCAATATTGTACATCGGTTCTAAAACTCTTTCTCAAGCCTAGCTTGGTGGTATTAATTAGAGCTGATCAACTTCGGGCCGGCCCGTTTGGCCCGCTACTTAAGCGGGCTTGGACAAGAAAAAATTAAAAAAGTTATTTGACGGACGGGCTAAGCTCGGCCCGCTATATTTCGTGGGCGGATATGGACATGATTAAGAAGCCCATGGACAGGCCCGCCAAGCCCGCTAAACATATATAAAATTAAAAAATTATGCTTTATATAAACAAAAAACTAATAAAATAAAAATATACAATAAGAGTAAATGAAATAAAACTTGTATTAGTGATAAAGTAAGTAGTTATAATTTTTTTTATATCGTTACTTTTTTTGGAGACTTGTAAGTTGTAACTTTAAAATAATCATGTTTAATTATAGAATTTGTATACGTTAAGTTGAGTTTGCGATATTTTAGTTAATTTGGAATATATGTTAAGTCTACTTTAGCCTTAATTTTATTAAAAAATTAGTTTAATATATTTTACATTCAAGCCCGTAAGCCCACGGACAAGCCCGCTAGCTTAAACTAGGCGGACATGGGCAACTCTAGTAAGCCCTCTTAAGCGGGCTTGGACAAGGCATATTAGGCCCGCTGAACATTTTTTCAAAGATAAGCCCGGCCCATGTCCGTCCAAGCCTGCAAACGATCACCTCTAGTATTAATGGAAGTTTGTGTGGCAGTTCTTTACTCTGCTAAAATCGTTATAAATAGCTAGTTTTGTGATGATGCCTCTCTTATGTCTTACTAACTAGCTTAAAGAGTTGAAGTTCAATTAACTATTGGAAAAATTGAATGGAAACTACAATAGTCTTCATTAGCATATACTCCACATTTTGTTTTTCAATTTGTCTTTCTTAAGACCATCTTAACTTAAGACTTCTCATAGTCTCTTTTTATTTCCACCTTTATTTTAATTTGACATGATATCCGTTATGTTAAGATGGTTTTTAAACCAGAATTAGTGTTTTTTATTTGTCATACCTCTTTCAAATTTGTGGCTACGGTTTAAGGAGGAGTATCAATAAATTGCTTATTTGATATACCGTCTTAATTTTGGTTAGTCTGAAACCCCACATACAACTATACAAGCAAGCGAGCAACACATTAGCATGAATACATCCATCCATACTCTTTAAAAAACCCAAAGTCCCTGTTACTGTAGCCATAACAGTAATTTTGTGTACTTCTTCCCATTTTACCCTTGCTTCTTCTATTACTCACTGTGAGTTGTCTTTCTCCTGTCTCCAACACTCATTCTCTTTCTTTCCTCTTTCTTGTTCATTCTCCCTCTCAACAACAACTACTACTACGAATACACAACCTTTCTTGTTCATTTTCTTTCTTGTTCATTCTCTTTCTTGTTCACTGTAAATGTACTTCTTGTTCTTTCTTTCTTTCTTGTTCCTTAACCAACAGCTACTCCTCTCAACAACAACAAAGCAATCACCAAAGCAATGCACTCATCAAACAACAATGGCTATCACGAATTGAATCTGACTACTACGAACACGTTACAAGTGAGTTGACAGATTGATTCTTGTGATATAATTACTCTGTTTATATTAACTGTTGAGGTTGATTTTTATTGTATGTTTGGGTTTAATTTTTTTGGTGTTTAAATTGGATGCATGCAATAATTTGGGGCTTTTTTTTGTTTAAAAATGTTTAATTTGCTTGCATGTAATAATATGGGGCTAAGAAAAGTTATCTTTATAATTCAAATTCAATTTATGTGGTTGGTATATGTCAGAAATTTTGTGTTTGTTATTATCTTCTTGGTAGAGGATACAAATTTGTCGTCTTTTTCAGGTTATAAATCATAAATTTCCTATGATTGTGTTCACGATGATAAGCAGCCTGCCTAGATCTTCAATGCTTTTGGATAACTCGATGCTTCTTCTTTTGTGCTCCCTTTATTTTTGATGAAATTTTGTTGTAGGATTGTTGAAATTACCTATATAATAAGTTGATATTTATTGTGGGATTGTTGCTTTATTAGTTCTCATGTATAATTTCGTACAAACTCAATTGTCAGAATTAATGCTTGCATTATTTGTGTTAAGGTTGTGTAACTCGATATGAAACCGCTGTAGATTTCCGCAATCCGCTTTTAAAGATCGTCATATAGATTTAACCAAGCATTCTGATTGTATTTGCTCAAAACGATACCTGGTTTGCCGGTGGCTAAGCAAATAAGGTAACTCATATTTGGATCTTCTCCATCCTCCCAACATCTTAGAAGGTGTTACCTTGTGACATCTTCCTTTGGATGGAAGGGTTTTACAAACCTTTTATCAATGATTTTGCCGTTTAAAGCTAATTGATAGAAATAACATCTTGAGCAGAACTATCTTCCCAGCTAATTCTAAAACTATGATCTCATATTAGCTGTCTTAATTTCATCTTAAATTTTCCCTTACACCTACAAGGTTCTATGCTGGAAACTTATTGTGCAGCAGAGTGACCAGTTTTCCCTCTCTTCGGATGAACCGCCACAGTAATCATTAGAAAAGAAAATGAAATGTTTTAAATTCTTCAAGGAAGTAATGCACAGAAACTGTACTAACGGAGGAAGTGAAATAGTGGATAACAAAAGAATTATCGACTCCACTTATACTGTACATTTACTGATTCTGTAAATTATGTAATCTGGCCTAATTGTATGTGAACAGGGGGATTAGCTGAACACAATGACACATTAGGTGCTCCGCTTTGCCCGTCTAGGTGAGCAAACGTACCCTTCTATAAAGGCTATCAGTTACTTGAGATGATTTAGTTTAGATGTAACGTTGTGATGTTCTTCAGGCATTATGATGATAAAAAGGCTGATGAGAAAAAGGCTGAAGCTGCTCAGGGTTTTTGGAATTGTCCATGCGTGCCAATGAGGGAGGGGTATGGATTTTCTTTTTCGATCCTAGATTTTGTTGCATCGCAAGAAATGTAAAGAGACTCCTGGTCATCTTGTAAAGACTGGGTTGACAAGAATGAGAATTGAAAAACCTTTATAACTCAGCCACCAATATCTGACATTAATGGAAATTCCCACTCATGATATCTTTAAATTATGTCTGATTCACAGTTTAAGCTCTAGCTTGCGTGTGCTAAGATAGTAAGGATTTTTTTTCTTCCTGTATGAAAGTGTTCACAAGGCAAGTATAGATACAAGGTGGGGGTGGGGGATTAATGTTCAAACTTGTGAGATATTGTCCACAAGCCTCGAGACTCAACCACTAAGCCAAGACCTCCTCGGTATGGAGAACAGAGTGTTGTGCTGTTTTGTTTGCATCTCTGACTCCTGATTCTAGGCTTTTGTAGCATCAATATTTAGTTTGTTTGTGAAACTTTGATCCTCTTGGTGTTTTCTTACTGTATATATTCTCCAAGTGGTCCTACAAGGTTAATATGGTGGTCAAAGCAGTTTCAGTTTAACTATGTTTCTTAGCATGTTGGTATTAAGTGGGATTTTAATTTTTAAGCCTTACTTATGTTATGACCTCACAGGAAAGCCAAGAAGAGGGTGACGATGACCTTTCAGATACAAAGTCCGATATCCAGGCTTCCGACTCTGGAATTGATGATGGCCGTGGGAATGATAATGATGTAGGGGGTGATGATTGGCAAAAGCAGCTCGGAAAGAAAGATAAGCTTATGGAGAAGCAGTTCATGAAAGACCCCAGTGAGATTACTTATGATATTGTCAACCCGACCCGACCCGAAAGGTTGAGAAAACCCGATATGACCCAACCCAAACAGACCCGACCTAAACCCGACCCGTTTGACCCATTTGCCAGGTCTAAGCGTAACTACTAATAAAATAAAGCCCACTTTTTTGAAGTCGGAAATTTTAACAAGAAGTTGAACCTATTAGATTATATATTTGAATTCTTTTTTCTAATTTAGTATATTATTACAAATTCTATTAATAGTTCAGCCTGTTGGATTTTCTCGTCCCCCTAATATTAAGACGGTGAAAATATGACCCATTTACCATAAAATGTGAATATTTTTGATAAAAAAAAAATTCTCAGAACAATTTTCTAATATAATGTTATGGTCAGTTTTTATAAAATGGTGACATTTTATTTAGTTCTTTTGAACAGTTGGGTAGTTTGTGGAATTTTTTTTAGCAAGTGGTCTGTTATGTGACCTCGTGGTTGTTTCCTGTGTTTGGTTATTGTGTTTTTCGTTTATAGTTTTGAGTTTTGGATAATTGTTTAAGATGAGTTGTCAAAATATCGGTGCAGATAGTAAGGCTAGAATAGCTAGGCTTGTAGGCTGGTGCATTGTTCAATTGTAATCGCCTTTGCAGTGATATTTTTTAGAATCTTCAAAGGTGAGGACATTGTAATTCATTTTCTAATTTTATTTGTGCCTGGTTCGTCTTAAAATTTATGCAGATGATCATGAGAAACGACTTATACTCTTGTACGTTCTTGGCGTCGTCTCACCTTTGCACTCGGTCACACACGACTTCCTCAGACCTAAGAAGGTTTTTATTTACTCTGTAATTTGTTTTATTCCTTGTAGTTTGTTTTGTAGCTGCTTTTGGGAAGACCGGACAGTTGGAGAGAAGTCATACCCCATAGGTTGCTGAATTGTAGTTTTGCTGAATCAAATGGTTGTGATTTGTTTTTGACAGTTATCTGAGTGAGATGTCAATTATGTAAGAGCATACTTTGCATTTGTTTTGTGTCTCCTTCTGCTAGAGAGTTTATTTTAGTTTTACAGTACCTTTACGATTGACTGTTGCATCCTCCTTCGACGAAACCATGTTTTATGTGTTTGGTTGAGGCGTTTGGTTGAGGTGTAGAGCTCCATATAGCGTCCTCTAATACATATTGTTTTATTTGTGAATAATAAGTAGTTCAGAAAAAACTTATCTACAATTAATAAAGTTCAACCGCTATAGTAATTTAATATGTTGTTAATCTGACATCTCTACTATTCTTTGCAGGTACATCTTGATCTACCCTCAATGCTGTGATGTTTGTAATCATCTCTCATTGTTTCCGTGTAGCAAATCGTGATAAGCTTCTTCCGGTTTGATTTTGATCAACTATTGATTAGTATAATTCACACTTCCTCTTACAATTTTACCAAATTGAAGCACTGCGCCCTATCAAATTTTTGTGCGCTGTATGCGCCCTGTTTTGATAATTTTTATTTTATTTATTGACGCACGATATGTTCGTCTCAGCGGTGATTCACTTGGCAAGTACAGGTATCTTGAGCAAAGTAGCTCCTCATTTCTTTCTGAACTACTCCAGACTATAGCCTCGTGGGGCAAGATAGCCAGTGCGGCGTTGAGTAAGAAGAGAAACAGTAGCAACATTCTTGGACGGGTGTCCGTCAGTACAGAGAAAGACAGTACTCCATGTGAGCTCCTCTAATATTGTTATTGAGCATTAGTTCAAATCACTCCGAAAATTAACTCTTTATTTTTCCACGAGATTAGAAAATAGGGGTGTATTGCTCGAGCTCAATTACTAAAGTACTCTTAATTGATTCGGTTTATCATATTTGAGGTTAGAAAGATATTAAATATACAATTGAACTATTGATTGCTTGGTTAGTAATTATTATTTCTATCGGTTTATTTGGTCATTACAACTGTTATTTGATTGAATCATGCATACGATTGTTAGATCATTTGATAGTTCACTAATTGATTTATTTGACTAATTTTAAGACTTGACGGTAGTGACAGATACTTTATAGTTAATTGGTATTTAAGACGTTCGATGATCAATTGACTACTTGGTAGTGGATATAAGATGACCCAATATCCAAAGTTTATCGTCTTTATTAGTTTCTTTAGTTTAATTAGTCTTTGTTTATCAAATAAACGAACTCCCATGAAACTGGGGATTGATGCAATATAGCGTAGATCGGAGCCCTAATATGGTAATGATGTGGTAAAATCAGTCTGACATAGACTATGGTATCAGTCTGATATATCACAAATTCTTATTTAAGACGGAGGTATCCGTCTTAAGCTTAAAACGGATATCATATTCTCTCACAAAATACCCATCAAGGGTGAGTGGAGAGCACATGGGGGGTGCCCACCTTGTCCCCTTTACCCATTTCCTCTCACAAAATACCCGTTGCAAGATCCAGCCCGTCTTAAGCAAGACCTACTGCTGATATATACTATGATATGGTTAAACCAGTGTGATGTAGACTATAATATGGTCTCTATGCAGAAGCCAGAAGAAAGTAATGCTTCCACGCAAACCATTTGTTTTACTTTTTATTCTATGCGGGTAATATTTTAATCAAAGGTAAACCAATTATTAGGACGAATAGAGTAGAATGTAGTCCGAATTATAACGAGCAGAGATAACGAGACTCACCCGAGAATGAGTATCTCCTTTGATATGCACCCACAATAGTATTTGACTGTTTCTATGAATGTTATACAAAGATTGGTTTGTTGGGGGTTTTCTTTAAATTAGGTTTAGCTTCAGTTAAGCATAATGATATTGTTTTATGGTGCTTCAGCCATCTAACCTGGGTTTTTGAATATCGCTATTGCCATAGGACTGCATCTGTGATAGAGGGAAGGGACACAGAATACATGGTAGGTTAGGAAAGAGTAATGTACAAATTATCTTCGAGGTCTTTTCAATAGCCATGAATACACCCAGGAACAAAAGTAATGCTCCCTCACAGAAGTGCCATGTTTAGTGTAGGTTAGTTATGAATCTTTAATGTACTTGGATTACTGTTGTGTTTGTGTATGGAAAGTAACATATATAAGATAAAGTTGAGTCGTTGAAACTTTTACTGTTATAGGAAAGAAAGGAAGAACTTGGTGCTGAGAAATTGACTTCTATTCAGCTGAAAAGTAAGCCAGTCTTGTGCCAAACTGTTGAGCTCCCTCCTCTTTTGTTCTTCTAAGGTTTGTTTCTTTTATTTGATTCATTTTTGATAGAATTATGAGAAAGGTTTTAGTTGTTCTAGAATTGCATTAATACATTGAATACAATGGGTGCGTTTTATAGCAGTTACAATGATGCCATCAAACTAACCCTAGCCGAGATACATGTATTGTATAACAAGAAAGTAGATCACACAATAAATATATAAAACGATGGTTGAATTTGAAGTCAAAAATTATCTCTGTGGTCTTCGCCAATATTTGGCAACGTACTGGAATCTTAGTCGCGCGGCTTCTTCTTATTTGTTAACAGGCGGTCATCGGTAGGCGAATCACTTTAGAAAGAAGATCTTTTGCATAATGCATTTTACCAAATTGGCAAAATTTTGCAAATTAAGAGGAGTTTGTACAATTTTCTTATTTAGTTGTATCGTATTCGTCAGCAGCTAATTAGCCTTACATTTTCCGAATCTTTAATCTTCTAATATGTTTGTTGTTTTATTATGTGTCTTTTGTTCATTCTCTAATGTTTGATGACAGGAGTTTGTATGATTTGCTTATTTAACTGTCTTGGTAGGACGATAATGTGGTTTAGGGCAGGTATCTAATTACGGTTCGCATTTTCCCGCACTTCACTCTTCTTATATGTTTGTCTTTGCGTTACGTGTCTTTTGTACAATCGTCTAATATCTAATAAGCGTACATGTTTCTTCTGTTAAGTTTTCGTTCGCCATGAGAGTTGTAAAATAGTGTCAGCCCTCTTTTTTAATAAGATCATACTATCAATAACTTGTTCTTTTATTGCTAATGTTAAATCTCAATTTATTCTGTATTACTGTATGCACTTTCAAAATGTGATTTGTTTTATGCCGCAATCAAAGTAGTTATCAAGTCTTCCAAGAGTAAAAGAGAAAAAGAAACCTAAGCAGCTGTGTTTTTTAAAAAAAAAAAATTATGTTGCTTCAACCTTGCCTCTTAATTTTGAGCTGCCACTTCTCTGAAGTCTACAGTTATAGTTTCTTTTTAATTGTTCCTAGCATCATTGGATGACATTCTTTTCTACTTCAATTTAGTTATGGGATTTAAATTAGATTTGAATTTCTTATGTTTATCTAATTGTATGTCAGAAGCTTTCTGGAGTAGTTGTTGAGATTTGGATCTTTATGGAGATATAGGCCATGACTGCCGCCACCATCATCTGAACTACTGAAATTTGCGGAGGCCGAAGTGAGAACTTTAGAATATATATTTGTATTGGGTATGTATAGATTGGTAGGGTTAGACTATAAGCCTCTAATGCAAGGTATTGTGAGTTGTTATGTATGAACTTCATAACGTATACAATGAACTCGGATATTGATAAGCATTTATTTAGTCACATTTTTACCTCATTTTCGTCCCCATTTTGGTCCGTTTACACGGATTTGCGTGTCTTTAATTGCATTTTATTTCCCGATTTCCCGCGCTATGAATATCGATCTCAATTTGCAGGAATTAAGGCGGAAATGAGGAAATCGGTGCATAAAAACCTTGCATGAGTCGGGATTCGAAGATGAGATGAAAAATGAAGATGTGAGTCATCAGGTGGTGCTGGCCGGTCCCCAGACCGGCGGCCGGTCCACCGGCCCAGACCTCGGCTCCACATTTGAAGAAGTTGAGAAAAGGAAGAAAAGGCCCAGGTAGCGCCGGTCGACTACCCGGCCTGCACCTACATCAGAAGCCACAAGAGAGTACAAATGTGCTCCAGGCCGGTGGGGGACCGGCGGCCGGTCGACCGGCCCAGACCCACATTTTCCATACTTAGTGAAATTTTGGGATTTTTGAAGACGGAGTTCCTGAAGACACTGATGTGTCCCAGGCCGGTCAGAGGCCCGGCGGCCGGTCGACCGGCCGGGAACACAAGACTGAAAAATTCGCCTCTTCTTCTAATTTCTTCCTTAATTTCGAGATACCTATATATACCCCCCCTTATTATTTTGTAAGCAGCTTTTTACATTCCCCTTAGCACAAAACCCTAGAAATTTGTAACCCAAATTAATCCCTAAGTACTCTCCTAATATTTCCCTAATCTAGTTTAGTTTCTCATTTCAAGTTGTGGAATCTAGTCTTTCATTTCATTTTTTTGAGGTTTGTATTGAAGACTTGGGTGAAGACATTCCCCCATATTCATCAATATAAGTTTTGTTTGGTATTAAATTTCTCACCTTTTTTATTGTTTATGCAATTAATTTCCATTTCTAGTTTACAGTTCATCTTTTGATTATTATCTTTATTCTTCTCATAGCATGATGTTGATTGAACTCCCCCTTCCCTTTAGTGCTTTGATTCCCTTTGCCATGTGTGAGTAGATTATCCTCTAGGGTTTAGGGGGAGCCTAAGGGTGGATCATGTGGGGTATTAGGATTGGTTAATTAGTAAGTTTGTGGTAAATGATTTGGGTATTGCTCATATGAACACCAAGTGTTTGATGAAATGGGTGAACGAAAGTTGCCTTTTCATCAAACATGGTTTGATCTTCTCTTAAGCGACGGTGGTAGAGACGATTAGACTAAGTGTTCATATGGGTGATTTGAGACAAATGCGATAGCTTTGTTGATGATTATCGATTGTTGAGACATTAGCAATCGATTTTACTCGAATTATTTACCCATTTGCTAGTTACCCGACTAACCCATTAAATCCCCCTAAGGTGAACCCTTCACCCTAGTCTTTCCCTTAATTGTTTTCATCTTTATTACTTAGCGATTACTTGTTTTTCCTAATTTTTAGTTAACTTTCCAATCCGTCATATTTTAGGCTAGAATAGGATTCAATCGAACTAGTAGTTGACCCCACCATCCTCGTGGATTTCGACCCCTTTATACTACTTTTATTGGGTTATTTTTTATGTTTGTTTTGACGACGAACCGACCATCAGATATGAAATGTTCCCCATCATTGTATATTGATACCGTAAAGTATAAAACCTATGTAATATAACAAACCAACTTTTTTAAAACAACTAAGGTAACGGAAGCTAGGTATTTGGATCAAAAGCAACACAGTTAGCTTTTCAACAAAACTCTTTGAGCCATGTATGCACCCTTTTGAAATTGTAGTGATCACTCAGTTATCAACATTTACTTCTCTATGCATTTTACCAAATTGGGTCACCGCGCCCGAAACAACTAGTACATCTAAAATGCTAGAGGTGAGTATGGGTCGAGCTGGATTTGACCACAAAAGACGGCCTAAATAAGTGGGATGAGCCCGGCAAGGTTGCGTTGGGCTTATATTGCGGGTCTATTTGCTCAGCGCTAAGCTAGCCTACCGGCTACCGGGCTTTTGGTGCCTAAGTGAGCCTTTGACCCAATTGAATTTCTTACAACAACATGATTCAAAACTAATTAACTATAACTTAAATTTTTAAAGGCATCCAAACAAAGCTTTGCAAATTAGGGAGGACTACTAGATTGATGAACCAAATGCAACATGTAATAGAAAATACGATTGGGAAATCTGGAATGAATAACCACTGCAAATATAAAGACATAACATGAAGGAAATCACTATCCATTTAAGTAGGGAGGTGGACTAAGGCTCTGTTCTTTTGGACTGAATTTGTCTGAACTGAACTGAACTAAACTTAATGGGGCTGAACTGAGCTGAACTGAACTTAATAGAGCTGAACTGAACTTAACTTAACTTAACTTAACTTAACTTAATAGAGCTGAACTGAACTGAACTTAATGGAGCTGAACTGAACTGAACTGAACTGAAATAATAAAAAAGATAACAATAATATTATTATTATTTCTATTATTATTATTATTATTACTATTAATCATTAGTAATAAATATTTTATTAATATAATCTACTAATAATAATCAAATAAGATATAAAAAAAATATTATAGTAATATAATAAAAAATATAATATTAATATGAATGATAACATTATTAATTATAGTAATAAATATATAAATTTAAGTAACGAAAAAATAAATATGATAAGTATAATATTATAATATAATAATATAAACAATAATATAAAATATAAAATATAATTAATAATAATAATAATAATTAATATCATAATAATATAGTTCATTATTAATAATAATATTATATTAATATTATTTAATAATAATAATCTAATCATAATTATAAAAAAATAAAACAATAATATAAGAATACTAATATAAATGATAACATTATTAATAACAATATAATATAGTAATAAATATATTAACAATAGTAACTAAAAAAAATATAAATAATATAAATAGTAATAAAGTAAATATAATTAATAATAATAATAGGCCTAATAATAATATATTAATACATTATAATAATAATGATAATAATAATAATAATAATTATTATTATTACTATTATTAATAATAATATTAATAATAATATTAATAATAATAATAATAATAATAATAATAAATATTTCCATTAATCGTAATAATATAATTAAATAAATATATTAAACATAAATATAATAATATAAAGAATAATTATAACGGTGATATAATAAAAATAAAATAATTTTTTAAAAATATAAATATAATAATAATAACAATATTAAATGAATTAACTTAATAATAAGAATGATAAGAATAATAATCATAATAATGTTGAAATAAAAGTAATCTGAACTGAACTGAACTGAATTTAATTGAGCTGAACTGAACTGAACTGAACTTAATAGAGCTGAACTGAACTGAACTGAACTGAACTTAATAGAGCTGAACTGAACTGAACTTAATGAAGCTGAACCGAACTTATAGGAACTGAAATTAAGTCCAAAAGAACAGGGACTAAGGCCCTGTTTTTTTGGAGTTAAAGTCACCTCCTTGAAGTTCAATTCAGCTTCTATAAGTTCAGTTCAGTTCCGCTCATATAAGTTCAGTCTAGTTCAGCTCTTATAAGTTCAGTTCAGAAAATTTCAATTCTTACAATTTAAGTTTAGAAAAATTATACGGAATATATTATTAATGAAAACTGATATTAAAACATTTGACATTAATTATTGGATACATACATTATCATTGAGACCGCCCAAAGAAATTGTAGAGTATTTCAACTATCGACATTCATCATTGAGAATGAAAATTGAAATGACATTTGGTCAATTGAAAAAAAGGTGAAAGATGTTAAAAAAAATATGCCTCAAATGTCACAAAAGTATCAAATGTCTATTATAGTTTCTACATTCACACTCCATAATTTTATAAGGATGCATACTCTTGGAATACCTATTATACAACATGACGTGAATATTCAAGGAACAGTAGATTCGGACATGTTTGATGATAAGCGGAAAAATGTCATGTTCAGGTACGAAACAAGATAGTAAAAAACATTTGGCGAGGCAATGGATTCGTTGTTTCGAGTGATACTGAAGATGAAGAAGAAAGTGCTGAGAAAGATGATTTATAGAAATAAATGGTTAGAAAACGATGTAATATGTGATTTAGTTTTTTTATCGTAATGTAAACGTAGTAATCTGTATGAACAAACCAATGTATATAAATCGGAATAATAATATTATCTTACCTTATGTTTTAGGATATATATTTTTTTGTATGACAACCATTTCCAAAAGATAATAATAATAATAAAGTTCAGTTTAGTAAAGTTTAGATTCTATAAGTTCTATTCAATTAAGTAAAATTAAGTTCAGAAAAGTTCAGCTCTTATAAGTTCAGTTCAGTTCAATTCAGCTCCTATAAGTTCAGTTCAGAAAAGTTCAGCAAAATTCAGACCAAAAGAACATGGCATAATACGTACTCCTAATAATAATACAAGAAATAGTGATGTACGTGAATATGTGATTAATCAGGGACTTGGGAAGTGCCTTAGCAATATATAGTTGATCAGTTGGTCTTGCTTCAGACGGACCATTTTGGTCTGAAGCAATAAGACGAGATTTTGTAACCACTTTACAGTTAGATGTAACCACTATTAAAAACAAGTTGATATAAGCTTTGGTTACATTTTATCAAAAAGTGGCAACATAATCCCGTCTTATTTTTCAGACGGAAATAGTCCGTCTGAAATAAGAATTTGCGATAGTTGATTAGTTGCAGTTTACGTTTTTTAATCTCTTATACATGGGTCAGGCCCAACATCGGGCCATATTCAAAGCCCATATAAGCTTAGATAAATGTCGTGCCTGTTTGGGCCGTATTCAAAGCCCGAGCCTGGTATGTTTTAGGTCGGAACCGGTTGGGTGTTCGGGGCCAGATTATTTACGGGATTGCAACAATTCAGGTTGAGTGAGGTCAACTTAAGTTGAAAGCATTTATTGCCATTTTGTTGTTGGGTATTTGTATTTATCGTTTTGAGTCGATGTCTAGTGACGGTATGATTTGATTGTATTTTGCTCTTTGTACTAAGGTTGTTATCTTTTGTGTTGCTTTTAGACTCAATCCTGCTGTATGATCTGTCTTTGTGTTTGCTCCTCTTTTTCAATAGCTGGTTTGTGCATTGCAGAAACCGGATCTCCTTCAGCAGGTTATATTATTCTCCTTATGCTTTATTGATTCCTCGTTTAAGTGGTACCCTTTGTTCCCTTGATGAATTACTGTTTGTAGTTCACAAGGAATTTCAGCTAATTATATGACCAATTGCATATATATGTTATCAGTTGTAGCTTCTGAAATCATTTATTGTCTCGTCACTTGTGCTAGCAGTTGTAGCTAATTATATGACCAATTGCTAGCATTTTGGTATCATCTTGTAGGGAATATGCTTACATACTCAGGTTTTATATGTGGGTCTTTGTTTTTCACCCGTAGGACTTGTGATGGATCCCAGAACTTAGCTTAGTTAGCTTTTGTACTTTATCCTAGCGCGTGAAATACTGGGCCAGAGGGACAGCCAGGTTCTTTTTTAAGAGAAACATTTCCAATGCTTCATATAAAAGCTATGGAATGGATTTCATAACAGCATATAGTCCGCCCCCACAGAACGAAACCGGCTGCTTCCTTGAGACAGCTTTTGCATGTTATGTGTGTAAGTGATGCATCGATCAGTCTCATGCGAACTTAACTATTTCTTAAAAGCATTTTTTGTGCTTTTGTACGATAATGCAGGCTTTTCATCGCCATGTTCCCATTTTGCTAAGGGCACTTGGATCGTCATACTCTCGACTACTACGAATAATATTGAAGCCTCCTTTGGGAAGTGAAAACCTCTTGATGCTGTTTGGCTCCCGTTTCGGCTGTGAGTTGCTTTTATTGCCATTTTGTTGATGGATTCTACAGAGTTCACGAAACGCATTTCTAGTTCATGATTCTTTTTTACTTTGGTGCTAACAGGTGCTCCAGATTCTAGCTGAACAAACCACTCCTTCACCTGATCTTGCTAACACTGTTAAACATTTAAAATGAAACTAAGTTGAAGGTTCTTGACTTGCTAAATAGCTTAAAAGTCCTCATTGTTTCTAATAAACTGCTGGGTCCTGTCCTTACTATATTGTTCATGGTGCACTGTTGCAGGACGCTACTATCTTGATTCCGATGCTATCTTCACTTTCCAGAAATGAGGTGCTTTTAACATTTTTCGCAAGTTCTGAATATCAAATATTTGTTTAAGTTCCGTTTTTCGTTTTTCGTTTTTCGTATAGCCGTCTGCTGTGTTCAAACTTTAAGTTTGATAAAAAAAATTCAATGTCAGGTTTTGCCTATATTCGCACGACTAGTTGACCTTCCATTAGATAAATTTCAGCAGGCGTTATCTCGGATATTGCAGGTGCGAAATCATATCCTCATAATACATGCTTAATCTTAGCTTGCTTGATAATATCTAGATAACAGTTCCTGAAGAAAATAGCAGTTCTTCTATCCCATTTCTGGGTGTGCTACTGTCTCATCTTTCTCAAGATGAATATCCTATGTATATATTTTACTTGTCAATCTTCCTCTCTTGAGATGGCATATCTCTTGTTTGTGTTATTCATATGGATTTCAAGGCATCAAGCTCGGGAGTTTGGATGCTTCTCCTTTTGCTTTTAAGCTAAATGAGATAAGCATCTATTAATGGCCGTGGGTCTTGACATCTTATATGTAGAAAGCTGTTCAACTTATGATGTTAGTTTGATACAAGTGATTTGTCGGATTTAGGGTCAGAACTCAGCAGTTGCCCAACATGAAGGCTAATCATTAGTGACAAAGCGTTAGTCCCAAACATCAATCATTATAAGATTCCTTGCCCTCCAAATCCGTCCAAGCCCATTTTTGTCAACCATACAACGTAAGTTACATTCCTCATTTGTCCTCCCCTTCTTCAAAACCATAGTTCCTAACACATTCTTAGAAGTCCAGGGGTCGTAATGATGTTTCATTAGTAAGGTCTTGTTTGGATACAAAAATAAGAGGAAAAGGGAGGGGAGAGGGAGTTAGGGGAGGGACAGGGAGGGAAGGGAAGGGGGAAGGCAGAGAGAGTTATGTTAATTATTAAGTCAGGAAATGTGTCTTATTTAATTAGTCTGTCACACCTTCCATTTAGGACAGGAAGCCTTTAAGATTCTATGTACTGTACAAATTTCGACGTAACTAGTACAGTAAAGGAAGCAGTATATGACATATATTGACTTAATAAGTTGGTGTGGTAAGAGCAAACTGTAATTGGGATTAACCTCTTGAATAGTTCTAATAATTACATATGACATTCCATTTCAGTTCGTAATTGATTCCTGTACAATGTTTTCTACATAAGTACATAAGCGATATTCTGATAACACTGGTGAGCTACTTGACTGTATGAGTGATGCACATAAGACCACTAAACTTTAGCCCGTCATACTTGTGTCTTCAGGTTGATTTTGTCATGGAAATTCTCTCCAAGCTCATAAGTCGACAGGTGAAGTTAATCAGGCTTTCTTGTTTCCTGACTAGCGTTTTTGCTGAAAGTAATTATTGTGCAAAATTCATGTGTTAGAATTACTTGTTGATTAGCCATATTAAGCGTTCCGTCAATTCACTTGTATTTGCTATACTTGATAATGTACTAAATTTTAGGCCATTAATAATATGTGAAGAATGGGGACCAGACTCATTTGGAGTTGTTTATGTGGATTATTTCCCCAAGTGAAAATATTGTTAATTGATTGATTGTCCCGGAATAGGAAAATGCAGTGAATCAAAGAGAATAGAGGGAGTGTGAACTACTTGTTCCGTTTCTTCTATATTATAACCTTTGACTAAAGGCTTGAATTTCAGATTCAGTGATGAGTAACATTACAAGGATTTACAGCCCTCTGACTAAGGGAAATAAGACGAGTAACAGTATTGCATGGGATGTTCGTGATTACTTAATTAAGGGTCATATGGGGTCGATAAATTTAAGTATTCTCGGTGGGGGATGCGACGGTTGGTGACGGGCATAGATATGTGCCGTCGATAAATTTAAGTAACTCGTATCCAAAGAGAAAATCGGTAATTTGATCGCTTATTTAATGTCTAATAAACTATTTGGATAATAGTGGGATCTCATTAGTGTTCATTTTTCTTGTCATTGCATTTTGCTTTGAACCTACAAAGTTAAAACTGAAAAGTAATAATTAAGAAAATTGAGTAGCGTGTTGAAATGTATTTTAAGGAAAATGTTTTATATCACAAAGCTAGTGATCCCAATTTAAATTTTTTTCTCAATTTTTTGTCACAAAACTAATAAAAACTGTTTATAATTTTGTTTTATACATAGTATGAGTCAAGTAATTCTCAAATAATATTATTAATAAAATTTTATTTACAGTTTAATTAAAATATTATAGGTTAGAAGTTAGTAAAAATTATATAATTTGTGAAAAAATTATTTTTATTGAAAATATAATAATTAAATGGAATAAATTAATATAAATATAAATTTCCTTATTTAGTTAATATACCTAATTGTTATTAGCTACCTTATTTAAAAAGATACTTTTTGGAGGGAAATTTTTTGAGACCTCTTATTCTTTTAGTATAAGGGGGATGGGTTGTAAGAGGTGTTTATATACTAGATGCATACAAAGACTAATGAAAATTTACCTTATGCAAGACTATAGAGAATAGGAAAATTATGCAATATGGAAAGTATACAATATAAACAAAATAATTCTAGATACTTGTAACAGGAACATCATAAGTTGACAAAGACCTAATTCCGAATCATCGTAGAGATGCCTGTCGATTCAAGCCAAAGTGGTGGTGGAAAAATGTAATCTACCAAATCTGATGGATAGTAATGGTGATTAAATTCCTTGGAGCTTAACTCAAAAGTACCCATGTCTTTAGCATTTCCAGATTCACCAACGAAGTAAATGGTATTAGGCCAGACGTTATAACAAATAGACGTATTTATGGAGAATGAAGAATTGTGACCTAAGAAAAGAGCATTTTCACCTATATCCTCCACTTCTTTACTTTTCCCATCTTCAACATTCACTTCCCAAACCTTGAAGTACTTAGTCCAGACCGATTTTGTCGTTCCTCCTTGCTTACGACGAACTAATAGCAATTTTCCGGCTGATTCCACCAGATACATCAACCCTACACACCTCTCCGGGAGCCATATTCTTTCAGAATTAATCGCCTTTTTACTCGCAAATGCAACTACATTTCCATTCATATCCGCTAAATACAAGTTCCCCTTGAAAAAATTGATGTCCAAAATACCTGGGTAATCAGGGAATTTTCGTACCAACCACTCATTTTCCGTACTGGATCAAACTGCCACGAAATTATGACCCGAAAATATCATGGGAAGGGAGTATTGATAGGTACTGGAAGGAGCATCTGACAATGCGAAAACGAATTTGTCGCCCGTATGATCCTCTATTTTCTTAAACTCGATTATCTCTCGTGACAAATCTATCGGAATAGGAGGACAAGCAATAATCTGTTTTGTTATGGGATGAACAAGAACAATGTCGCAAAGATAGTCTTCGTCTATGTAAACTAACCAGCCTCGGGTAGCTACATACCTCCATTTTTCTTCCGCAAATAAAGGTCTCAAATTGAAACTATCATCTCCGTCTAAAAATTGAGCTGAAGGTTGATAAGGCAAGATAAACTGCTCGATTTCCTTGTCGTAATAATTTAGGTTATAAACACGTGAACTACGACCCCATTCACCGTCTTTTGGAGGTTCCGGGAACAACAACCATGGGGTGCACCTTGACGATATCGGTTTTCTATTGCTATGTCCCAATAAATTCCCTTTATATGTACTACACCAGTACACCCTAAACAAAACTACACCTTAAACTTTTTTTTTTCCTGAGAAAACTACAGGCTAAATTGTTGTATATATATATATACATGTATATAGTAAAGTTGTCCCACTTTGCATTAAATTAGGAATTGTCAGGAAATAAGGAAATACGCGTAGTAAATTTTAAGTTTTGGAAAGTTTATCAACTTATATCGGCATACCAAAATAATAGGAAGATGAAATTAGTATGAGAGAATGATATATATACAACCTATTTACGGAGAATCAATACAACCTATTTACGGCATACCAAAGTTTAATTATATTGGAGAATCAATACAACCTATTTACGGAGTATAATATAACTAGATATAATTGGATTTGGAAAGTAATACAAAATATCAAAGGATTACAATCTTGGAAGATAAGGTAAATATAATATTAGTAAGTCTCATTGAAGATAGGTATATCCGTATTCAATGAAGTCGGGTCGAATTTTCTCTCATAAGTAGACAACTGGGAGGACAAGTGGGGAACTAAATGGATCCCCACTTGCCCTTCCACTTGACTCCGTGTAAGAGAGATCCGACCCGTCTTCATTGAATAATTTGTGATATAATATATACAATCTGGGAAGACAAGGTTCATATTTATAATAGTTTATTTAGTGGTTTAATATACTACTAGATTTAAACCCGTGCAAAAAATGCACGGATTTACTTATTAACTTTGTCAAAAATAATATTTGAAATAAAAATCCTGCAACTCCTAAATTTTAAATAATATCATTCAACATATTTTAAATAATAGTAGACCATACCGATTATCATCCCTAATCTTGATTCTTGACCCTCACCCGACGGTCGACTTAACTCGATATATATTATGACCTGCCCGATCGATTTGTCAAGCTTCCCCATATTGCCACAATCCCTCCCGAAACGCCTACTAGTCTCCCTTATAGTAAAAGATTAAGAGCTTTTAAAATTTTTTCGCCCAAATGATTTATTCTATAAATAGACATCTTTATATCACATCTACAACTAAGTCTACTATTCCAAACAATAAATAACTCTATTCTTCTTTATAAAAATGGTATGATATTTTTTCAATTTTTATAGACATACTTTATAAGATATTCTGATTTTGTTACATAAATTAAATTATACGTAGTAATATTTTTTTATTCAAATATGATAATCACGAACATTTTTTTAGCAAACGCTTTCTAAATATTTCTACTACATATAATAATAACTATAAGAGAAGAACCACTATGAGACATGTCAGTCATAGGTAGGGATGGCAATGGATAGGATCTGGATAGGGTCCTATAAGATCCAGATCCAGATCCATATTGTATATGTTGGATCCAGATCCGCCCCATATCCTGCAGGGTCCAAAATTTTCAGATCCATATCCATATCCGTGGATCAGGGTAGGATCTGGATCCCAAATGGATCTGATCGTTTTCAAAATATTTTATTAAATTATTCATCTTTTAAATGTAATTTTTCTATTAAAATTACATAAAATGTATTAGAATGTTTAATAAGATTATAAGTATACATTATATCGACATTTAACATAATAAAGTAACTAATTACCGTGTAAGTTATTATTTGGATGAGGAAAAAATTAATTTACAAATATTCAAATTGTATTATAAATTAAGAATGACCTATGAAATAAGTAAAATGACATATGAGAGTTGATTAAATTAGAAAATATCAGCATTATAAACTTTAATTATCCTTATATAATTAAAATAAATTAAAAAAATAAAAGATATGGATCCGTGGGTAGGGTCTGGATCTTAATAACAAGATCCATATCCAGATCCGCGTAAATTTTTTAGGATCCATATCCGACCCATATCCACTGGATCCATAAAAATGAGATTCATATCCGCTCCACCAGGGTCCGGATCCGCGGATCTGAATAGGGTCCTGGATCCATTGCCATCTCTAGTCATAGGGCTCTCCATCTACTACCATTTTTAAATAATACTTCCTCCGTTCCATTTGATTGTATACGTTTGCTTTTTGGGCACTATTCATAAGTTAGAAGCATCGTTAATACAACTTCTAATATATAACATAAAAGATAGTGATGTGAGATCTTGTTTAAATTGTCTTACCGAGTACAATATTAATATCAAATTTTTATAATTTTTAATAATATGTAACTAAAGATATAAACGAAACAAAATGAGCATTGACATACGTGATAAAGCAAACGTATACAACCAAATGGAACGGAGGAAGTATACAATTTCATTAGTACACTTATCTTTATGTGATTGTATTACCAATGTCAATATTTCATATTTATATTATGCTTTTAGTAGATATAATGGTAGTATGGTACAAAACAATTTTTTTTTTTTCAAATAAAGTTAACAATGTTTTTAAGTAAAATCGACAATCTTATTAAAAGTAATAATGTTGAACTTTATCTTTTCCACCTCTTAATACAAAAATTCACGCGGGATCTATACTAGTCTATTACTACAGTAGACAGGTTTACAATACAACTATGGTTAGTTCAACTACTCGTACAAACCAAAACTCACAACCCCTAACCAAAGCTCACAAGTCACAACACAACCCCTAACCAAAACTCACAACCCCTAATTTAATTCTGTGAATCGAATTACCCCTCTTCTTCCTCAAAACCCTAAAAATCACAAAAATTGAACCCTTTCCCCTAAAAATTTTTCAAAATTGAATCTCTAATTGATAAACAATGGCAGCGAATTCGAGAGACCAAATACTCTCTCTCTTAGCTGCGGCGAATAACCATGGCGATTTAGCCGTGAAATTGTCGTCGCTTCGTCAAGTCAAAGATTTACTCTCTTCTTCGCAACATCTTCCTTCAATTGCTCCTCAAGTTTTCCCCTTTTTGGTTGAACTCCATTCTTCTCCTCGACCTCTTGTTCGCAAATTACTCCTCGAGTAATGCCTCTTTTTTTATTTATTTATAATTTGATTTATTTTTTTGTTACTATTTTTATCATTCTTGCAATTTATATTGATTAAAGTTGAGATTTTGAGAAGTGGGTTTGGGTTGAAATTGGAATTTGGGTAGGAAGGGTATGTGAAATGAGTAATCCCTTCGCTGCGATTTTAGATTGAATTATGCAACCATTGTTCTCTAGTAATGTTCTGAAATAAGTTGAAATTGGAATTTGAATTCGGGTAGGAAGGATATGTGGAATGAGTATCCCCTTCGCCACGGTTTTAGAATGATTTATGTAAGCACTGTTTTCTTGTAATATTCTGAAAGCAGGGCAGAATTTATTTAGAATAAATTTGATATTTTGAGATGTGGGTGAGAGATGAAAAGTGAAATTTGAATTAGAGGGAGAAGGGTATGTGAAATGAGTAATCTCTTCGCCGTGATTTTTGAATGATTTATACAACCATTGTTCTTATGTAATATTCTGAAAGGATTCCAGTAGGAACTAGTATCGGTATTAAGGGAATAATTTATGGAGCTTTTTGATAAATTGACATTGCTAAATCATCTACATATGTCTTTCTTTTATCGGGCTTCAATCTAAGTTCTTATGATATATCTTCACGGCAACTCGAGAAATCTAATTTATCGTAGAAGGTGGTTTAATTTGGATGTAAAGTAAGAATGGTGTTGGTAGAAGTGTCACGTTCTTTTAAAGTTGTTGACTTTCTGTAATGTTGACCTTTTGATGGTTTCTCGCTGATTGAATGTTGTTATTGACTAAATTGTGTGAGTTCCTATATGTGTGTTTGCACTTTGCATACTTAGCTCTTTCTATGAGTGTCTGTTATGTGTGTGCGTATCTGTGGTATGTATTGCTGGTCAATTTCTTTTTTCATTATAAATCCTCTCCAGACAGTTAGTAAACCTAATAAAGTGCATAAGAAGATACTTGGAATGAGATGTTCTTGATGGTCAATTTTTTTTGTGCTTGGTTAATTGAAGGCCGGGTAATTTATTAGCTGCTCTTTTCATTGGCTGTGATTTCTCATCAGCAGGGCTTTGATTATGTACACTTACCATCTGCAAAGCGTGAAAGTTAACTGTTACTTGCAACATCATTTTTGGTGTTGTGCTCATTTATTAAATCACAGGGTGATAGAAGAGACGGGCTTGAAAGTTTTGGAGCATTCGTTGTTGCTATTACCAGTCCTATTGGCTCTTTCAAAGGATGGAGATCCTGGTGTGAATCAGCAATCAATTGCTACTGGCACAAAGTTCTTTTCTGCTTTACTGGAGGAGTTGATTCGACAGGTCTCTCTTTCCGCCTGAATTATCTCAATTAATTAGAAGAAATTATGCTGCCATCATTTTATCTGCTCGTTGAATCTCATACTCACTACTTGTGTATTCGTTGAATTAGCTACTTTTCTTTTTTCGTATTCCCCCTCTGAAAAAAGATTTGGGAAAATCGATTCACGTTTCATGGGGCTTGAAAGAGTCCGATAACACTGTCTGCTTCTATTATGATATGCTTATGTTATATTTGGATATCTATTACGGAGGGTTAAGGGTGGTGGGGAGAACAACAACAAGAACATTAACACAATATAACAACATAAAGAGGCTGTTTCTAGTTGACCCAGAATGAAAATTGTGTAGATGATCGTTACTTCAAATTGAAAGAAGCCCAGCCAGTTTAACGAGCCATTTTGCTTTAGTTTATTAAAAACTAAATGAACTTTGGAAACAATTCCATAATTTGGATAACCATAAAAATGGAGAAATTAGAGGATGAGAGAGAATTCATGAAGGGGAGATGGACCTGGAATAAAGTTAAATTTTTCTTTCATATTTCTTCAAGCTCACTCAAGAAGTCCTGTTCCTCGGGTTTTTGGATTGTCAAAGTGTCTGCGCTTCTTTCACTCAAAAGTGATGTCTGGTATATGTAACCCTTTTACCATGCAAATGTGATGTCCGGTTATATCTAACCCTTTGACCACATCTTGAAGGGAGCCATTGTGGCATTAGGGTTATGCTGTTATTTATTTGGGAGTTTGATTTAAGAGGATTTCTTTTTCCGAAGGAGGGATTAGGGCTCCCTTGCATTTCATGGATACTCTTTTCTCTCAGGCCATATTATCAGGTTAATGATTTTGTTGCTTGTTGCAGGTTCATCTACATGGTAAAGTTGAGAGGTGGACGGAGGAGATGTGGATTCAGTTGATTGAGTTCAAAGATGCAGTAGTTTCTCTAGTTTTTGAGGTAATATTGGGAACTACAAGCTTCACTGAATGATCACTGTTCTTTGTAAGGAAACTGTTGCACACGCAGGCCAAATACTAACATTCTTTGGTTCTTGAATACAATGGAATAAAGCAAAATGACTCACTAAATTGGTTGCATTTCTTTTTATTGTGAACTAACACTCGTGGATGCATTTTTTTTCTCTTAAATTGTTTTATAGAGGGTGTATTTCTATAGAATGAGTGACATTAGGTTTTATCAGTGTGGAGGTGACATGAGTAAAGAGGAATGTCAGTACAAGGCTACAAGCCTGCGTTAAGCTAGGCTACACCACATTGGAACTGGGCTTTGATGCCAGGGAGTAACAACCTAAACTTATGTCAGCTAAGCCGATGTATTGGGTTGGGGCACACAATATGTTTCAGGAGCTCATAACCACCTGTGCATTTAGGAATCTGTCAGTACGATATGTATTATCTGAATTGAGTTGTGAAGTTTGTTTAGCCTGCTAATCCAATGTAACCTGCAATTGTTGGATTTTAAATTTGGAATTGAATCAACTGGGCTGAAAAAGAAGTTGAACAGTTGTAGTTGCTACAAATCTCTAGGTTGAATTATTTAAAGAAGTTGATTCTCCTTGATGTGAACAGCTACATCCAAATCCTTTAGCCTTTTCTTTTATCTTCGTGGAGATTGTTGCAAAAACACTGAATGTTTTTTTGGCAATCTATATGCTTTTTAAGATTTGGTCGGCTTTGTTTTTGTAGCCGGCTTGTGTTGGGACACGATTGATGGCATTGAAGTTCTTGGAATGTTTTATATTGCAATTTACTCCAGATATAGTTGCTTCTGACAGACGGACCTCAGGAGGTACTTCCTTAGGAAATAGTTTTATGTACACTTATGCTTCTTACATTGTTTGCTTTTTAGTTTTTACACTTTGTCTCCATTCAGCTGGTCTCTGGGGGTCATTAGAGCCTTTGGGGTGATGTGTGGCCTGTGAGTGATTGCATTTCACTCCCTTGCAATCCTTAATGTTGTGCTACCATCCTTCTATTTCTGGTAGTTTCAATTTTTTTGGGATTACACTTCCTGTTTTGCATAATTTTTGATGCATTCTGCCTGTTTTATACTGTAATTCCTTGGATGCTGTGTCTGGAACCAGTATCTTTATATCAAATCATCTCTTCTGTGTGAAAATAGTTTCTTTTTGATATTGCCCCCACGTGATTGACCCATGCTGGTTAGAAATTAGAGAGTCAGAGATATGCTCACTTTATAAGGCTAAGGAGCTGTTGTTCCTACAAGCAATTGGTTTTGGGATGAAACTTCCTTTAGATTTCTGAAGTGGACTCTCTGTCCTTGTGGATGTTACCTAGGGCTGTTTTAATGGATTTAACTTGAAGGCTCATTGAACTCCACTCTATTCTTCTTTATCACCCTTACATTTTAGAGGGGAGTGTGAAAATACCTTCTATTTGATATTACCGACATGTTAGTGTCCCTCATTGGTTATGGATGAGAGAGTTGATCACTTTAAAAGGCTAAGGAGCTACTCTTGCTATAGACAATTGTTTTTACTATACCAACTCCTCTGGACTTGTGAATTAGACTTTCTCTCCTCTTTGTCGGTGTGTCCTAGGCCCGTTTTCATGGATTTAGTACTCTTTCATACTTCTCACTGTTTAGCAACATGGAACTCACCCACCACACTTAATTTGTGCATCATAAATATTTTGGTGACTCTTGCAGTCTTGCTGCTTACATTTTTTTTTATACTTTGAGGCAGGTTCAGAACGTGGATTTAACATCTCATGGCTGGCTAATGGTCATCCAGTCTTAGATGCCCTCAATCTCTCGTCTGAAGCAAATAGATTATTTTCTATCTTATTGGACATGTTGCACACCTCAAGTAGCATTCCCGGTCCATTAACAATTGCCGTTGTTAACTGGTGAGACTGTAGTTTAGTTGTCTTTAATTTATAGCTTTTCACTGTTCTATATTGCTTGAACTGTTGCATAGTAACCATAATTGCATTTGGTGAACTGGCTTAAATCAAAAAATATATTATCTGGGATATAGTTTCCTTTTTTCCTACTTTTTCCATTGTTTTTTATGTGGCATTGATGGTTTCAAATGACTGTTCATGTTAGATGACCTGTTCATATTGGGACTAAGGCTTTCTCGTCATTGTTGTTCTTGTTGATGATGATGTGAGATTTAGTTGGTCGATTAAAAGTTCAAGGTGAACCTGGGAAGGCAAAATATTTTATGTGATTAAGGGATGATTTCTTGATGATGTATTCTGATGCTGATATTATGGCGTCTTACCTCTCACTGATATCATTGATTATCTTCAGATTGATGAAGGCATTGAATATCTTACATGTGTATGGAAAATGTGTGTTTACAAAATGACTGACTCAAAGCTCAGAGCGGGTCTAGTACTGGAACATCATCTGTTATGTTGTATTAGTATGGCATGCTGGCGTTTACTGGCATTGGATAGACCCCTGAGGGCTGCTGCTTTGAATGGTCAGAAAATCAAGATGCAGGGCTAGACATTATTAAGCTGCTCATTCATTCAGTGTTTGGGTTCTAGCTGGTGTGAATTCTGTTGCACAACAATAGTCAAGTGAGACGGTGTAAGAAAGAACACCTGATCTCCTCAGAGGAGTTGTTTGGTTCAAGTCATTAGTTTGTTTATTCAAAATATTACTAACTTACAGAACAATTGTTTAAGGCATTTGTGCTGTACTGGCTTATGAGCGAACACAAAGCGTTTTACACTTTATGGATGTATACAATTAACATTCTTCTTGTCAATTCACATTAAATGCTATAATCAATAAGTTTTTAGTTCGGTTGTTGAACACACTGCCAATGCTTTCTTATACAGGCTGTTTAAATTTTTGCTTGTCCAACTGCACTATGTGCAATGATGTTCACATGGTTGTAATTCCCTTCTGGCTGAATTGGCTGGATCTCAACTAAAACAGGTTCTTAGAAAGCTTCTGATTTTATCACCCTTTTCGGAGATTGAACTGAAAGCTAGTGTCAGCTTTGGCTTATCAGAAACACTGTTGTTAGCTTTGGATTCCAATACTTTCACAAAGATGAGTTGTTCTGAACAGTAAATAGGGCTGAGCTTGATAATGACGAGCTTATGTTGTTTTTAAGCCGAAACATATTCTTCTTTCTGTACGATAGATATGTAGGGTAAGCCTTTACAAAAAGGGATGATTTCTGAAAGCGCAGTTTATAAATGTCTTCAGTTTCTTTTTATTTGCAGATTTTATAGTAATTATGTATTAAATTAAAATGATGATTGATGGTTGTAATTGTGGTGGTAGCTCAGATTTATGGACGCTTACTGTGACGCTGTGGCGTGGTATTGCGTGTCTTTTTTTAGGATCAGTCATCTCTAATATTTTTCTGGATCAGCCATGTGTTAGCCGCCAAGTATCAGCCTGATGTGCTAAAATTACCTATTGTGTTATAAACCTGTACTTATAAAATGAATCAGCATTACCAACTGAAAGTCCAGTATCAGATATGTCGTATATTAACGAATAATTGATGCGATATTAGTAAAGTATCTAGTTGTACAGTGCTCTGTTGGCTAGTTATTGTTCAAGAAAACAGAAGGACTACAAATGCGAATTCAGAACATGCCGAAAATACTGCTGACTGGATCTATAGTTATTTATTTGACCTCTGTACTTGAATTGATAATGAATGAGACAATGTCTGTTTTATCTTCAAAACTGTTTTTCCAGCATAGGAACTTCTGTACTTGAATTGAAGCGCACTTGTTGACTGAAAGTGAAAGTGTTCATTTGTGTTCTGAGTTCTGAGGTGCTTCTTCAACTTGATCATGGAACCCTCTTTCTGTCCTTTGCTGTTTACCGTCCCCCTCCACTACACCCTTAGACCTAAGCTAGTTGTTTTCGATCATGCACATTCATATGATAGCTGAATTTCCTATTCTACCTGTGTCCTGAGTTGTTTTGCATTTAGTTGCCGTGGGTTATTGCTTTTAACTGAAATATGGATATGGATGTGCATTTTCGTTTCTTATCTACCATCTTCCGATCTGTAAGAGGTGTTGTGCTGTGAAACTTTTGAAGTCTAATGCTCAGGTGTACAGAATTTGAACAGTAAACTTGCTGCATTTTGTTCAGTCTCATGAACTTTGATTTGTTTTTGCACAAGGAAGTTTAATCTGATGTTGAATTATATGGGAATGTTTCGGAAAATTGTGTTGCTTGAACATATGTAAGTGCATGTATTAGCACTTCTGGATGTTTTTTTTGCTAATAGTCAATGGAACGTGGTTACTCTAATAGGCCGCTGGGCGAGATGGGCTTCGCAGTTTGTTGCATAACTTTTGTTTAGCGGTACAGGAACATTCATACTGCTTGCTTTCATTTCTTTGTGTAATCTGCTGCAGACCTAATGGCTGTCTCGAAGGAGCGGAAAATTGAAATTTGTACCGAACATGAATCTTTTTATGTATTTGCTAATTGAGCTAAGGAGGATTTTGAAGGCTTTAACCACGACCAATTCCACCTGTTGGGTGATCAGCGTGACCTTGTGTGTGAGCTGTCAGACTTGCGATGCTGAGGGCCTACACTGTACTTCCTAATACGTTACCTTTGGATTTGGAAATAATAGTTTCGTAGGATGCTCTGTTTTTTTTTTTACTTTTCCTTGTCACTTTCATATAATCTATCCACAAAGGTGTGACTTGGCGAATGAAAAGCTTAAAAGATTCTTTTTGCTGCCTACCTTCTTCATCTAGTATTTTTTGTCCTTTGTTGTTTTAGTGCGGAAGAAGGGATTGGTAATGGCGCCTTCTCTTTTACTGCCATCCATTGCTCTAAACATCTAATTATTCATTGCTCTATTTTTTTTTCTACTTTTACTTTTTTCAATTGACCTCAAGCTTTTCTGTTAGTGTCTTGGGAGCTTGGCACTTGAAATTTATGTTCTGGGAATAACCTCTTAAGTGTTTAAGAGGAGTGGGTTTGATGACAATATCTGGAATCCAATATATGTTGTGTTTTTGGTAGGATAAGAAGAGTACGCAGCATTACTCATACAAATTGAGGCTGGTAGAGAGGCTGTTTTCTTAGTTGAGTGCTGTGCCTTCGGTTGTTAAAGTGACATGTAATTATCTCTGTAACTCACGTTTTAATATAGAGAGGCATTTAGCTGTAGGAATAAACCCTTTCTTTGAGAGCCTGAGCTTTATTGAGACTGTTGAGAGAGAGCAGAAGTTTTGTTGAAGGGAAGGAGCCGAGCCGAGGGAACATGGACTTGTGATAAAAACAAGCTCTTGTTGTGGTCTTTAGTTTTCCTAGGTTTTTACATGCACTTCTGTTCATCATGTCGATTGTTATCTTTGGAGATGCATTGTATTTCTTTTTGCTCAAGACAAAAAAGGATCTTCCTTTCATTAGCTTTTGCATAATTGTTCTTCTTTGTCGATTTCTGATATCTTGTTGTGTAATTGCAGTTCATAAGAATTTGACTTTGGTTTGTAGAAATGTCGGGTTTGTCTGTCATTAAGTAAAAGTTAGAACTTTAGAAAACAGGGCTATCACATTTTTGTGATGCGAACGAAGTGGTCGCATGGGTGATTGAGATGAGGGAAATATGCAAATATTACACTGGTGAACGTTGGCTCCTTGAGTCCTTTTTGGCAATGTTCAGAAGTATTGGTACATAGGGCAGTTATTTCCAGATATTGAGGGGGGTTGTTAGACTTTAGAATTCTTGTTTTTTAGGCTTTGTTGTAACCTGTTGGTCTCTTGTAAAACCGTTGTACGGTGTACAATGGCCCCATAATACTAGTTGAGAATTTGTGTTTTGTAAGTGGAACTAAACATTTAATTTACTGAAAAGATTAGTCGTGGAGTCACGACTCTGTTTATTTGTGTCTCTGAGTCCCTGACACTCTTTATTATTGAAGTCAAAGGACATAAGGCTATGATGTGATTCTCTTCTACCTCCTATCTTTGTACTAGGCTGCCATTGTTTTTCTTCTGATTAATTTAGGTAAGTTTTTTAAAAGTTGAAGTAGAGATTGATGGAAGCTCATAGGCTTCATAGTTTACCGAACTGGTAGAATTAATTAGTTTCGGTGCTTCTTATTGCACTTAAAGTTTGTTTGGAATTTCCATGGTTTTGGTTTGCTATGCTTCATGCTATCAAATATTATTTTCTTCTTTATGTCTTGTGGGAGCTTTCTGAAATTGTTCTATTATGGATCCTTTGTTCATGTAATTCTGACTAGAGTTTTATCCGTCACTTATCATGGCTCATCTCAACTGCAGTTTAGCTGTTATTGCGAGAAAAAGGCCGGATCACTATGGAAGTGTCTTATCTGCATTGCTTAGTTTTCAGTCTGAAACAACAAGAAGAGGTCACACTGCCAGTCTACAGTATTCTATAAGGACTGCCTTATTGGGTTTCCTACGATGTACACATCCTGTAACTATTGAGGTAATTCATCCTTTGTTTCAATGAACATGCTTGCCAAACATTTCAAGTGACTGCTGTTTCTGACATAACTGACATGTGACCTAAGTTAACTAGACTCCATGTGCTTGTGCCGCATATGTAACTCGGACTTGGTTATGGAGGCACTTGACACTATCTTAGGCCAAAAAAACTAAAGTTATCGAATAATTGAATCGACCATAGTTGGGTTATTTGTTGCCAAATGCAAGAGATAGAATGTGGCTGCTATAATGTGCTGAAGTTAACTAGTGATTGGTGTTTCTATGGCAACTCTTGACTCTATCAACAAGTGTAAGAAATCCCAAACACATTTTATATGCCTTCTTTCATCGTTATTGATGTCAATTGGTATCTGCTTGTCTATAGTTACTTGAGGACTTGTAGTCCTTAAGCTTGTTCTCGCTTTCAACCGTTATTTAATGAGTTCTTTTTCTTATTGAAGGGGTTGTTTTTGCTTTAACAAGTAACAATTTATGTAATATTTTGTAATTTTATATTGTTCTAGTTCGCTTCCAAACTCCCCTCATGAACTATTAATTTTTTAACTGATCAAACAAGGTGTCTCGGAAAGACCAGTTAGTGGGAGGGAGGAAGGACAATAACTATAAAATAAGTAACAAAGGGAAATGAGGAGGAAAAAAGTCCAAGTGATAAGGTGAGACGGAAAAAGTGAAGCAAGAAGAAATGAATGAGAAAAGAGTTATAACAAGTGCAATGAGCCGTGGATCACTTTGTGTTACAAAATCCTGTTATTTCAGAAGCGTATAATGTTGAAATTTATGTTGTGGTGAATCTGTGGGAGGTAGACTAGAAAGATGCGGTGGTGTGCGACATTATTGGGCGGAAGTTCAAAAGTTGCAACGATTAAAGAGCAGAAATATGAAAAGAATTTGGAGTGATAAACCATTTGGGATAATCGGGTGACTGCAGATAAGAATTTTTGAGGGGCAATGGGAGGCTGAAGTGTGAAGATGAACTGGGTACAGGTGACTTGGCATGATATAAGGCATGTTGGCTGTTGAGGAAAGTGTGGGGATGGTTAGGGCTGAGTTTTAGTGATAGTATTCATTAGGGGGATTGTGCACACCAGCTTGTGTTTTGTCCATTAGTATCTCTTTTTCATTTCCCTTCATAGTTTTTTATGGTTAATTTAAGTGGATTCTAACTTTTTATTTATTAAGGCTATTATGTTGTCATACATCCGACATTTACTGAGTGTTTACTTTTGCTTTCAGTCCAGGGATAAATTGGTTCGGACGCTGCAGTCAATGAATGCTGGGGATGCAGTTGATCAGGTTCTTCGACAGATTGACAAAATCATCAGAAATAATGAGCGCTCTTTACGTGAATGTCGCGTCGTCAAGGTTTTATGTTGAGACCTTAAATTTATGGCATCGTTGTGGTATTAGTAGTTAAGAAGCTGAGCTTGATTATAACTCCGTAAAAAAAAAGCTAACACGATTTCTGTGGCTGATGTTTTAGGACGACTTGTCAACCTCTCAGATGCCGGTTTCAGGGGTTCTGTTAAAGAGGAAGCTGGCGTCTTTGGATAATAGAGAGCCAACCGATAATCCAGAGATGGCTCCTAAACGCACATGTTACAATTCTAATGAACAAGAGTCAGATTTAAGAATGAATGAGGCTGCAGACGATAACCCTGCTAATGGGCTTTCTTCCGAAGTTCCATTGTTGAATGATGACGACCCAGTTGAGCAAATGATAGTTGTCATTGCTGCATTACTAGCTCAAGGGGAAAAGGCCGCTGATTCTGTTGACCTTTTAATATCTCGAATTCATCCGGATCTGCTAGCTGATATTGTAATGAGCAACATGAAGCATTTGCCTAAGACACCACCAGCAGCAAAGCAGGGGAGCTTTCCCTTGAATGGCCAAAGCAATTCTGCTGCAAGCGTAGTGCGTGGTGCAGCACCAGAGTTACCAGCCTCTCCTTCAGTTACACCCCAAGGGCCCATTCCTACATCTATATTAGGCACATCTCTTCCAGATTCTCCTAGCTCTGTAAATCTCCCTGCTGATTCTAGACGAGATCCAAGAAGAGTATGTGTTTTTAGCTTGAGATTTGTGGTTGCATCTTACAACCGTATAATCATATATTTAGCAGCATGTGCTCTATTTATTGTTATTTATTTTTTCCTGGGAAACATCGCTGGTTTGCATACTAAATGCTTAAATTCTTTTTCTTTTTTAGGATCCTCGGCGCTTAGATCCCCGCAAACTTGCTGCACCTGTTGAAGTGGAGGACACTAACTGTGTGCAATCTAAATTGGAAGGTCTTCTTCCTGTAAATGATCCAGCTTCAGTATCTACCGTACAGAGTGCTGAGCATATGGCCGTTCGACAACCTGAAATTCATGTTGATGAGAAAAGCAGTAGAATGTCACTGGTCTCTGACTCTGAAAAAGAAAGGCCTAGAGAGGAAACTATGGATAGAGCTGAGGAGATGTCATCAACTGCTAATAATAATGTGATTATTGATTCCGCACTTTCTCCAACTCCTAAAGTTGTTGAGAATTCCACTGCACAGATGGCCTCAGATATTGTGGTAACAGATGTGACAGATGCTCCGTTTGTCCCAGAATTTGATCACTATTCTCCACCAGTCTCGGATGCATCTCCATCTGAAGAGACTTGTGTGGATTTACCCCAGGTTCCTTCTTATGTTGATTTATCACAGGAACAGACTCAGATAGTGAGTAAACTGGCAGTAGAAAGGATTATCCGGTCCTTCAAAGAATTGAAAAACAAAGACTTCTGCCAGACTAGGATGGCAATACTTTCTAAAATGGTTCCTTGGGTATGATAGACTTCACTTTTCAGATTTCATAATCATGGCTTGCCTTTTGATGATTTGGTTCCTAATATATTTCCAGTAGGTTTGTTAATTTGGGCCTAGTGATTTGATTAGGACTACTACCGAGCTCAGCCAGAGCTGCCTTGGGACAGTTGGGAGTCTCAGCCACAAGTTCAATTTTAGTTCTGGCTTATGAACTTGTTAAGATAGGAGATACGCTCTTTGAGAGTTCTCAAATTTGTCTTTCATTTGTCTAGACAGTTCTCAGTCCGTGGTTTTTAAGTTGGTTTTGATGGCCCAGTTACTTTTCTCGTTTCTGTATGTCATATGCTATAGGAAGGATTGGTCTCTCTTTTATTGAACTCTGAGCCTCTATTATTCTTTCCGTCCGTCCTGTTCGTCTCTGTATATGGTAATGTTCTAAGAGTCTGGGACTACTAAAGGGGATTGAATTAGGAAAGGTTTAGTTGTGTTAATGGGATTGGTTGAGCCTGCTGAGCTGCAAATTTGCTGTCTGGGAGTGACTGTTTGTTGTTTCCTATAAGTCGTTTCTTGCAAGTACTTGGTTTAGCAAATTGGTTGGGACTTGGGATGTAAGACTGGAGCAAGGCTGTTGAACTTCAACACCTTTGTTTTTAAAGTTTATATTTTCTTTTATATAATGCGGTAAGTGGTGGTCGAGGGAATATAATGTGTCTCAAGGAGGCCGAAAGAGAGGAATTTAGCAGTTTCAGTTGTTGGGCCTCCTTACTATTGATTGTAGTCACTGTCTCTTGGGACATTAGTTAATAGCAAAATAATCCAAGCTCCCAAAGAGTTTCTCGAGTCTCCATTCAGCTAAGTACATGCACAGCTCTTTGTTAACTGGGTAAAAAAAAAGGCAGGTCATGCTGAGGAGTTAAATTTTTATTGCCAATCTCTGACTTTAGGGACTGTGTTGGACAAAATGGATTTCTTGCATCAGTTTGGGTTTCAGATTCCCTCTCTATGACATTGGCCATTATCGTAGTAATAATTAAACTTGTGTTGATGACACCTAGTTGGTCACTGTTTCATTTTACGCCTCTGTGTGTATATGTGTAGTATTGTAGTCTTTATGCTCTATAATATGAGCACTGAAATTATACTTCTGGCTTAGCAGATGGAAGCTGATGATTCTGTGACGACCATGGTTCAAGAGGACATTGTGTCTGGTTACAGAGAACAGCAGGTGTGATTTATTGAATTACTGTTTCATGTTTTACTATAACACCCCAGATTTTAGGGCAATAAATTTTTTACGTAAATAGTGTTTTTGTATAATGAAATCCGAGTGCTGCAAGAACACTCTATAATTAAAGTCATGCGGAATTAAAGCCAAGAGTTATAACTATACTCAATCCATGGGGAGTAGAAAACAGAAATTGACTGCAGTGGATGTAAATTATAGAAATTCCTCTTTCCCCCCCTCCAAAAAAAACGAAGAGCCTGGCTTATTAACATCTCTTATTTGCAATATCATTGATCGGCTGTGTGGACTTCAAATAAAAAAATTAAATGGACATAGTAGCTCGGGAGTCGGGACATCTTTTATTCTTAATGCACAAGCAACCAGAAACAGAAATTGGTTAGGATGCGGTTTATATGTCAACTATTCCATATTTGTTCCTCCCTTTTGGCAAGCATAAGCATGTATTACATCAAAGTAAAATTATATGTTGCTCCTTCCATTCAATTTCTAGTGCCACATTTGCCATTCTCGCCAGTTCAAATCAAGTGTCCCATTTACTATTTTTAGGTATTTTTTATGCCTATATTGTCCTGATTCAGTAAGTGAAATTACACAAATGCCACGGCTCACCTGCACATATCTTGCTATTTTATAAAATAATTTTGAGTTCCTCTTTTCTTTCTTTTGTTGGTCCTAATTGGGTTTCTTAATACGTGTGCAATGACATCATGGGCTGTTGGAATTGAATGGAGGGAGTAGAACTCTTTAGGACAGGAGTGTAACAGAAATCACTTATTACGCTTGAATAGTCATTGAACCTATGCCATACACAAGTATTTTATAGTTATATTTTTGTTTTCTGATAATTTAAGGAGACAATTACCATTTACTTAAGAACACTTTTTATTTGACTTGTACTCTTTTTTTTTCAACCTATTTTGGTGCTTCAATTTTTGGTTTTCAAAGCTTTCTCACCATGCTATATTTTTACAACACTTTTTTCGTTCGTCTTTATTTTACCTTACGTTTATTTCCTAGCTTTGACCGTATTGGTGGTGGATTCAAGCCTAAACGGATTCGATTGACGATTCATGTTAGCCTATGTAGGGACTAAGGCTCTGTTGTTGCTCTTTGAATATATGATCACGATTTATCTCTTTTCCATGGATTTAGAAGTGGATTCTAATTTTGCAATTTCTATAACTGTTATTCACTAAGTACCTCTATGGTTAAGTGATATTTGCTATATTTGATTGGTTGTTGAGGAAATCTTAGTTGACAATCTGCATACATCACCTTTTAATTTTTATTTATTTATTATTTTTTTAAATAGTGTTGGAAGTTAGGGCGACTAGTTTAGCTCATTTGGCACAAACAACTGTGATTATGCAGTGGTGATCTGCTTTGGCTATTTCCATATTTGATCTTTCCTTAAAAGTCTTCTCAAAACATGTGGCTGCAATCTATTGATTGCTGATAAGTATCTCTAGTGTGTTATCACGCATCTCGAGAATGACGTGTGCCATTACTTGAGTTATTACACATTTCTTTATCAGGTGCCGTTGTTAGTCAAGAATGTAGTTTTGGCATTAAAGTTGATATTTGTTTGTTTTTGAATCATTGATTTTCTGTCAGGGGCATGAGCTTGTAATGCATGTTTTATACTATCTCCATGGCCTGATGACTCCAGAATCAAGTGGCCATTCTCCAGGTGCTGCGGTCTTATATGAAAAGTTCCTTCTTGGAATGGTAGGGATTTATCTGACATCCATGTTTTCTTTTTGAGTGGCAAATATATCATCCTTTATTTTTAGGAAGTTGAGAGTTCCATTTATTGAGATATGATGCGAATCAACTGCTTGTAGTGGTTGAGAATATGACTTTGGATAGGGATGATAAATTCATGTAGTCGTAGACTACTGGCTGAGTTTATATATCATTTCAGCTGGTTCCTTTACCTTTGGCCATATCTTCCTATTAATTATCTCTGATCTTATTCTGCTTCTTCGTCCTTTCTATCAGTTTTTTTCGTTCCTACAATTGATTACAACAATTTATGTTATGTGATCATTTTGGGATTAAGGCTTTGTCTTGTTGCTGTGAATTTCTGTAGGCAAAGTCTGTGCTCAATACGTTGCCTGCTTCAGACAAGTCTTTTAGCAGACTCCTTGGTGAAGCCCCAAGTTTAACTGACTCTGTAATGAGATTGCTGGAAAATCTCTGTTGTCCTGATGGGTCTGATAGGACGAGTAAAGATATTCGTGATGATCGTATAACTCAAGGTCTTGGGACCGTATGGAGCTTAATTCTTGGGCGTCCAGTAAATCGACAACCATGTTTAACTATAGCACTGAAGGTATTGTGATATGAGCCTGCATCTTATCATTCATATGTGATTAAGTTGGGTTTTTCTAAAAGATAAGGTTCAGCTTTCAGTTATTTTTAAATTAAAATGATATACATCTAAGATTCTAAGGTAAAAGGCACCTGGAAGATTGAAACTATGTATCATCCTTCTCCTTCCCTTATTATCAGGGATTCAAATCACGATACATTAACCAAGTTGTGCACTAATAATCATTAGTTCTCTCCATTCAACGAATCAAAAGCACGTTCTTTGTTGCAAGTATGTTTGTATGTAGTGTTAATGGATGCTTGTACTTTGAATTTTTTGCATTATGGAAGTGTTCTTTGCTCCTGTTTCCTTGGTTAAAGAAAATGCTGGAAATATGGTTAGGTCAACTGAACTTCACTTTGCCTCTGTTCATAACATTTTACTTCTGTTTCTGATTTGAAAGGAGACTAAGTAGTAGCAGGTGTATTATTTTCTATTTACTGAACACTTTCTCATCTGTTGAAAAAAACTGTAAGCCTCAAGGATGTCCTTCCTTTGTTAAGCTTTTTTTTTTCCAAAAAAAATTAGTAGTTGGGGTTGTTTTCTTTTAAAAAAAATGCTATGTGGACTCTATATCTATTAGTTTTGGGTGCAGAATTTACCGGAGATCACAGGTGGTGGCACTGGGATGTAGTAGGCTTGTGCTTGTACTCCGATATATAAATGTATGATGCTTTATTAATATGGTCGGACAAATGTTGTTCATTTGAGAAGGGTGGAAATGAAAAATAGAAGGAACATTTACATAACATTTCTTTAACAGGGATAGAGAAGTTTGTGTATGTTCCATGTAAACAACTAGACATTTCCCAACTTATATCTCAATAGATGCATCGATCATCCACTATGTAATGTCAAAAGAGAAATTTGTCAGGCGATGTGTAGTTCTTTTTCGAGCGACTTCTTTGTTCCAATCAATATTTTTCGTTGTTGCAGTGTGCTTTTCATCCAGAAGATGATACTCGTGCCAAGGCCATTCGTCTGGTATGTTTCAAATTACAGGCCTCGTGTTATTATGATTATATGAATAGTCTACCATATTGTAAATCTGGCATCTTTGCGCTGTACAGCCTGTACTATTGTATTCTTATGTTGCATATCAGTAATTGAAATATAATTTATATTTAGTAGCAGTACAAGGTTCAAAGAGAACTTAGATTTGCCCGTCCGGTGCCACACATGATGGCTTTTTATGGATTTGTGTTGTCCAATGTTGATAATTTCAAATTTTGTTGTATGTGACTTGGTGATAAAGCTTATCGTTCTTTGCATGTGACAGGTTGCAAACAAGCTTTATCCGCTTGACTATGTATCTGACTCAATTGAGCAGTATGCTACAAATATGTTGCTCTCAGCTGTGAATGCTGAAGCTTCCCAGTCCGGATCCGCAGCACCTAAAAGAGAAGTAATTTCCCTTCTCTCCCACTCTAAATTTCCCTTGCAGTGGTTTTTTGAGTTGCATTTAATTTGGACTGTGGGTGGATTTAGAAGCAGTTGTGATGTTGATAGGTGGGCTATAGGGTATGAGGTGTGGGCATCTTTTTGGGAGCATATTGATTGTTGTTCATGAATGCCTTTTGATATGAGTGGCGTATATGGGGTGACATTAGGGTTACTTTCTCTAATTGATTCCGCCACAATGTTGTAATTTGGTTCCATAGGCCAAGTACCCCGAGACTTAGGAAGATATATGCTGACTTATTTCATTTAGAAAGATTACTAGCTTTCGTGAGCACAATTTTCAGTTTGAATTTACTTTGAAATTTCATCTTTTATGTGGCTTTTTCTTCTATTTTTAAGTTTTTGGTGATATCCAAATATCCGTGTATCATAATTTCCCAGGACGGAGTTAGTTTAGACGCTTCTGTTAGCGGTTCTCAGCCTTTAGCATCTGGCTCTTTGGAGGATAACCTGGTGAGGGATGAACTTCCTGCATCTCAGAGTGTTAGCATGTCATTGGGTGAAGCTCAACGTATGCTTTCATTGTATTTTGCTCTTTGTACTAAGGTTGGTATTTTTTGTGTTGCCTTTAGACTCAATCCTGCTGTATGATCTGTCTTTGTGTTTGCTCCTCTTTTACATTATCTGGTTTGTGCATTGCAGAAACCGGATCTCCTTCAGCTTGTGTTTGATATTTACTCCAGATCGGGTCGAATTGTGAAGCAGGTTATATTATTCTCTTATGCTTTATTGATTGCTCGTCATAAACTTCCATTACTTATTGTTGGTTGTAGCGATATGAATGCAATAGTACCGACACTTGTTTACTTGCAATTTTTCTTTCCTTATAAATTTGTAGTTGCTAGAGTTCATTTTTTCTCCGGATACTGACTTTGTTATAGGCTTTATGTGAGGCAATTGAGTTTAAGTGGTACATTTTCTTCCTTGATGAATTACTGTTTGTAGTTCACAAGGAATTTCAGCTAATTTTATGACCAATTGCATATGTTAGCAGTTGTAGCTTCTGAAATCATTTATTGTCTCGTCACTTGTGCTAGCAGTTGTAGCTAATTATATGACCAATTGCTAGCATTTTGGTATCATCCTGTAGGGAATATGCTTATGTACTGAGGTTTTATATGTGGGTCTTTGTTTTACACCTGTAGGACTTGTGATGGATCCCAGAACTTAGCTTAGTGAGCTGTTGTTTCTGTTTTACACTTTATAACTATTATTTATATTCATAAGTATTTGGCATTGGTCTGAGCCTCTGACTATTATCATAGGTTCTTCTGTACTGGCCTCCTATATATGTCTCGCTACTTACTATGTATAAGTGTTTTCTCTCCAACAATTAAATTTAATTGGTGGTAGTCAGACCATGCCCTTTTGGTTTTTCTTGTGATGGATCCCAGAACTTAGCTTAGTGTATTATGCTAGAAAATTCAAACTATGCCCTTTTGGTTTTTCTTAGCACTTCCTAATAACCGAGCTGTAAGTTATGGTACTTTATCCTAGCTCGTGAAATATTGGGCCAGAGGGGCAGGCAAATTCTTTGTTTAAGAGAAATATTTCCAAAGCTCCATATAAAAGCTGTGGAATGGATTTCATAAGAGCATGTAGTCTGCACCCACAGAACGAAAGCGGCTGCTTCCTTGAGACAGCTTTTTCATGTCTTGTGTGTAGGTGATGCATCGATCAGTGTCATGCTGTAGCTAATCTCAGATATTTCTCTATTAGCAATCATAGTATCAATTATTGCTTTCTGTGTTTGTTCAGTGTTAAGGGTTTGGATGGCAGACAACCTCTTTTGGAGTCTTAAATATGTCTTTTGAACTTAACTGTTTCTTAAAAGCATTTTTTGTTCTTTTGTACGATAATGCAGGCTTTTCATCGCCACATTCCCATTTTGCTGAGGGCACTTGGATCGTCATATTCTCAACTACTACGCATAATATCGAACCCTCCTTTGGGAAGTGAAAACCTCTTGATGCTGGTTGGCTCCTTTTTCAGCTATTAGTTGCTTTTATTGCCATTTCGTTGATGAATTCTACAGAGTTCATGAATGCATTTTCTGCTCATGATTCTTTAGCTGACATACTTCAGTATGTTCTAATGGTTGATTTACTTTGTTGCTAACAGGTGCTCCAGATTCTAGCTGAACAGACCACTCCTTCACCTGATCTTATTAACACTGTTAAACAATTATATGAAACTAAGTTGAAGGTTCTTGACTTGCTTAAAAGCTTAAAGGTCCTCATTGTTTCTTGTGATTGCTCGGTCCTGTCCTTACTATATTCTTCATGGTGCACTATTGCAGGACGCTACTATCTTGATTCCGATGCTATCTTCACTTTCCAGAAATGAGGTGCTTTTAACATTTTTCGCCATTTCTGATATCAAATATTTGTTTAAGTTTTGGTTTCGTATTTGGTATAGCCGTCTGCCGTGTTCAAACCTTAAGTTTGATAAATTTTCTCAATGTCAGGTTTTGCCTATATTCGCTCGACTAGTTGACCTTCCATTAGATAAATTTCAGCAGGCGTTGGCTCGGATACTGCAGGTGCAAAATCATATTCTCATAATACATGCTTAATCGTAGCTTGCTTGATAATATCTAGCTAACAGTTCTTGAAGAAAATAGCAGTTCTTCTATCCCATTTCTGGGTGTGCTACTGTCTCATCCCACGTATATATTTTACTTGTCAATCTTCCTCTCTTGAGATGGCATATTTTTTGTTTGTGTTATTCATATGGATTTCAAGGCATCAAGCTCAGGAGTTTGGATGCTTCTCCTTTTGCTTTTAAGCTAAATGAGATAAGCATCTATTAACGGCCGTGGGTCTTACATCTTATATGTAGAAAGCCTCCCAACTTATGATGTTAGTTTGATACGAGTGATTTCTCGGATTTAGGGTCAGAACTCAGCAGTTGCCCAAGATGAAGGCTAATCATTAGTAACAACAAAAAAAAGAGATAAAAAGTTCAGAACAGAGAGATTAAAAAGAAAGTAGACACCGAATTTGGTGTGTGTGTGTGTGGGGGGGGGGGGGTGTTGAAGGCAAAAAAGAGGTCTAACCATTACCATCGCCCTTGCCAACAGTGACAAAGCGTTAGTCTCAAACATGAATCATTATAAGGAAGGTTAGCTAGACTTAGAAGGATGTGGTTTAGACAGACAATGACGTCCTTCTGTTATGAGGTATGTCTTGCTTTTTCTGTCGTCCTAAAAATTGGATTTGGCGCCTTGAATGGCAGGGTTCAGCTCACACTGGCCCAGCATTGACACCTGCTGAAGTTTTGGTTGCTATTCATGACATTGTGCCTGAGAAAGAGGGAATTGCACTTAAGAAGGTATGTTTCTGTAGCACTTGAATATCTGTATATGTATACCTGTTCTTATGACTGCAAATGCTCCGTCTAGTCCACAGTATTAATCAATACAATTACATACAGAGTATCATTTATTATATACTTCGTCCATCCCATTTGTACCGTTTCTATTTCCTTTGTTATTTTATTTCAATATAATTGACCTTTATATAAAATAAAAATGTGAAGTTCTTATATCAGCCCTAGTTTTCCATCTCTACATGTAAATTCTTTTGTTGGAGATATTTTAATTTACCTTGGGGGAGGGAATTGGAGAGTAATCCGTCCACCTCCATTTTGCTAACCATATAAAAAGAATTCTCCTCCCTCCAAATCCCTCCCTTCCCTTTCTCTCCGAATCCCCACGTCCAAACACACACTTAATATTGAATATCACCTCTAGTCAAGTGGGCACACTAAAAATAGGATGGAACTCATGAAAGGACTATATATTTGGGAAGTACAGTTAATGAATATGGAGGCAATTAGGCATATAGATAAGGACAAACTATTTGTTGAATTTCGTTTAAGACAACAAATTTGTACTCCCTCCCATTTTTATTTTTTATTTCTTCCCATTTCCCTTTTTTAGGGTCAAGGTTGACAAACTTTGACCATAAATAACTCAAAAAATAAATATTTTTACTAAATAAGATCAATATATTTGCATTTATCATCAAAACATGTTTCACACATTATTATTTTTAGCTAAAAAAGGTTATATATAAATGTAAAAAATTACGGTCAGAGTAGGAGACCGCGTAAAAGCAAATGGGAAGAAATAAAAAAAATTAAAGGGAGTACTACTATACTACTCAATGAGGAAGATAGCTGTGAGTAGGAGGGAATATGAGAATTCGTCGTTACCCTAAGCTCCTAACAGTTTCTTGATGGGGGCCAATTGTTATATATTCATCATAGTTCCTATTTTATACCCTGATGTTCAACCTCTCTATATCATATATCTATTCTCTAGTATATTGTATCTTTCTAGTCTTGGGGCTCCTAGAGCACTTTAACGTATTTATATTATAATTTGGTAATTTTTTGTTAAATGGAAATTCACATGTGTTCTTGTTGAACTCATTTGCAGGTAACAGATGCTTGTTCTGCTTGCTTTGAGCAACGTACTGTTTTCACTCAGCATGTGCTGGCGAAAGCTTTGAGCCAAATGGTTTGTTTTCAAAATCTATAGAACTATCGAGTAGTAGGCTGTTAATCTGTGTGAATGAAAATGTACCAATGTCCGCTTTTCCAGGTCGATCGAACTCCTCTTCCTTTGCTATTCATGAGAACAGTCATCCAAGCCATTGACGCCTTCCCTACTCTGGCAAGTGGCACTGCTTCTCAACTGCTGTACAATCAATACTCCATATATAACTGTGAATGACTTCATTATTAGGAGTGTGACCTAGTAGTTTGTGGTTGGTACTTGGTAGTCTCATCACAACTTTGAAACTGTTGCGATCTAGAAAGGTTAAAAGTGAACTCAGAAAGTTATCTGTTTTTTTTTCTTTTGTTTAGCCATAGGGCCCATAGTGATGTAATTCTTAATTAAATTTGGGTCAGTTGTCATTAAGCTATGAATAAATCATGGAGAACTTAAAACCATTTTTAAAAAAAAAAAAAAATATTTGTGGGGGTTGAGGGTTTATGTTTATCTAGTCAGGAAATGTGTCGCACCTTTTCATTTAAGACTGGAAGCCTTTAAGATTCTATACACTGTACGAATTTTGACAGAACTAGTACAGTAAAGGAAGCAGATTTATGACATATATCGACTTAATAAATTATCACATTCGTGTGTTGGTGTGGTCAGAGCAAACTGTAATTGGGATTAAGCTCTTGAATAGTTCTAATTGCATATGAGATTCCATTCCAGTTCCTGATTGATACCTGTACAATGTTTTCTACATAAGTACATAACCGATATTCTGATAACACTGGTGAGCTACTTGACTGTATGAGTGATGCACATAAAACCACTAAACTTTAGCCCGCCATACTTGTGTCTTCAGGTTGATTTTGTCATGGAAATTCTCTCCAAGCTCATAAGTCGACAGGTGAAGTTAATGAGGCTTTCTTGTTTCCTGTCTAGCGTTTTTGCTTACCAAGTGTAATAGTCTTACATTGATGCAAAAATTGTGTAGATCTGGAAAATGCCAAAGCTGTGGGTAGGATTTTTGAAATGTGTTTCCCAGACGTTGCCGCATTCATTCCAAGTCTTATTACAGGTAACTGCTGAAAGTAATTATTGTGCAAAATTTATGTGTTAGAATTACTTCTTGATTAGCTGTATTTAGTGTTATGTCAATTCACTTGTATTTGCTATACTTGATTTTGTACTAAATTTTAGGAGATTAATAATATGTGAAGAATGAGACCTAGACTCATTTGGAGTTGTTTATGTGGATTATTTCCCAAAGTGAAAATATTGTTAATTGATTGAATGTTCGGAAACGGAAAATGCAGTGAATCAAAGAGACTAGAGGGCGTATGTACTACTTGTTCCATTTCTTTTATATTATCCCCTTTGATTAAAGGCTTGAATTTAAGATTCAGTGATGGAGTAACATTATGAGGATTTACAACCCTTCGACTAAGAGAAATAAGACGAGTAACAGTATTGGCATGGGATGTTAGTGATTACTTAACTAAGGGTCATATGGGGTCGTTGCCGTTTTTATGACTAAATTTAGGAAGAGAACAATTAATTCGGGACAAACTAAAATGAAAATGGGGACAATAAAATTGGAATGGAGAGAGTATAATTTGACTTGCATGTTCTTTGGATGTGAATTTGGGCGTTTTGCCTTGCAGCTGCCTGCACCGCAGCTGGAAAGTGCCCTAAACAAATATGCAAACCTCAGAGGTCCCCTTGCAGCCTATTCCAGCCAGCCAAGCATCAAAGCTTCCCTGCCGAGGTATAAGTTATTAATATCAGAGGGATGCTCTATCTTCATGCCTGCAACCCAGTTTTATCATCCTCGTCTTTGTTTTATTTAGTTTTGCTTAAATTTAGTCAATCAATTTTGATGCTGATTGACCTCGTTTTGTATCTGTTTTCTTAGTCTAGATTCTAGTTAACAATAACTCGATAGATACGGTCAGGGAAATGAAAGCCCTGGCTGCTCAATTAGCCATTACGAGGTGTGCAAGTCACTTTGATATCGACTTTTACGAATAAATGGGCAGATAAAGAACGGGAAGATAGGAGGGAGGCGTAAAATTGAACTATTAGTCACTTTGAATTATTTTTTTGTGCAAATGACACTGTAATCCCGTATTTTTGTATGACACCATTAGACGTAACTAAAAAGTAACCTAAAAATAATATAGGTACATGTGAACTTAAGGATAATATAGTTACTTTTAGGTTACTTTTCAAGTGTAAATAGTTAAACTTTTAATAGTCTCAAACAAAATGGTCCTACCATAGAATTTTTATTTTCTTCCTATAAGCTGTTTAATTTGTTTACTGCATCTTTCCCTTGTTAGCACTTTTGTTGTGGTCATTTTAGCTGTCAGTCATTGCAAGTTCTTCAAAAGTACTAGTTTAAGCAGCTGTACTGATATATTTTCACCTATTAAGATTCTTTTGGAATTTGACTTCAATTTCAGAACAACGCTTGCAATTCTCGGTATAGTCCAGGAGTCGCAGTTCAGTGAATCACAGAATGCAACACCCTTGCATACCCCCGACTCAAGTTGTGTGCGTGGGACGTCGACGTGATTGCCTGCCTCAGCTGCAAAGATGAGCTTAGTTTTGTCACTGCCTGCCTGAAGCTCAAGTTGCCAAGCGGGCTTCAACCAATCTTACGAGGCAGGATTCCCCCCTCCATCCTCCCCCAGGCCCCAACCGTCCGTTTATTAGGGGAAGAGAAGGGTAAATAAGGGGGGTCATTGTTGTGTCAATTTTGTACCATTTCAGCCCAATTTAGGCATGTATTATAACGTCTTTTTTGTGTGTATAGCTCTGTAGTGATTAGCTCACGTAATTCTTTTACATCTAAATCCAACCATTCTGCTCCTCCATTCATAAATAAGCAATAAATGGACGACTCGAACTATTAAGGTCCATTATATATCTTTAGTGTGTGGAAAGAAAGACCTGTACTATAAGGTTGGTACAATACAAGTACCAAGATAATTTACATGAAGGGTGTCTTAACTATCAACCCATTCGTACAAAGGTGAGATTTTGGAATCAGAATTCATATGTTGGCGGTATAGGTTCGTAACTTGATGTCTAATACTTGTGATACTTGTTTAATTCAGCCTTAGAATCCGGAATCAAATGATTTTGCATATCTATTTTGTTAATTTCAAGTTATACTTGCGCCATAGAGTTCAAAGTTTCACAAAGGTATTTTAATTAATATTTTAAATTTTGGTGAACAGATGTATATTTTAAAATAATTGACCCCTAATTATCATCGGCTAGCATTTGATTTTTTATTTTTAAAAAGTTTTTGTTAACCAAATTCACCATACTTTATTGGTGAGATTCAGTGATCTACCAACCACGCACGACCTTAATGGTCTTGCATCCCCTCGGGTAAATATCATCACATCATCCGCAAATACCAATGGGTGGTAACTTGCCCGAGGATGATAAAGCTTGAGGTGGTAACTTGCCCGAGGAGACTAGACAATGCCTTCAAAAACTCTTACGGCATAAACAATGGGCTAACTTCGAATCATCATATCATCAAAATGGTTCCTGGACAATTAACAATTGTTTTGCTGATTCCACTAAATACACCACCCTTATCCATGGGTGCAGGGGCCATAGCCTTTAAGGATTGTTAGAACACGTGAACGAGTCGGGTTACACCCAAACGGAGAAGAGACGGACCACTCGACAACTCAAAGGAGGTTCCATCCTAAAACCAGCTAGCAATAGGAGGAGTAGCCCACTTGGTTATAAAGTGGTACAATTTCTCTTTTTCCAACAATGTAGACACTCACATGTGAGATTATATTCCACGCCCTCTCACATGTGAGGTCCCATCGAAACCTAGGGTGAAACCATAGGAACGCACCGGCGTGAAAGTTTGAGCCCAATTTATGTGTGGCTCGACCCGTTTGCATGTTCTAACAATAATTAATCGCCTTTTCACTCGCAAATACAACTACCTTTCCCTTCATATCCCGTTGAAAAAAGTGATGTCCATTATACTTGGGTTATCAAGGTATTTTCGTACGAATCACTCATTTTCATTTTTCAGTATTAGATCAAACTGCCACGACATTATAAACCGTATATATCATGGAAATGGAGTATTGATAGGCACGGAAAAGAGCATCTGACAATGCGAAAATGACTTTGTCACACGTATAACGGTGTTTCTTAATCTCGAATATACAAATCTATCGGAATAGGAGGACAAACAATAATCTGTTTTTTTATCGGATGAACATGAACAATGTCGCGAAGATTGTCGTCTATGTAAACTAACCAGCCTCGGGTAGCTACATACCTCCAGTTTTAACTTGCGTAAATAAAGGTCTCAAATAGAAATTATCATCTCCATCTAATAATACATCAGAAAGGTTGACAAGGCAAGTTCACCTGCCCGACGACCTCGTCGTAATTTAGGTTATAAACACGTCCACTACAATCTCATTCACCGTCTTGTGGAGGTTTCCGGAACAACAACCATGGGGTGCGCCTTGACGATATCGGTGTTGTAGCCAATTTCATTGCTTGTTTTCAATTTCGACAAACTTCGCCAAAGCCAGGCACAAAATCTTCGTAATTGTAATACTCCGCATTTTTATGTATTGGGGACTCGGCCGAGTAGGGCTTACTCGACCGAGTGGGTTGTGCACTCGGCCGAGTAGAGGCTACTCGATCGAGTGGAATTGGCCCATTGTTGGAACAGTATTATGTTATTTCGTACTCGACCGAGTAAGTTGTACTCGACCGAGTACATAACTCAGTTAGTTATAGTTAGTTAGTTTATCTCTTTAGTTAGTTGAGGTTGTTAGGGTTGTTATAAGTTAGTTAGAACTAATGATCCTACAATCCTCTCATGTATATAAAGAAAAGCAATCCTATTTGTAAAGTTAAGATTCATTATTACAATTCTAACTTCTTCTCTCTATAATTCTCTCTCACTCTAGGTTCTCTCTTTAAATCATAAATAGTATAATTAGTACATCTTCAATCTACATGATTAAGAAGATGAAAATTCAAATAGTATTAGACAAGTTATATTGATCTAGGTTCTTAATTCTATTCCGCATAATACATTTTCCTCTATAATCTTCAGTCTTCTGTTTTTTTATCCTTTCTTTTCCCAAAACAAGAACACAAAAATGCCTGAATCATATGAAATTCCAACACAATACTCTCCCTTTGATGATTAGTCGATCGAGTACGACGAGTTTCGAGGATTAGTCGGATGGTTGATTAAGGATTAATAAGAGGAATTAGGTTTTATAATCGTCATTACGTTTCTCAAGCAAACCCTATTCCTCTAAAAATTCTCTCTAATTTCTCAAGAACATTCTTAATCATCTCGTGTCGGATCCGATCTCTCGCTACGTTGATGATTGCATTTGAGGGGACTTCATAAAAGAGGAATTTTGATAACTGCTTGTTTGATTGCGGATTTGCTAAAAGGTAGAATTTTCCTACTCAGTAATTGTGTGTATTAATCATTATGATAAGCTGATTTATTACGAGATTATATGATTCTTGATATATGATTGTTGATGATGTTGATGGAGTTCGGGTTGATGTTTGGAGATGTTACTATGGTTACTGGTTTGGTGATTCCGTTGGGAGACGGATTACACCCCGAGTTCGCCCCCGTAGTTATCTCGCTACGTGGGGGATGTGCACATTAATGATCCGGGTTTGTCTCGCTGCGGTAAGATGGAACATCGACGCATGTGGCTGCGGTCCGGGGTCAATTGGTGGTTTTGTAGAGCAGGGATGGTAACCTGAGTCTACTGAGGTGTCCGTTGCGGTGGCCCTCCGGTTTCTCTTTCCCTTGTGCTTATCTTGTACATACGTTGGTCGGTATATACTCTTACTGACCCCGTTATTGTTTTACAAAACTGTGATGATACATTGCGGGATAGGGAGCATGTTGTTTAACGGGTGATATTCGCCGATAGTTGGGATAGCTCATAAACACATTGATAGAATTGCAATAATCAAATAAACCGAGCTAAAATAGGGAGTTAAACTATATATAAAATGAACTCATCAAAATAGTCCCACTTTGCATTGTATTAGGAATTGTCGAAAAAAAAGGAAATACATACAGTAAGGGATAAGCCCTTATTTTTAAGGGAAAGTGATTGGGAGTCACGAGCATTAATCGCATCAACGACAGATTGATAAAAGGAGTTCAATCCGTCAATGACTTGATATGTGATATCCTCTTGGGAGATGCTTGTGCCAAGAAGAGCAAGTTCATCAACAATCGCTTTAATTTTATTCATATAATAGTTTATTGAATATGAGCTTTTGGTGACGTGTTTGAGTTTGAGACGGGGTTATTTGATGTGGCCACGAGATGGACGGGCATAGGACGGTGCAAGGGCATCACATGCCTTGAGGATAAGGTTGATGGATGAGACGAGAGTGCTTGTCACGGCACTGAATGATAATTTGTCATTCCGGAAGCAAGTATTGTACGTCGGGTTTAAGACGGGCTTTTCTTTTTCAAGAATCTTAGAAGGGAAGCACTGTCATCAATGAAAGATAAATATCGTAACCTTGCAATAACGCCTTGAATTGTATGCGTCATTGTTGATAGTTAGATACATCAAATTTGGTGACGGCGTAGATGTTTACGATCAAGAACGATTTGGTTAAGTCGTTGAGGTTTGAAATAATGTTGCGCGACATTGAGAGGAGGTTGAGTAACCCGATTTTTTTTTTCAGTCGTTTAAAATTTGGTATGAAAATCGAACCTTTCTACTGATAACATCTAAGTAAATATTATTGATATGATGAATTATAAGAAATACAAACAAGTTCACCTATACATATTTGATGCTATGTTAGGTAAAAATATATTACACGATATTTTAATCCTAATATAAAGCACAAAATATGGACAATCTTGACTCATTGATACATAAAATAAATTAGTTGATACATAGAATAATTAAGATAGCCTTCTAATCATTCTTTAACACGGTTTAGCTAGTTATTATCGCAAGTTTGTAACGAATTATGGTCTACCACTGATTGAGTTGTTTTGGAAAGGGGTCTTTGAATGAACTACAACTCTACAAGTGCTTCTGCTCCTGTAGTGACTTGTAAACTAAGTAATTATATTATCTTTACATCTATGAAAAACAGTAAAAATTCATATCAGATGCATAACCAGAAACATGGCCCGATCTAACGCAACGCAATAACTGCAGTCGCACTAGACCCACGGAGAAAAAAGTGTCGTAAAAAATTCATTGGTTGTATGTATATGTTTCCAATAAATTTATGTTATTTATGTATATTACCCCGATATATATACATTTGCCACAATTTATTATAATTTTGCCACGGTTTTTAGTATCTATTACCACAATATATACACATTTACGACAATTTACTAAACTTTTAATATGATTTATTAGTATTTATAACAAGTATGGTTATCTTTATTTGAGTTTTTCCACAGCTATGGTTATTATTTTTGTCGTCGTTTATTTTTTCCTTGTTGTTTTTTTATTATTGTTATTGGATAAATATATCTCTCGTACTACGTCTCCAAATTATTAGCTCCGTCTCTAAGCATAAATACGTGTAATGAAAGTTTTCTCCTTCACCACCTTGACGATACGAGACACCTACACTGCGTCCACGATCACGACCACCCTTACTTCCAACCTGATCCTTTCGCGTCTAGATCCAGATACAGGTCGACCACCACCTCCAGCTTGTCTACTCTTAAATTGTTGAAACCTATTATTCCTATATTACCATTCACAGTACGTTCATGAAAAGCCCCAAACTCAGCAGTATGAGCATCCGACTGCATCTCATTTTCGAAAACCGTCCGGCTATACAAACATTCACAAATGGCGTGAATATGCATTGGCTTATTGTGCGATTTGAAGTTTGCACGCGTCTTTGACTCCCTCTAACAAATAACGCAAGAAAACGGGCGTCTGACATTCAAATAAAATGTCGTCAATACGAATATTAAATTTAAAAATGACTTGTCATTGGTGAAGGTTGAGAGAGTAAAAGTAACGACAAAGAGAGAATTGATAAGGGCCTTCAGGAATTGAAATGATTTTGCTAATAACCTCGAAAATGACGATACCCTAAAGTGAATTTTGTGGGAAAATCAAGTGACAAGAGAGTTATACCTGTATGGAGTGATTACATCATTTTATGCTCACAATCCAAAGTATCCAAGTGATTAGGTAGACCGGGTTGGGCATGTCGAGTCAAAATACGGATTGAATTAAGGTTTTGGGGTGGGTTAAAGATAAAATAGAAAAAGTTTATAACAACGTTTAATTCACCATTTTTCAGCAGAAAAAACGTATTTTAAAAATTATAAATCATATTTAACATCAATAATATAATTATATTCATTACTTATTCAAGTTATATTATGAGATTTATAAAATATACTATGTATTATTTTATTATTAAATGATGTAAAAGTTATTTAAAATTCCTAAAGTTATTTTTTTATTTAAATAATTGTTTTCTATTTATTATTTCAAATAATCAAATAATCAATTATTAATAGTTTAATAATATTCTTGATTTAACTTTGACTCATCGGGTCGAATGGGTAGGGTAGAGTTTCAACCCTAAAATAACGGATCATTTCTTATTACGAATCAATATTTGTGGGATCCTTGACCATGAAAAATTGAATCGGGGTCGGGTTTATGGGTTAAATCAAGTTTTGACGGGGATCTATAACTAAATAATGTTAATTTCACAATTAAGTGTGAAAGAAATATGACCGATTGTGCTTGTCACTAAGTTTCTATTGAGACGCTTACTTTTCATCTTAAACTTAAGAGGAATAAAAAGTGACTCATTTACATAAAATGTAATCATTTTGGTGATAAAAATTTACTGCAATAATTTTCTAAACTATAATATGTTGTCGTTAAATTATCACTTTTATTACAAGATGACAATATTTTCCTCATCTTAAACTAGAACAAAAAGTGTCCATGAAAATTTGGACTTTACCCATTTGATGACCTAATAAAAGCCATCATTTAATTGGTTGGAGTAGAGGTGATGATATATATATATGTCGAGCACGACGAGCAGTGCGAGTCAACGGCTACTCAACTCGAGCTCGACAAGGTTAGACATGTGTTTCGCTCAAGCTCAAGCTCGAAAATAGAAGTGTGGCTTGTGATGCTCATAATGAGCTCTAATCGTGGCACGTGACAGACTCGACTCGTGGCTCGAGTTGATCTTGGTTTTAGGTTAGATTATTTAATTGTAGAGTAAATTAATAATTACTCCCTTTTATAAACAACTTTTCTAAAATAACTCTTTTTTGAATTTTTTTTAATAATTTACTCTCATTAAATATTCTCAGGTCAAAAATTGCACTCAAATTGACTTTAAGATGAAAATGGGTAATTTTTGACCGGTATACCCTTCATTTGTTTATAACCCAAAACTCTCGTATTTGTGTTCCCATTTCCTCTCTTTCTTTCATTTTCATCAGTCTCTCTCTCTCTTACTCTCATTTTCCCCCAAATAATTGATTTCTGATTCCAGATTAAAGCTATTGAATTGTTTAATATTGTTTACGGTAAGTTTCCCCTACTCTTATTTACAGTGAGTTAATTTGTATGTTTGAAACCCTAATTTCTTATTTAATTAGTTGCAAATCATAGTTATTTCGTTTAATTACCCTAATTATTGTGTTTTTATTCATGTTTAATTTTTGGGTTTCTAACCATGTTAGTGTTATTTTGTTAAGTTCAATTTCTGGGTTTCTAACCCAATTTTCTCCAATTTCTGGAGTTATGAACCCTAATTTGAAACTCTTTTTTCTGGAAAGTATAATAGAAATAAAAGTTGAGAGAGATGAAGAAGAACATACCTTGATTGGGGGGAAATGGAGAAATGATAAGGATGAAAATTTATAAGTAAGGTGAATGTAGAGTCTATTGACCGAATACGAAAGAGGGGGGGTGAATTGAGTATTAAAAACTAGCCCCACTTTTTCGATTTATATGATATGTAATTAATTATTTGATCTTATGAATTAAAATCAACTAATTAATTAATCAAAGTGAGCGCGAGTAACGAAATAACGAAAAGTAAAGAGATAAGAGAGAGGCACACGATTTTTGAAGTGGTTCAGTTTCACACGTTGAAACCTACGTCCACTATTCTCGATTAATAATTTTTAGTACCTTTCTACGGATTACAAAAATTATCAACCCACTCGTATAATCAACACTATGATTATAACTCAAGGTGAGTATCGCTAAATACTTATACTATCTTACGCTAATAAGAAAGTACAATATAACTCACACAGATTCCCGTTAAAGAATTGTAAGCTTATAATGATGTACTATTATCCAATAACGTATTTCACTCAAGCGATTGATAATAATTGATGCACGACTCTTTTGAAAAACAAACTCTAAAAATAATAAATATTTGCTCAAAGGTTTGCTTTAAAACGATTTTGGAAAGTCAACACAATAAGTATATGTGTCGTGTGTTTGCTCGTGTATGTCGTGTATGTCAAGAATAAAATATGAAGGAGTATTTATAGTAGTAGAATCATAGTAGATCTAAAATCATAGTATAATATTTAATAAAGATACTTATCTTATCATAAAATAATATTTGCTTATCTTTTAGAAATATCTTTATCTCAAAATATTATTTGGTTTATCTTATAGAAATATATTTATCTTTATATCTCAAAATATTATTTGGTTTATCTTATAGAAATATATTTATCTTTATATCTCAAAATATTGTTGTAAAGATATAGTAGAATCCTAGATTACGTAAACAAGGGAAACAACCTATGGAGGCCGAAATACCCTAGCTCACAAAACCCTAGGAGGCACGCATCCCTAGGTGGCACAAACTAGGTTTTTACGAAACCCTAGATGGCTCAAACACTAGGTGGGCTAATTAGGTTAACAACAAATTGAGATAGAATATATTAGAAACCCTAGGTAGCATGACAACCCATAAGTTGTATTACTAACCAATAGAATCTCATAAATATATTCTCTATTAAAACTTTTAATAAATATAAAAATACTCTTTCACTTTTGAAAACATTTCAAAACATTTTATTTCCAAAATCTTGCATCAATAATTTATCATCCAAAGTCATAGGTTAAAGCTATAACTTTGAACATAAAAACTTTCGAATGGAATAGTTACCGAATGACGACCTATACTATCTAATCTTCACAAAGATCTTCAGTATACGGATCATCTCTTCATCTTGATCACAAAGACCCTCCATCTCGAGTCTTGTGTAGTTTTATGTAGATCTTGCTTGAAGCGATTTTCTTTAAGTTATGTCTGGTTAGCTATAACTTTTATGTTCACTTCCAAAGTTATTCCTGAAGTTGTTATAACTTTGTCTCACAGACTTTATCAACGTTATGCCTAACTTTGATCTTTCTTCTCATAATTGTTGCTAGCTATAATAAGACTAAAGCACACAATTACACGCATATGATATATCGAGTAAAACATATTATTACGTAAACACATGTCATTATCAAAACTATCAAATTGGTCCAACAGTGAAGAAATGGGGAAATGATGAGAGATAGAAGACAACAATGGTATTTAAGGTAGAGGAAGGGCATTTTCGTGTAAGAATTATTATTTAATTCTCTGTTATGTGGACCTAATTACCGATGTCAGTCGCCTTAATTAATAACGGTTAAATATATTGTTTCGGGTTTTTAATAGGAGTCCTAGTTTAAGTGGATTATGGTTAATGTTTACAGGCCATTAACATATCAGACCCACTTATTCTATTAAGCCCCTCCTGCCACCTCTCTATATAAGCACACCTGTTTGTGCTTTAACCTAATTCATTCATATTAAGAAACACACATAAAGAAAGTGAATTGGAGAATAAGGAAGGCAGGAGAAGGCAAAGCAATAAGGGTTCTTCTTTTATCTTTCTCAAGTGATTATATTATCAGATCTAATGGCTACATCACGTAAGTATCTTTCAGTAATTATTGCTTTAATCAAGATCCTATAATTTATGTTTACATGTGGTATCAGAGCAGGATTGTGATTATAGTTGTAATTCTGATTAATGTTCTAATTATTTTTTTATTAATGAATTTAATGCTTTAATCATGATGTTGTAACATTCATTCATAATTGATTGTATACCCTTATGATAGATATTGTATCCTTATACCATAATCGTTTCCGCTGCCCTAATCGAATTATTTCGTTTTTAATTGATCTATGATCATTATTATATGATTTATGATGACTTTTTGCGTTGCCCTAATTCGATTTGTATGATTTATTATGATTATTATGCGTATGAATGTCGTATGATCTTTAACATACTCGATCGAGCTAATGCTCCTCTCTATCGAGATGGTTTATTCTTGTTGTTGCTCGATCGAGCTAATGTTTTACTCGATCGAGGCCTTTTTGCCTTGCTGTTGCTCGATCGAGTTAATGATGTGCTCGATCGAGTGGTTCTGTTTCGCCTTGTTGCTCGATCGAGCCGATGATGCACTCGATCGAGTGGTTCCGTTTTGCCTTGTTCTCGATCGAGTTAAAGTCTTCCTCGATCAAGGTGTTTTGTGTTTTTTTTACTCGATCGAGCTGATGTTTTACTCGGTCGAGGTATTCCCGTGCTGTTTCGATACTTATTGTTTGTTTTTATTGTATAATATTATGTTATTATGCTATAGAATTTATTTAATTTTATGTAAGCATACATTCTGATTGTAGATTAATTATATCTTATGTATCGATTAAAGGAGATCTTCGCATTATGACGAGTTGAAATTCACCACAGTGATTTCATCTCGTACGCGATCAGATCTCATAATGTAATTAAATTGGGCATTCACATTATGTTGATGTTCACCACAGTGGACTCAAATTATGCAGTGAATATCCGACTAAGCATCTAATGGGGTGAAATAACTTGTATTAAGGTTTTACCCACAGGCAACCTGACATTAAAGTGAAACACCCATTAAAGAGAGTATACTTGATTATGTAATTAAGCATGCGTAGGTTGTCCACAGATACTGCACTTGCTTAATGAATGGTTATGAGTTACTCATTTAAGTTTCAAGTCTTAGTCATAATTGTTATTGTGTGATAAACTCAAAGCCTAATGTTCTGAGCATTGTTCATAATGCAGTACCATTGCAAAGCTCTCTCAATAACTGTGTCCAAGCAGTACCACAACTTGATGGTACTAATTACTCAGAATGGAAGGAGCATCTCGAGTTCTATTTAGGTATTCTTGAACTTGATCAGGTGCTTACTGGAACAGCTCCTGCTAAACCAGCTTCAGATGCGAGTAAAGAAGTACTTGATGAGTATAACTGGTGGAAGAAATGTGACAGTCTTTGTTTAAAGTTCTTACGACTTACCACTACACCAAACATTAAGTCCTCCATTTCGGAGACAGGCTGTACTACAGCCAGTAAGTACATGGAAATCAATAAAGAACGCTTTCAGACTACCGATAAAGCGGTAGCTGGAAGGCTTATGTCTGAACTTACCACTACTAAGTATAATGAGAATGTTACCACCATGCAGCAACATGTGTTGCACATGACGAATCTGGCAGCTAAGTTGGGAAAACTGGGCATGAAAGTTGAGGATCCGTTCCTCGTCCAGTTTATAATCAACTCTCTGCCAGATAAGTTTGATGCTTTTCACCTTCATTACAACACCGTTAAAGAAATTTGGAGTGTTAATGAATTAACCAATAAACTGGTTCAGGAAGCAGCAAGAATCAAACAGATTGATGAGGCTGATGCCTCAAGTAAGAATGGTGGTTTACCCCAGGCACATTATGTGCATCATGTAAGCGGGAAACCTAAAGGTAAGTTTGGAAACAGGAAAGGCATTAAGCCAAGCCCTTCTGATAAACCGTCTGCATCTGGCTTAAAGAAGGAAATTAAGAAGCAGGAAAGTTGCTTTTTCTGTAGAAAACCAGGGCACTTTCAGCAAGACTGCATAAAGCGTAATAATTGGTTCGAAAAGAAGGGTAAGCCTTTGGCTTTAGTATGTTTCGAATCAAATTATGTTGAAGTTCCTTCTAACACTTGGTGGCTAGATACAGGCTCTAATGTACACATTTCGAATTCCTTGCAGGGATTCCTTATGACAAGAACCATAAATCCAAATGAGGCCTCCTTATACATGGGGAATAAAGAAAAAGTCTCAGTAGAAGCCATTGAAAGATTTAGCTTGGAATTAAGCACTGGATTTAAGTTGATTTTGGAGGATACACTTTATGTTCCTTCCTTCGGACGCAATTTAATTTCAGTTCCTAAGTTAGATAATAATGGTTTTAAATTATGTTTTGGACAAGGTTGTTTCAGTATGTATCGAGACAATATTTTTGTTGGTTCTGGGATTTTAGAAAACGGATTATATCGTATTTATTTAGATAAATTGTTTTCAGAATCTCTTTGTGTTTCTCATAATGTTTCTCTGCATAATAATGTTGGTTCGAAACGTGGAAGATCTAATGAAAGTTCCTCCTTCTTGTGGCATAAACGTTTGGCCCATATTTCAAGAGAAAGAATGAACATATTGGTTAAAAACAATATGTTACCTTCTCTTGATTTTACGGATTTTGGGACGTCTGTGGAATGCATTAAAGGTAAGCAAACCAAACATACCAAGAAAGGGTCCACAAGAAGCACTGCGTTATTAGAAATTATACATACAGACATTTGTGGTCCATTTGATGTTCCCTCTATGAGCGGAGAGAAATATTTCATCACCTTTATCGATGGTTATTCACGTTATTGTTATCTTTACCTTTTGCATGAAAAATCCCAATCAGTAAACGCTTTAGAGGTTTACATTAAGGAGGTGGAAAGGCAATTGGGAAAGAAAGTGAAAATCATAAGGTCAGATAGAGGTGGCGAATATTATGGCAAATATGATGAATCAGGACAACATCCTGGTCCCTTTGCAAAACTCCTTGAAAGTTTGGGTATTGTCCCTCAGTACACAAATCCTGATTCTCCATGGATGAATGGTGTAGCTGAGAGGCGTAATCGAACCCTATTAGAGGCTGTGAGGACAATGATGAGTAATACCAACTTACCCATGAAGTTGTGGATGCATGCCCTTATGACTGTTGTGTATGTTGGAAACCGGGTCCCCAGTAAGGCAGTTTCAAAGACACCATTTGAACTGTGGAAAGGGTGGAAACCGAGCCTTCAACATTTGCATATATTGGGATGCCCAGCAGAGGCACGCATTTATAATCCACATGAAAGGAAACTCGATCAAAGAACCATTAGTGGGTTCTTCATCGGCTATCCAGAAAAGTCTAAAGGGTATAGGTTTTACTGTCCTACACACAAAACAAGAATTGTGGAAACCGGAAATGCCAAACTCCTTGAGAATGGCGAAGTTAGTGGGAGTGATCAGGTAAGGGATGTCATAGTCAATCAAGTTAGGGTGGCAATTCCAGCTTCGTTGCCCCCAATTTCAATTGATGAAGTTCCACATAATGATAATGTTGACCCAGTCAATATTGTGGAACCTAACGTTGATGACCTTTCACTCCCGAATGATAACATTGCCACTGAAGTTGTTGATACAACCCCTGAAATAGTATTAAGAAGGTTCACAAGACCTAGAAAGCCAACTATTTCAGATGACTATGTATATCTACAACAATGTGAATTTGACATTAGTATTGATAATGATCCGGTTACGTTTTCACAAGTTATGAATTGTAATGATTCCGATAAATGGATTAAAGTCATGAAAGAAGAGATGGAGTCTATGGCTAAGAATGAGGTCTGGGAGTTGGTCAATTTACCAGTAGGTCATAAGGCTGTCGGCTGCAAGTGGGTCTTTAAGACCAAGCGCGACTCCTCGGGTAATATTGAACGACATAAAGCCAGACTGCTAGCTAAAGGCTTTAATCAGAAAGAAGGCATTGATTATAATGAAACCTTCTCTCCCGTTTCTAAGAAGGATTCATTACGGATCATTTTAGCTTTTGTAGCTCAATATGATTTAGAGCTACATCAAATGGATGTGAAAACGGCATTCTTGAATGGGAGTTTGGAAGAAGAAGTCTACATGGCTCAGCCTGAAGGCTTCATTATTGATGGCAAAGAGGACAAGGTCTGTATATTAAAGAAGTCCATTTATGGACTTAAGCAAGCTTCTCGACAATGGTATATTAAGTTCCATAATACCATTACCTCCTTTGGGTTCCAAGAAAACACTGTTGATCTGTGTATATACCTGAAGATCAGTGGGAGTAAGTTTGCATTTTTGGTCTTATATGTCGATGACATACTTATTGCAAGCAGTGATTTGGGACTATTACGTCAAACTAAAGATTTTCTATCAAGCAACTTTGAGATGAAAGATATGGGAGAGGCGTCCTATGTGATCGGGGTGGAAATATCTCGAGACAGATCACAAAGGACATTAGGTTTGTCTCAGAAAGCCTATATCAGTAAAGTTTTAGAAAGATTTAACATGGTAAAATGTAATCCCAATGATGTTCCTATTTAGAAAGGGGATAAGTTCAGCTTAAGTATGTGTCCTAAGACTGAGCTATAACGAAATACCATGAAAAACTTTCCTTATGCATCTCTGGTTGGAAGCTTAATGTATGCGCAAGTCTGTACAAGACCTGACATAAGTTTTGCAGTAGGTATGTTGGGTCGATATCAGTCCAATCCTGGAATGGGTCATTGGAGTGCGACTAAGAAGGTTTTAAGGTACTTGAAGGGAACAAGGGACAAAATGCTCACTTATAGACATACTGATCAACTTGAGGTTCTTGGATATGCTGACTCAGATTTTGGAGGATGCGTGGACTCAAGGAAAGACACTTTTGGTTATGTGTTTGTTTTAGCTGGGGGAGCAATCTCCTGGAAAAGTACTAAACAAACAATTATTGCCTCGTCCACTATGGAAGCTGAATTTGTAGCGTGCTTTGAGGCTAATATTCAAGCTTTATGGTTGCGGAATTTTCTTTCAGGGCTTAACATTATGAATTCTGTTGCAAGACCGTTGATAATTTATTGTGACAATACCGCAACCGTCTTCTTTTCGAAGAATGACAAGTATTCTAAAGGAATAAAGCACATGGAAATGAAATACTTGTCAGTTAAGGAGGGAGTTCGGAAAAACACTGTGTCAATTGAGCACATTATGACTAGTGCTAATATAGCAGATCCTTTAACTAAGGGATTACCTCCAAAGACATTTTTGAAGCATGCTATTGATATGGGTCTGGAGGATAATCATTAAGGCTTTTCGTTTATGTTTGGATCATGCTAGTGCTTTGTAATAATGACACTTATGTTTTGATTAATCGACTTATGTTTTATTATGATGATGATTTCCGAACACTTTTCTGTATCGTATTATTGTTATTGTATACATTATTGTTGCACGATTAACAGAATTAGTCCTTTTCCTCAAGGACATTATTTGGGGATTATGTTTGCTCCTTGTACAGACTGGTTATTCTAAGTGATTGGTCCGTAGTACATGGAAGGACCACTTCTCTTTTATAGTAGTGTCTCCGCCATGATTCAACCAGTTGTTCAGGGATAATCAGGATAATTAAGATAAACCCATTATGTGTTCATTTAACCGTCTACGCACCTTATGTTATAATTAAACGTGACATTATGTTTTAATCAGTAATATGGTCCAAGTGGGAGAATGTAAGAATTATTATTTAATTTTCTGTTATGTGGACCTAACTACCGATGTCAGTCGCCTTAATTAATAACGGTTAAATATATTGTTTCGGGTTTTTAATAGGAGTCCTAGTTTAAGTGGATTATGGTTAATGTTTACAGGCCATTAACATATCAGACCCACTTATTCTATTAAGCCCCTCCTGCCACCTCTCTATATAAGCACACATGTTTGTGCTTTAACCTAATTCATTCATATTAAGAAACACACATAAAGAAAGTGAATTGGAGAATAAGGAAGGCATGAGAAGGCAAAGTAATAAGGGTTCTTCTTTTATCTTTCTCAAGTGATTATATTATCAGATCTAATGGCTACATCACGTAAGTATCTTTCAGTAATTATTGCTTTAATCAAGATCCTATAATTTATGTTTACATTTCGTCCAAAAAATAGACTTCAAAACTGAAAATTCAAATTATGACGGAAATGGAGACGGAATGGTCATTTTGGGTGCAATTTTTGACCTGAGAGTATTTTATGGGAATAAATTATAAAAAAATTTCAAAAGATAATTATTTTAGAAAAGTGGTTTATAAAAGGGAGTAACTCTTAATTATACATGTGAAGTAGATTGACGTGTTATGGCCTATGGGCATGTCTTATGCTATACTCCGTAAAGAGAGAGTAATAAATTTAAATTTAATATGGTCAAATACCACAACTTCATGACTTGTTACATTATTTTAACTAAATAAAATTCTTTTGCCAATTAAAAAGCTTCTACCAAGTACCAAATCTAAAGGAAATTATCATTGACAAAAGAGCTAATAGGAAAACTCATAAAGAAGTCGTCTTGTGCTTCTCCAATTTCCATGGTCTTCGATCAAAGATGTCTTAATCTAGTGGTTAAGAGAGAGGTATTATTGTGAATAATATGTCTCAGGTTCAATCCCCTCCGCTATATTGTAATGCGACGACTAAGTGCGCGCTTCGTTAGACCAATAAAAAATTTCCATGGTCGTCATCTTATATTGGATAGTATCATACATTTATCGAGCCCGTATAACAAAATATATACAAAGAGTAATTTAATATGGAAAAAAAAAGATGGGAACAATTCAGTCTATTAATGTAGAAGATTTGAAATAAAATATACTGCCACTTAATTATAGAAGTGGAAGATAATTTTCCTTTTTTTTTTTAAGGTAATAAAATTAGAATGATCCTCGAGAATAGGACAAACACATTTCATCAATTCGGATGAGCGAGGTAAGTTGTGGCCAATGACTTTCAAACCACATCAAAAAAGTTGGACATGAATGTCCAATAGATGCCATAAAGTCGACAACTTTGTTTGCCCCCCGAAAACAATGTTGAACTATCACTTGCTCAAAGAAATGAAGATATAATTTCATATTCTTGATAATGCTTAAGAATTCCCACATAATTTGCCAAAAAAATACTTTGAATTGAGTTGATAATACAAAGATTGTCACCTTCAATAATCAACTTCGAAACTCCTAAAGATTTAGCAGCCAAAATGACTTCTTTTAATGTGAGGGCTTCTGCAACCAGAACTCTGATCTATTAGATCCACACATTTTAGCTCCAAGCAAAATAACTTTACCATTATGGTCTCTTAAAGAGTAGCCTAAAGCAGCTTTATTCCCGCCTACTTTTGATCCATCAAATTTTAGCTTTATAAAACCAGTTAGAGGCTTCGTCCAACTAATTTGTTTCTTACTATTTATAATGTTTCTAGCTAAGTAATCTTTATGAGGATTGTCGAGATCCTTAAATTTAGTCTCATTCCAAACTTTTATCCCATTACTGCATGAAAGAATAAGTTTGCAGGTATTGACAAGAAAATCATTAAAAATAAAGTCATTTCTAAAAAACCAAGAATTCCACCAAATGAAAATATTTTTTAATGAATTCGGCTTTTGAGACTAAGTCTTTCAAATAATAATTAAGTTTTGAGACAACACTTTGATTTGAAACATTATTATAAGTTGCTAAAAACTATTAATGCTAATAATGCACATATCTTGGATAACTGATTCAATTAAGGGACATTTGAAAAAGAAATGATCTCGATCCTCAATAGGATGATTGCACAAAACACAATGAGCTGGGACATCAATATGACTTTTACGAAGACTGTTTTTTGTAGACAAACCATCAACACATGCTTTCCAAAGAAAAAACTTTAACTTGGGAGGAATATTTAGCTTTCATATCCAATAAAAACCCCACTGTAAGGTTTTGAATGAACAAACCTTGTGCCAGCCATACATGTTGCTATTTTGATAAAGAAAGTTGTAACACCCTCATACGCCAAGGTGCCTTACAAGACCCCCTTAACATATGGGAAGGCTACCATCTTGGTTGCCCGAGGTAATACATATCAAAACAAGCCATAAAGAAACAATACTTTATTTAATAAATAATTTAATTCAAATGCATAGTCTCAAACTTGACGACATACCGTCTAGACCAACAATCTAATCTCAACATAATAAAGATTTAAAGTGTAATACAACTCTAAAAGACTTAGCGGAAGCTATGACTCGATAAGGTGATCGTCCCATCCCCATCCCCAGCGCAGCTCTACAGATTTACCTGCTGAACACCTGCTCATCATTACCCAATGGATCACAACAGTTTTGTAAAACATTAACGGGGTCGGTAATCGTATATACCGACCAACGTACAAAATCGATAAGCACAAGGGAAAGAGAAACCGGAGGGTCACCGCAGCGGACACTTCAGTAGACTCAGGTTACCATCCATGCTCTACAAAAACCACCTATTGACCCTAGACCGCAGCCACAGGCGTCGAAAGCCCCTCTCACCGCAGCGAGAGAACCCGAAACATTAATGTGCACATCTCCCACGTGGCGGGATAACCACGGGGGGGGGGGCTTGGTTGTAATCGTTCTCCCAACGGAATCACCAAACCATAGTAACCATAGTAACAATCACAACAACCCCAAACTCCATCATTGTCACAACAGTGACCATCATCACAACAACAATCACATAACACAATAATCTTATTACATCAATTAGCAGCACAAATACTAAGTAGGGAAACCCTACCTTTTCGCACATCCGCAGCAAATCACAATCAATCTATCAACAGTCTTTTTCATGAATTCCTTCCCTTAAACGTGCAATAAAAAAAAGTAGCGATAGGTCGGATCCGACACGGAAAGATTAAGAATGTTCTCGAGGAGTTATAAAGAGTTTTTTAGAGAGAAAATAGGGTTTTGCTGTGAAACGTAATCATAATTATGAAACCTAATCCCTCTTATTAATCTTTAATCAACCGTCCAAAAAACCCTCGAAACCCGTTGTACTCGATCGAGTACAACATATACTCGGTCGAGTTCAACTTACTCGGCCAAGTGCCTAACTCATTCGGCCGAGTACACAAGAACAGAATGCTAATTTAGACGACATACATACCAACCTACTCGGTCGAGTAGACTCTACTCGGCCGAGGACACTATCCACTCGGTCGAGTAAGCCTTACTCGGCCGAGTTCCAACACACATAAATACGGAGTATTACAAAAGTTCCATCCACCGACAATCCCCAGATAAGAGTATCCGGAATCTTATTATGTAGCAAAGGAATATCAATTATCTGTCTGACAACTTCAATATCAACTAACGCAGATAATTTACAAACATCCCAATGTTTATAGGGGTGATGAAATCTTTAACCAAAAGATTAAGATTGTCACCTTGGGCATTAATAGAGTTAATAAGAGGATAAGAAAATACCCAATTATCAGACTAGAATTTAATGTTACTATCATCACCAACTTGCCATCTCAAGCCCTTTCGTAAAAGAATCCTTAGACTCATAAGCTTACGCCATTGCCAAGAACTATTTGAATTAGGCTTATGTTCAAAGAGAGAAATTTCTCAAATATTTTTTAGCAATCACCTCAACCCAAATATTTTCCTTGTCCATAAGAATTTTCCATAAAAGTTTCATTTGAAGAGCTTTATTAGCTCATTCAGAAGTTTTAATTTATAATTCACCTATCCATTTTGGTGAACAAACTTTATGCCAACTAATTAAATTAGAACTACGTTGTGAATGATTTCTGTTCTATAAAACATCTCTATTGATTTTGTCTAACCTTTTATGGATGACAGAGTGAAGAAGAAAGCTTTGCATTTGAAAAATGTCATTCGCTGCTAAGTTAGCATTAACAAGAACTATTCTCTACCAGCTTGCATTGTGATAAAGAATCCGCTTTCCATTTCGAAAGTTAAGAGCAAGAAGATTGAATAATACTATGAAATGTATTCTTAGCAACTCTGCTATCAATTAAAGGACAACCTAAACATTTACCCAAATGTGATTCCTCGGAAGAATACTTCGAAAAGAATCACGAAACGACCGATCAATGCTTCTGGTGCATTGAAAAGTCGATTTATCAAAATTAACAAACTGCTCTGATATTTTACAAAATTTATCAAGTATAGACTTAATAGTTTTACAGCTTCTAGTAGAAGCCTTTTCAAAAATAATAGTGTCATCCGCAAATGTAAGGAATGAAATTTTTTCCAGACCAGCTTCAATCCTAATACCAATGTCACTAGAACTCTGATCATTATTTTTTTGTAGAGATCGTGCAAAAACTTCAGCGCACATAATGAAAATATATGGTGATAAAGGATGTCCCTGCCGAATACCTCTAGTGGGTCTAAAAACGCACATAATGAAGATAAGTTTGCTTTGTTTATCCTCACTTTTCTTTTTAAAAGAAAACTAAAAAAATTAAGTAGTAGCTACTTTAAAGTTAAATATTGAGTGGCGGTGTGGAATAGTAAGTTTTTCCTTTGTTTTCTTTTATGAACGGAAATGTCTCTCGAAAATTCTATATAAATTTCGATATAACATCGAGATTATATCTCAATCTTGCATCTGTTTATTCTTGTGAAATTGATTATAACTCAATGAAATTGTTACTCGATTGAATTTTTTCTTGATACATTATTGTTACACGCTTGTAAAATTGATTATATCTCAATATTGTTATCTCTACAAAGTTATATCCAAGGATTTGGCACGCAAACTAGTAGGTCACCCATGACTCCATCTTACCTATTTTCAGCATTGTACAGCGGTTCTAACTTCTAATCCGTTCTAAAACTCTTTCTGAAGCCTCACTTGGTGCCTTAGTGGTATAAATGGACAGAAAGTCTTACTTGCGACGGAGCAACCCGTCGCAAACTTGTAACGGGTTAAGCCCTTCTCACAAAGAACAAGTGGGAGTGTAAGTGGGGGGAGCCATTTGTTAGAATATGCCTTGAATCTGTTCGGATTCTGATCAGATTTAGTTTCCTTATTTGTTATGGAAACTATTATTTAGTTTCCTCGTCTGTTTAGGATACTATTATTTAGTTTCCTTGTCTGTCTAGGAAATTGCTATAGGATTTCCTATAGTGTTAGAGTTTCCTAAATCTGTTTAGGAAACATCTGTTAAGAGAGTACTATATAAACTCTCATAAGCCGTCTGTTTTATTAATTCAGAAATCCGTCTGAATCATCTGAAATCTGAATACTCTGACGAGTATACTCTGAAATCTGTAATTCCTCAAGATCAATAATATTCTTCCCTTCTGCCGGTGGACGTAGCTAACAAGTTGTTAGTGAACCACGTAAATCTGTTATCTTTCTTCACGCGTTTATTTATCTTTCTTACATCCGTTATAACAAACTGGTATCAGAGCCAGATTTATCTGGGCTCCTGAATCTGGTAAGAAAGATGTTTGGAATCAGCGTGAAGATTGATAAATTCACGGGGAGGAATATATTGTATCTGTGGCCGATCAAGATGCGGATCTTGTTGAAACAACAAGGGTTGAGGGCGTCGTTTCCGGGAAAGTCGACGAATCCTATCACCGCTGAGATGGCCGTTCTGGAGGAGAAATCTGTTTGTGTTGTTAGGTTCGTGTTTGATCCTGGCAAAGAGTATTGACAAATTGTGAAAAGAATTTTCTGGTACCTCAAAGGTACATCTGGTGTTATTCTTGCCAAGCCGGTTCCACCTAGTAAGTTCCAACAATGTTTGGACTTGCTAAAATTTAGGGGTATCTGATTCGGCAATATCTGAGGCAGAAGGGAAAGGATCATCCGGTACATCTGGCACTAGTTTTGTGCGTCTGGTACATCTGGCACTATTTTAGTGCGTCTGGTACATCTGACACTATTTTAGTGCGTCTGGTACATCTGACATTAGTTTTGTGCGTCTGGTACATCTGGCACTAGTTTTGTGCGTCTGGTACATCTGGCACAGTTATGGTGCATCTGATACATCTGTCTGACTGTGAGAGGATTCAAGTCAAGGTGGAGATTTGTTAGAATATGCCTTGAATCTGTTCGGATTCTGATCTGATTTAGTTTCCTTATTTGTTTAGGAAACTATTATTTAGTTTCCTCGTCTGTTTAGCATACTATTATTTAGTTTCCTTGTCTGTCTAGGAAATTGCTATAGGATTTCCTATAGTGTTAGAGTTTCCTAAATCTGTTTAGGAAACATCTGTTATGAGAGTACTATATAAACTCTCATAAGCCGTCTGTTTTATTAATTCTGAAATCCGTCTGAATCATCTGAAATCTGAATACCTCTGACGAGTATACTCTGAAATCTGTAATTCCTCAAGATCAATAATATTCTTCCCTTCTGCCGGTGGACGTAGCTAACAAGTTGTTAGTGAACCACGTAAATCTGTTGTCTTTCTTCACGCGTTTATTTATCTTTCTTACATCCGTTATAACACCATTTATCTCCCACTTGCCTCCCCACTTGCACTTTATGAGGAGAGCTTGCGACGGGTCGTCCCATCACAAACGAGAATTTGTGATAAATGGAAGTTTGTGGCAGTTCTTTTCTGTGCTTAAATCGTAGTGAAGATTTTTTCGTGATGTCTACCTTGTCTTATTAACTAGCTTGACGAGTTGAAGTTCAATGAACTACTAGTTTTATATCCGTATAAAAATGTACGGATCCATTTTTAAAATCTCTATTACTCTTACTCGAAAATATGTTCGACTAATTAATGTAAATAAAGTTCAACATGAAATTTGTTATTCTTAAATATATACGGTTCGACTTTGAATGTATAAAGTCATAATTCTACGATACATAATAAAACTTTTGAAGTTTTTCTTCTATTTTGTAAGAATAAGTTTAGAATTTGGATTTTACATTAGAATAATAAAAAAAAACACTCATATTTATTATTAGTCAGATATAAATTATTTTTTGTGGTTTATTAATTTAAAAGAATAATTTTATACTTCAACTGGGGTGATTTATTAGAATGTGATATAAATGGAGTTTGTTTAATCAAAAGATACTCCCTCCTATCCAAACCAATGTACCCGTGGGTCCGGGCACAAGTTTTAAGAAAAGTGTCTCACAAATGGTAAAAAGTCATATATTGCCCTTGTATTTAAATATTATAAAATAGTTTATATGGTAGTTGTTTGATGGCATTGTATGTAATTAAATGGTGATTGAAAGGATAAAGTGGTCTAAATATTACCTAAAAATGAAATGAGTACATTGGATTGGATTGTCCAAAAAAGAAAAGTGGGTACATTGGATTGGATAGAAGGGAGTATATATCAAGTTTGATTAAGCTAAAAAGAAATGCAAAGATGAGTAAGTGGTGGGTCCTACTTGCAAAAAAAGGTGTAAAAGCTGAGTTTTACTTTTTACCAGTAGGAAGACTGTAAAAAAACTCAGCTTTTATATATATAGGGGATTGGAAAAATTGATTGGAAAATACAGACGTCTTCATTAACAGATCAGATAACCCGTTGGGATAGGCTTATATTGCAGGCCTATTTGCTCAGCCCAAACCCGGCCTTACCGGACCTTTTGGGCCTAAGTGAGCTTTTTGGCCCAATCGAATTTTTTACAACTTGATTCAAAACTAATTAAACCATAGCGTAAAACTGTAAAAGCATCCATGATGAAGCTTTTTTTTTGGGTGAAACAGAAGAGGGATAGAGTTCCGAAAGCTAAAAACTAAAAGAATGCTACTCTACTCTATTAGAAATAAATTAAAATGCATAAAACGGAACTACTCGGGGCCACGCAACCCCTCCCAAATCCGGCTGAAGGAGCATCCATGACAAAGCTTTGCATATTAGGAAACTAGTATATTGATTGACGAAAAGCAGCATCTAATAGAAAAGACAATTGAAAATTGGGAATGAATAACCAGTGAACTCCAAATATAAAGACATAACATGGAGGAAATTACTGGCCATTTATTACGTACTCCTAGTAATTAGGGACTTTGGAAGTAATCTATTGCATGGGCCATGCCAGGCCAAGAGTCGGGCCACAATCAAAGCCCATGCCAACCTAAATATATGTTGTGCCTTTTGGGCCAGATCATGGGCTTTTTTGGCCATGTCCAAAGCCCCGAGCCCGGCATATTTTAGGTCGGATCAGGTTAGGCTGTCGGGAACAGGTGATCTGTGGTTTGCAAGAATTCAGGTTGGGGGATAAGTTATTTGGGGTCCGGGTCCATTTTCAAGCCTATAAGTATCAAAATTTTCAAAGATAATAGTCTGTTTGCTATGATAAACATTAGAGTCGAATCATATAAATTCGGGTCAATTCACGTTACATGCCAAGCTCGGATTTTCAATTAGTGTGTCTAATCGGGTACAAGTTAGGTTACTCCGGTTAGGTCATCCGGGTCGGTTCAATTTTGGCACGATCCAACATGACGAACTATCTATGTGGCTAATAATCAAATATCATCTCATTAATGTTAACCTGTTCAGATTTATTCAAACATCTTACCATTACAAGGAGCACCTTAAAGTTAAAAATGGACAAGTTTTAAATGTATGGGTAAGTCAGGCTTGCAAAAAAAAATTGTGAAGAACTTTTTATTCCTTTGTTTAAACTCGCTGCGTCAATCATTTGTTTACCTTTGAGAGGAAGAAAGTAGATAGCAAAGTTGGTATCAAAGGCCTACAAATCTGCTAGAGGATTACATGCCAAGATGAATAGATCAATTTAGTTTTGAAAGTATTGTTTATCTGTTGACAATCGGAGTCCATCCATCTCTTAAGTCAAAGACGGATATTCATTTCAAGAATCAATCTTCCTATCCAATCATATTTCGAGTTCAATACGTACTCAAAAAACAAAAAGAGAAGGAGAAGGAGAAGAAGAAGAATCGTGTTGGAGTTGCGGGTGCTCAGCAAGTCCAGGAGGCGGATCTCTTGACGCGGGGACACATCTGCTTGTCTTCCTCAATCGACACCATTCCCAAATGAGAAGGGTCCTCCAACATCATCTTTGCCACCAAGTATCCTGCTATCGACCATGTTTGGCTTTTTCTAGCTTGCTTCCCTATGAACCTCCCCGTCTTCCCGTCGTAATACTCAGGCCACCCGTCCTTCAACAGCCTGCTTTCCGTCAGTTCTATTGCTTTCCTAGCGATCTGAGGCCGTCCGCTCTTGATACACGCAGCTGTAAGAAGCCACAGCAGAACTGCACCAACCCAATGTCAGATAAACAGAAGCAAAGCTTAACATCGAAACCAAAAATAAAAGTAACGACTCACTCACCTGGCCAAGATCCACCGTTGTGATAACTCCAGCGCGTGTTTTTTGGATCATACCCGGTCACTATCTTCCATTCATGGCCCTCCAATGCAGGATAACTTATCTTAAGAGGCATTTCTCCCACCAATTCATCCCATCGCGCTTCTATCAGATCCATTATTGCAGAAGCCTGCTCTGGGGTTGCCATTGATGATAAGATGGCCACACAATTTCCCAGACAGAACCACCTGAAGTCCATCCTCGCTGGACTCACGTTTCCAATAAAGTAACCCCCCTTAGATGGCATGAAATCGAACACCCAGTCTTCCAGGGAGTCCGGCATCACATTGAACTTGTTCACTGCGGTGTGTGAATATTCTTCTGTCTTGTAGCGGTATATAGAGTTGAGTTGCTTCAAGTCTAGCCAGTAGTAATTTCTCATATGATAGCTCAAGGCGTGCAGCCTGTCTCCTATTTTCTGTATGAATTCTTTCCCCTCCCCTTCCGGCTTCACCAACTGTAATGCGCACCTCAATGCCATGAAGAACAGTGCTTGTATCTCAATCGGATACCCATATATACCCTGAAGCCATTAAATATTTTAGTTTTAAAGTACAAGTGAAAAATATTGAACCTAAATCACCATCGCCGCCTCAATGCACCGTTGACATGATATGATTTACGACATTAAGTGTAAACAGAAATGCTAAAAGAATACTGAAACACATCAAAACAGGTTAAAGTGACAGATGCAAGAGGCAACTTCTCATGTAGTGAAAGGGTGAGTTGATATTTGTCAAACTGAGAATGATCATTGATCGCCATAATTCTACGTCTCTACTAGTTATATGAGTCTTGACTTATTTCTAAAAACAAGTGCAGCTTACCCATTAAGCACAGTCGAATCCCTGAATTATCACTAATCAGTCAGCCAACAGTGTCTCGACTCTTGGGTATTGACTAGAAGTATTAGATTTTAATCAACTGACCGGCCACCTAATAAAATCACATCTCCATAGCTCCAGCACCAGTGACTTGGGAAATTATCAAATTAGGCAGTGACCTCACGGCAGACAGACACGAAATATAGAAAATAGAGACAAAGGAAGAAAAAATACAAATAGTGCATGGAAAACAGCGAAGAAATAAGACCATATCAAACGAATAATAGTGGTAACAGTATAGGCATATCAAATGTCTGTATCCATCAGGAAGAGAAGAAGAAACTATACAGTACGAGATGACTTGGTCCCTCATCAAGTGAAATGTCAATTAACAGACCAAAAACCCGAGGATGAAGATCTCAAGATAGCCTTGTTTGTAAGAAATGAAATTCTTTGCATTTTCCCAATAAGCTAGTAAAAAAGTCGTAATTCGTCATTGGACTGTTGTTACGGTCAAAGACGTTAACTACTGTGTAATTCAGAATTATTTGAAGACACACGGGAATTTTTGCTGAATTTCACCCAATTGTAAACATGGGACTTGACAGACAAACTGTAGGCTAACATAGATAGTTGGTTACTACTAACAATGAACCAAGGTCCTCAACAGGTCGAAGGAGATAATACTAAAAGATATCAAGATAAATCAGTAAGTAAGTCTCCCAACTTGGATTACGAAAAATAAGTTGTTGAACACAAGATCACTCCAACTGAAGCTTGAAAGTAGAAGAATTAAAAAGACATTCTCGAGTGATTTTCCTAGAAGAGGGATATATGAGTGTTACAAACTAGCCTCCAAACAGCCATATTAATTATGTGTTTCACTAGCTTCTATCACGTAATCAAACATTACATTGTTCAATTGTTCATCAGTATCATATTCCATATGCAGAATTCAAAGGCACTCAAACATGAAATTTGATCTTTTGCACAAGAGCCTCATTCAAATAAGCATCACATAGAAAGTGCAGTTATGCAGCTATTGTACTGGTGTTCTACAGCTATTCCATAAATCTTTAAAATGTGCAGAGATTAAAACAGGTAGTTCAGTTAGAATGCATGAATGTTAACATAGGTGATTAACCAAACAAAGAAAGTGTGAAGCTAAAAAGAACGAACCATTCTACGATCAATCATACAGCAGCCATCTGCACAGAGAAGGGTGGGAAAAGTATCAAAGCCTTCAGATAGACATATGCTGAGGATAAGGCGAATACCCCTTTGACATTCAGGCCTATCAGCTAGGGAAGAATCTCCGGTAGATTTAGTATAAGCACGCAGCAATATTATCCACCAAAATCCCGAGTCCACAGGAGCTACTCTACCGATTGCTGCTTCACCGAAATCAGCAACCAAAGTCTCGGTATTCCTAACCGAGTCATGATGAACTTTGAAACTTGCAGGCATGACACCTTCCCCTAGCTTGAACAGATCGACCTTTTTCTCCCATGATTGTAAACGAAGGGTTTTTATTAGAAAATTCTTCACTATTTCTGGTTCTCCATTCATCAAAAATGCCAAAGCACTTGGAACAAAATCTCTCACGAAGACCTGTTGATGAGTAATCATATAGCGGTGTGAGCAACTCTAACAAAACAACAAGATCCAACAGCACGAATAGGAAATAAACTAGTCGACATCATCCTACAACCCTAAACAACCACAAGAAAGCGCAATCGACTCATAGATATTACAGCAGTGAGATCATATCTACATCTGAAAATAAATCCGAGAACTGATCAACCAAATTGACCAGATTACAGCATTACAAATTTACAATAAACAATTGTTATCAAAGTGGTCCAAACTTCTGCTCCAGGGCATAGACAAATAGTTGACCAGCTGCCTATTCAAAAGGTTCTTTACGTTTTTATTCATTTGAGAGGAGTATTTAAATGAAACGTAAAGAATCTGTTGAAACGGGTAGTATAAAATCAAAAAACAGCTCACCTATGTTGTTACAGACTAAATCACCTGTAAGACATTTTAGTTTACTTTACTAAAAAGTAAACCCACAAATACAGTTTAGAGCTTCACCTGATCATAGTTAAGTTTTTCCTCAGAATTGTCGATAGCAGCGATAGTACCAACAGGCTCTTTCCTAAAATACACAATGGATCGCCTCAACGCGTCCCAAGCTTCAGCAACAATTGGGTGCGGCTCAAACCCGTTTTCAGACCTAGGAGTATCGAAACCAGACCTTCCACCAGATGAATAGATACTATCAACAGGCTCAAAAACCCTAGAACTATTCTGTGTGTTCTTATAAAAGGGTCTAGGAGACATTGTTATGGACAATTCACTAAACGATTTCTCATCAAATGATCTCTTTCTTTCAATGTTAATTGGTTTAGCTTTCTCAGTAAACCTTGAAAAATCATCATCATCTATCTCAAATATTGATTTAACTCTGCCATTTTCTCCATTTTCATGGTTTTGAGACATTACTGCAACAACAACAACAACAACAACAACAACTGTTGTATTACTCAACTAAGTCAAAAAAACAAGTTAACAACAATGATATTACTTAAACTTATCCTGTTTCCAATATTTGCACAATCAACATATAAAGAAACATGGAAGTCTTAATCAGAAAAAGTCAAACTTTTGCTGCAAAACCCTACAAATTTGACTATTCTAACAAATCTATAGTAACCCATTTCATAGATCCATTTAAAAAGTTAAAAGGGACCCAATACCCAAGTACTAATTTGCTTAGACATAGAAGTCGACTAAAAACAACAACATTACGCCAGTGCCCTTAATCGCTAGCAATATCCCTAGCAATAATAAAACAAAAGAATGGAATGTGGACTAACCTTATTAGGGAATGAAGAAGAAAATGCTAAAAACAAAAAAAAACAAAAAAAAAAATATTGGTGGTGAAATTAGGTAAGGGGTGAGACAAGGCAAATAAATGTGTGAGAAAAAAGAGTTAGGAAGCAAAGGCAAATTAATGCGTAGGATTAAATAGAGAATTGATGACATATAAGCCTTTAAAAAAAAAGTCATGATTTGGTATTTTGGTGTGTAGATGGGATTTCCAACGTGGAATTGGTTGACAAAATTGACTGCTCTTTTAAGTTTTATAATTAAAAGTCCAAACAAACTTGGCTTTTTTTGTGCATGTTTTTTGGAAGTAAAGGTAGGTAGGTAATATATTATGGATATCACTTGTATTAATAAAATTACATTACAACTTTGTATGGTAGGAAATTTATATTTATATAATTACAAATTTTTATGGTAGGAAATTTATACATAATTTATTTATATTATATAATTGTATATAGTAGATATATTCAGAATGGATAATGCTTCCAATATATTTTGTTATGGATTATGGATAATTCTAGCATGTAATATATCATTATGAGCATATATCTTAAATTTTTTCATGTCGCAATCAAATCTTTTAAATGTTACCATCATATGGAGTAATATACTTCCTCCATCGCGGTCATTTGTTTACCTTTACTTTTAGCACAATTATTAAGAAAATGGTAGGGGATCATTTGTGGTGGTCCTTGGTGGATGACAAGTGGACAATAGTCCCATTGGCACATCAAATTACTCATAGAAAACATTCTCAATATAGAAAGGTAAACAAATGAATGAGACACCCTAAAATGGAAATGGTAAACAAATGACCGAGACGGAGGGAGTATCATTATAGTATTATTTGTTATATTTTTTTTTCTATAACTTGTTAATGCAACTATTCAAACCAAAAATATCATAGATTTTGGTTTTTTTTTTTGAAAAAAATAATGTTATTTCTTGCTTGTGAGTACAAATGATTACTTATGGAGTGGATCATGCGTAGATATGACTAAATCAATATAATTATAGAATGTTAAGTCATGGAAAATGATGGATATAATATTATAATGGATATACTTTTATGTTTTGGAGATATTGATAATCTCTTATAATTTTATTTTTATGGAGTGCGTCATGGATAGATATGACTAAATCAATATAATTATAGAATGTTATGTCATGGAAAATGATGGATATATTTTTATGTTTAGGAGATATTGATAATCTCTTACAATTTTATTTTAGTTTTTTTCGCAATGGTTTATGCTATTTTATTATACTTTTGCTGTTTTTTCCGCACTTTTCAAATTTCCCGATAACGTGAAATGTGTGAAAGAGAAAAATATAAACTATTACTCCATCTGTTTTTTCTATATAAGTCATTTTAGAAAAATTAACTTTTTTTTTATTTGTATGTCTTTTTTGAGTTTATTTTTCTTTTCCAATGCACTTGTTCCCTTCCCCTTCCCCTTCCCCTTCCCCTTCCCCTTCCCATACACATTCACTTAATTTTATGTTTTTAGTTGATTAGTTGCAAAAAAAAACACCAACGAGAAGGAGCATTTAGAAGAGTTAGTTTTCTTTTTCAACATTTCCAAGAGTTATTAATTGTACATAATCAATGTTTTAGCTTTCATAAATTTTTCTTAATTTATGCGCAAAAATCTAAAATGACTTATATAAAATAACGAAGGGAGTACACTTTATAAAGTCTTTAGAGGGACCATCTCTCAAATCCGGAGGTGGAATCAAGTAAGGGTTGACACACCCCGCAGGCCCGCATGTACCGATAGGTTTAATTTGGTCAACCCGGCCCATCTCATCAGTACTGGCATGCCTAAACTTCAATTTTAATTTTGGGACCTGTCCCGTTTGGCTTGTCAGGAAATAAAATAGTTTGGCCCTCTTCAACACGGGCTAGTTCTAGGGCAAACGAGAGGTAGCCAGACCCAGCTCGGCATGCCTCCCTGATGAAGGCCGGTCTCGGGCGACCAGCCCAACCCGCCTCCCTCATGTAGGTCGGTTTTGGGAGACCAGGTTCGGCCCATTGCTATACTGGCCTGCCTCATGTAGTATTCCTATACTTTTTATTCTTGATCGTATATTAGTTATATTTATTTTAAAAAATCATACCTATAGATTGCAATAGCTTACAAATACGTATAATTTGTACCTATTTTCTCTAAAAAAAAAGGAATTTATGAATCACAACTACACTAAATAGTAGTCCTTTTTATTAACAGAAGATACACTAAATATTACTTCTATTTGATAGTATGTATTAGGCAATGTGTATTTAAGCGAAACGGATGTCTCACATAATAACTTTGCTTTTTTCTATTCTTTTCTCATTCTTTTTCAAGAGGTTCTTTTCCCAAATTTTGACAGCACAATGATATAGTGTAATAGTGTTGATTGATGATTAATTTTTGGGTAAAATTGTTAAAGGAACGACGCTATCCGCTTACCGCTGAACCTGATTGAAAATATACCCAATCCCACGTAAACAAAAAACAACAACAACATTACTAATGCTTCAATCCCACATAAACATATTTAGTTTAAATAGTTTGGGAGAGAATCAAGCCATAATTGTGTTTCGAACAGTGATTTACGCAGTACACATTTTACTTACCGCAGTTACATTGACAATTTTACCCTTCTCATTTTCCTCTCAATTTACAAACATATTGCATACTTACCGCCGAACCTGATTGCAAATATATCCCGCATAAAGATACAATAACAACAACATTACCCCAATGTTTCAATTCCACATGAACATATTTAGTTTAACTAGTTTTAGCGCACACCACCACCCGATGAGTTGATGTTCACCCTTTTTTCACACCTATCGAGATCGCCAAGTTCCCCTTCCTATTGCTAGTGACCGCCAAGGCGCCAACCCTCCTTGGCAACATTTCACGAACCACTAATCCACCCCAAGAGTAAACCGAAAACAACCGACATATATTGGGCTACTTAGATTTGAAGTCTCCATTAAGACGACATTATCCGTCTTAAGCTTAAGACATATCAAGTATCAAACCACTTTGTATTTAAGATAATAGTAAATCGATAAACAATATCAATATAAAAAAAACGTCTATTATAAACCAATATATTCAATAATTTGTAATCAGTAGCAAAATATGTACTTTTATGTACGAATAGTACCAAGTCGTCTTCTTATTCCAATGTTTTTTTTTCCTACTTTAGAGGTGCTTTCATCTAGAAGAAAGAGTTTGGAAATGGGTGAGTTGAGATTTGTACTTGAATGATGGTTTCGTGGACACTTTCTAGTAGGTTAAGATGAGATTTAAAGGCGACTTGACATTATTCGTAGATAAAAGTTATTATTTTGATACTGAATACGAAATATTGATTATGCTGGTACCGTTTATAAAATAAGGTCCTTATATTGGTACTGTTTATCAATTTACTCTTACGATAAATATAGTATTTTCCTTATGTAGTACTCCCTCCATCCCGGTCAATTGTTGTCTTTTCATTCTGACACAAAATCAAGGAAAGAGTGAAGGACTATTTGTGGTTCCACTCAGTGAATGATAAGTATAAATAGTCTTATTGAGTGATCAAATTACTCATACAAAACATTCCTAATATAAAAAGGATCACAATTGGCCAACACCCTCCCTAGGGATGTCAATTTGGCAGGGTGGGTGCGGAGGAAGGATATCTCGCACCCGCATCCGCATCCGCAAACTATAAGTCTATAGTGCGTACCCACACCCTCTCCACAAGCCGTGCGAGAGGAACTTTTTAAATCCGCATCTGCCCCATGTGTACCCGATAACCTGTCAAATTATCTTTCTTCTCATGAAACAAGTTTTAAGAATAAAGTTACTGAGTCTAAAACATACTAACTCTCATCGTACAACTTATAAAAATAAGTCTCCACAAGTGGTCTGAAATAAACTCACATTCAATTAACTACTATATAAGTTTTTCAAACAAGTGATTGCTGAAACTTAACTAGATTATTTATGTCATAAACATAATTTACATATTTTGCTAAATCTAGGTACAAAATCTAGCTAAATAGATAAACTACCAAAAAAGTTTATTTTATTAGTTTAGTCTTTATCTTTTTTAAGTTACTATTTTTTTATTTTTTACTTAGCTAGATGTATATTGTAAGTGAGCCGGAGATGAGTAATGCGGGTATAAGCGGGGCGGAGAGATGCGAGGCTGGTGTGGGATGGGGGTGGGTATGGGACGAGTCTCTTGTGATACCCGCACCCGCGACAAATGACACCTTTTATACCTATCCCCACCCCATCATCCATCAAATCATTACCATGCTCGCCCTATTTGGGCCGGGTTTGGGGCAAGAGCCGTCAAAATCCGCCTCATTGATATTCATGACCTTCCCAATGAATCGGATTCCCGAAATATCTATGGTACAAGCAAACGATGGAATCGGAGACCATAAGTGATAAGTCCATAACGCCAAAGTAAATGACCGTTATATCCTCGGCACGAATTCAAACGGTAATATTTCAACACAATTCGCCACTTTCCCTTTTCCTTTTTCCGCTCCTCACACAAACATTACTCTCTCAATTCTTTCACTATTATTATCATTATTATTATTATTAATCTTCACAATCTTCATCTTCTCCAATTACAATAAATAATTAATTAACCTTAAACTAACAACAATGGTGACAACAAGAAGTACACGAGCAACACACAATCATCATCAACAACAAAAACAACAAAAACCCACTTCAGATCGTCAAAAATGGGAAATCATATTGAAAAGTCTCAAAAAATTAATCCAAAAACAACAATTACAGCTTGATTCTCTTCTCCAAGAACGCATCTTTCTTAAAAAATGCGCCAAAATTGTTCACGAAAAGTTGGATTTCGATGTTGTTCTACTTCAAAATCATGTTCTTGAGGTACCCATTTCTTAATTCTTTGAAAATTTAGGGTTTTTGGTTAATTTTAGGGTTTGAATTGATTTGGGTATTTTTTTTGTTGTTGTGCAGATGCGGGATGAATTGATGTTGTCCAAGTCGGGTACTTTGGCTGAGATTGCAAAGGCTAGTTTGTTGGTGGGTTCTAATAAAAGGGAGGCTTTTGTTTATAAGCAGAAATTAGGTATTTTTTAATATTGTTATATTGTTATTATTCATCTTTTTTTCTTGCATTGTTAAATTTATTGTAATTTTGAGTGAGTTTGATTTAGGGTTTCAGAATTTTAGGGGTGTTTGTGGTTCTTTGATTTGTGTAATTTGTTGTTAGGGTTTTGGTATTTTCGAACAAAGTTTGAAACTTTTGGCAAATTTCATGGTTTTAAGGAATGGTTAGAATCTATAGAGACACAGCTTGTTAATTGTTAATTAAATTGATATGATTGTTGCAGTGGCGGAACTAGAGGGGCCATCGCATCCCAAGCAATTGAAAATTTAAGAATTAACTAAAATTTTCGATTTTTTTATTTCCCGTTTACCTTTATTCCATTAATATTTAGCCCCTAACTACAAATCCTAGTTCGACCACGGAATTGTTGCGGTTGGAATGATTTATATATAGAAGCCATTTGTTCCGATGCCGTTTTAGATATATTGGCACTATTTGTGATGTTTGACCTCCTACATTCTGAATGCTTGCAAGTTGTAAACTTGTCATAGCCCTAAAAGCAGTTGGGTCAATCTTGCAGAAGAATGCTTCCGTGTTGCACTTCTTATTTATCCTCCCACTGACTGAATGCTTGCGTGTTTTAAACTTGTCATAGCCCTAAAAGCAGTTGGGTCGATCTTGTAGAAGAATGCTTCCGTGTTGCACTTGTTGTTTCTTAGTCAGCCTCTGTCATGTGACATGGTGTGTCTTGTGTGGCACTATTATGCTGGACTGCCGGTACAGCAAGGGGGATAATAGTCTTCATTTCAATTTAACTTTGTTCCCTTAGTTTCCTTCTGTATCTTGAACGATGCATTGTCTAGACAATGTCTAATGGATTATCCATGTAGTTTTACTTGTATACTCCGTATGTTTTTATGTTTTGACTACATAAATGGTCTTTGCGTGGAAGCTCGTGTGATGTACCAATGGTAATCTGTTTCGATTGAAACAAATTTGGGGCATTGGAGGCAGTGGCATAGCCAGGAAGTTTGGGGTGTGGCGTCGTAATACAACTTCAAGAACCATCAATAAAAGTTAGTGAGGTCTTACATAGCAAAATCAGTAAACTTGCATAGGCTTGTACGGAATATCTTATACAGTAAGATGACAAAAAATTACTTGTGTTTGTATTGTCAACCTGAGTACTTTTTTTTTTTGCTTAAGCTAATGTCACATATCGCCTTATATTTTCTCTTGACAAATGCAGATTGTGCAAGACAAGAACTTGGTAATTTTAAAGCTTGGTTTGACATTTTGTCTCATAGATGTCCTGATCAGGAGGTGAGAATTCTTGTAACACTTGAGATTAGTTTTGTTACTTACTTGAACTTGACGACCCAATTGCTAGGATTATGTGGTTTTGAAACTTTTCTCGTGTGTTTAAGGATATTGCTCCAGATTGGCTGTATGAGATTCTGAGAACAAAAGGTGGTAAAGATAGCACTCCAGGGGAAGCATCTGAGAAAAGTAAGTTGCTAGAAAAGGAAGTCGCAACTCTGAAACGTGAATATGAGAAGCTTTCCGTGAAGTATAGTGATGAAGTGTCATCTCTTAGGGCAGAGATTAAGTTTGCCTGGAATCAATATAATGAAAAAGAGGGCCATTTTACTCGTCTGCTTCAAGGCAAGAATGATGAAATCAATAAAGCAAATGAGAAGATCACGACACTTTTGGCTACATTAGAGCAGCTGCAGATGTCAAACTCAGTAAAGGATCAGACAGTTAACAAACTGGTGGCTGAAGCACGACAAAAAGATGAAATAATTAGCAGATACTCTAAAGAACTGGACATGTTTAAATTTAAAAGGCCTGTTGAAAGACCTCCTATAAGGAGATGCTCAGCTGAATCTTCACCTTGTAGCTCCAAGCGCAGGAAAACAAGTAGGAACGGAGAGAGTCCTGATCCGGAGGTAGGAGATGCACAGCTAGAGACGGCCAATGCAATTTTAAGAGCCGAAGTGAATAAGTTAGAGGTTGAGTTAAACCTCAAGAATGGAGAATTAGCCTCACTCTCTGAAGAAGTAAACTTATTAAGAAGTAAAGCAGTCGGCAATACGCCGGTTTTACGTGGTTGCACAAGGGAACCATCTTCTTATAGGTTGAGGAGCCAAGGAAATGGTAGCAGTAGAGGACGTGCAGTTCCAAAGGAAGAAGTGTCTTCTGCGCAGCTTGTCTCTGAGAAAGTAAGTTGATTTATACTTGTTTCTTACTCTCCAAACCTTCAATTCAAACAAGCCCTTATATTAATGGAAAGACATTTTAGTTTGGGAGGACATGAAAACAGTATCGAAGGATATTCTGTGGCTATCCCTCCAACCTCTTGCCTTCCGGTTCTGGATGGATATCACTAATTTTCTCGGAATAATTCTGAAGGGATACAAGGAAGTTGACCTTTCTTCCTCACCTTTTTGTCGTTTGTTTTAATTAGACCTTTAAACTGAGCCTACTTTTACAATGAAGCACTGATGAACTATGAGGCACATATTGTGTCAGATGAGCCGCTTACATAAACCCCCAGGCTTTTCATATCAACTTTTGGGTTCTTATTGAAACTAGAAGATACACATCTGTAAATGTTGATTACGAGTCCTGTATTATTTGGTATGTTTTGGAGATTGTCGTAATGTTCTAATAACTGAAGGCTGATCTGTTTCAGGGGAGTAGACGGCCAAAGAGAAAACAAGAGGACGTGATAAACATAGAGGACACTCCAAGATTATTCACATCCCAGTTCAAAGTACCCAAATTAAAGAGCCAACCTCCTTGTACGAAATGAAGTTTCGTTGTTGGACGTGTACAGTATCTTCTCCACTCAGAGTTTGTTGGTAATCGTATATATTTGCATCATTTTTGTGTATGTATGGTGATCGTAAAGCCGAGTCTGTCATCCCCCCTTCTTTCATGATCTTGATGAATCTGTAGCCTTCACACTTGCAATAAACCTTATCTTCTCTCGACAGCCTGACTTCTGACTACTATGTATCTATCTCAGCCCTAGCCCCTAGCCCCTAGTTATGTTAATTTCTTTTACAATTTCTTATTTGTAAAAATGACTTAATTCTTAGTTTTGCTGATTGTCGAACCATTGATAAATTGTATGTGAAATTTACGATTTAATTTACAAGTCGTCAAAATTAAAATCTTCGGTCTCATTTATATGTATTCAGTTTGGCGGCAAATCATGTAAAGTTTTGAGCCATATAAGTTCCCAATTTATATGAAATGTAACGTCGTTTTTTAACTAAAAGAATCGAACCTTCAACTTCATGGTTGGAGGAGTAAAAGAATTCTTACCATTTAATCTAACTTTTGGTCTTAAGTTGTTCTTAGTCGAATTTTTTCCTAATTTATATAGGAATTGGGCTTAGAATTAGTGGAGACTAATGTAAAGCAGGTGGGCCTAAAATATTTATTGAAAAATGTAAAACGATTAGAGCACATGTGTGTAAGTGTGAGTGGTGTGTAAAATATACCAAATTATATTTACATATGCGGAAAATTCACATGGTACCCCCGAGGTTTGCCATTTTGTACGAAATACCCAAAATTTTGGTTTAGAAAACTTTAAGAGGTCATAACTCATGTTTACGAGATCAGAAAGTGATGATTTTTTTTTTCAAATCGATCGTCTTTCCAAGTACTACGATTTGAAAAAAAAAATTGTCGAGCTCGGAATTCGTAACCAAGAGATATGCTCGCTCAAAGTTTGTTTGGTCAAAAAAACTTTGACATGCAATAACTCCTAGCTACGGGATCCAAATATAATAATTTTTTTTTTCAAATCGTAGTTCTCGGAAAGATGATCGATTTGAAAAAAAAATCGTCACTTTATGATCTCGTAAACACGAGTTATGACCTCTTAAAGTTTTCTAAATCAAAATTTTGGGTATTTCGTGCAAAATGGCAAACCTCGGGGTACCACGTGAATTTTCCGATTTACATATTTATTAAGCTAACATACCTGTATACTCATATTATAATACAATTTTTTTTTTATTATATAATCCCTTAAATATCATGTTTAAGAACCTCCATCATAACAATTTTTCCTATCACAATATTCTCACCAGGAAAATACACGAAAATACAAATTATTACTCCCTCCGACCCACAGTTACTTTTCACTTTCGTATTTATATGAGATTTAAGGAGTAGGAATATAAGTATTAATAACTATGTTAAAGGAATTTTTTCACTTCTATAGAACAAATTACTATATTGTTTCGTAGGACGTGAAAAAAAGAGCCAAAATATAAGTCTTAATATATCTAATACGGCTTAGAAAATATTATACGGTATCGAATATGAAAAGTATTTCAGAGTCGGAGGAAGTATAATTTTATTAAACAAAAATCAACCTCAAATAAGACACGTAAACACACTATATTATAACTTTAAATAATTGTAATTTTTATAGTAGTAGTAGTAGTAGATATTGCGATCGGGGATATTGTATGATAATACTCCTTATTTTTAATTTTAAGAAATCTTGGATAAGTATCATCTTTCATATAAGAGTTTTGGGGAAGATTTTTAAGGAATCTTCGATAAACCTACCCAAAGTTATTAATCTTTTCTTTTCGGCCTCTGAAAACATCCTCTATAACTAAAAGAATAAGTCACATAGAAAATTTTTCCGCTCAAATTTCACCTCATGAGATTGGGCTTTTTTTAGCTAATTATTATTTAAACACATTTGTACAAGTTAGGCCCAACAATGGTTATATCCATTAATAAATTATTGAAAGATGAGTTGCATAAGAAATCTACATATATAAAACAACAAAAATATATTCTTATACTCCCTCCAATCCAATCCAAACTACCCACACCATTTTGCATAAGTTTTAAGAAAATTGCTTTTGGTGAGGGTAATATGGGAAAAAGATGAGAGAGGTAGTACATAAATTAGGTGAGGTATGTTATAAGAATGTCAATTTTTGTAAATATAGGTATGTTATAAGGATAGAGTTGTCCTAATTTTACTCATTTATGGTATGGGTAGTTTGGATTGGATTGTTCTAAAATGGAAGGTGGGTAGTTTGGATTGGATTGGAGGGAGTATAATTTTATTAAAATATATTATCTTAAGTATTTATATTCAATAATTTTTTCTAATCACAAAATTCTCAATCAAAATATTCTCACAACCCCTGAAAAATACATGAATGATTAGTCTTTTACACGTTGTGAGTTGCGACTGTCTCACAAGGTAAATCGTCTCACATTGTAATATCCTCTCGCGTTGTAACATTATAAGACCGTCTCACGCAATGCTGCCCCAAACTAAGAATTAAAATTATCTAAACGATAAGATCTAAAATTATTGTGCAGTAGCACGGGATCTACACTAGTAACACTATTAATAAAATATAATTAAATTCCAATGGATTAATTACCATTTTTTTAACATCCCTTGTTAAAAAAAACGTGCATTTACACTGAATCTACACTAGTAATTTAATTAACCACCTAAATCAAATGGAAATATGGGATGAATGTGTTGAGGAGGTCTAATGAAATGTGGTCTCTTAATAAATTTATTGGAATTAAAAAATGGCACAATTTACGAGAAAATGACTACTTGTTAGCAAAACATCAGCAAATAGAATATACATATAATATATTACAACTTAATGTATAGTTTTTGAGCATTATAATAAAAAAATTTGAGTTTTGTTTTAAAGATTATGAGTTTTATTACTATTAAGTTTCTGAGTTCGTTTACTTTAATATTAAGTTCAAATAATCAAATAATTACAATGAAACTCAAAGATATTACATATAAGCTTAGTAAAATTTAGATTTTACGTCAAAAAATTAAATATAAATTACAAAGCTTTAAAATGCTAAAAAAAATGCACAAAAATTCACTTATATATTAAGTCTGAGGTATAAAATCCGTTTTTCTTGAAAACATGTGTACCAATAAAAAACAGTCGCTATGAATATGTAAACCATAAAAATTTAAGACGAAAATAATATGCATATGGAAAACAAGATTTTCATTTTATAATTGCAAGATTGAAGGTTACAACTTCCTCACTCTCTTGATTTCATCCTAAGGATAAAGGTTTTGATAGTACTACGAGGGTCTTGTCCACTTAATCTCGTAGGGAGGCGATGAGGTCTTTTTGTGACCTATTCCATCCTACCTACAATTTGGTAGTAGGAGATGATGTCTTTTGACTTGTTCCATCTGCTCTATTTCTTGACCTTAATTAAACACAAGTTTATACAGTAGTCTTAGGTTGGAGGGTAAGACAATAATTAAATATTTAAAGTATCCTAAGATATTATCACAATATTTTTTGATAATTATCTCTAATACTAAAGATACCATACAATACGTAAATACCAAAATATAAAATTTTGGTGTCTACGGACTCAATGATATAATGAGAATCACAAATTTTCATTGAAGACGGGTACTATTCGTCACAAGCTGAAGACGGATAGTACCCCTCTTACAATATGCAAGTGGGGAGGGCAAGTGGAGAGTAAATGGAGCATTCCACTTGCATATTGTAAGAGGAGCATTATCAATCTTCAGTTTGTGACGATTTAACGAGACTAGCTAAATGAGACTAGTTATCGTGGCATGTATCATATTCAACTACGCCGGCCCAAATCGACGGTCTGTAAGAATTATTATATTAATATTATTTAATTCTCTATTATGTGGACCTAATTACTGATATAAGTCACCTTAATTAAATAATGGTTAAATATATTGTTTCGGGTTTTTAATAGGAGTCCTAGTTTAAGTGGATTACGGTTAATGTTTACAGGCCATTAACAAACAGGCCCACTTATTCTATTAAGCCCCTCCTGCCACCTCTCTATATAAGCACACCTGTTTGAACTTTAACCTAATTCATTCATATTAAGAAACACACATTAAGAAAGTGAATTAGAGAATAAGGAAGGCAGGAGAAGGCAAAGCAATAAGGGTTTATTCTTTATCTTTCTCAAGTTATTTTATTATCAGATCTGATGGCTGCACCACGTAAGTATATCTCAGTAATTATTGCTTTAATCAAGATCCTATAATTTATGTTTACATGTGGTATCAGAGCAGGATTGTGATTATAGTTGTAATTCTGATTAATGTTTTAATCATGTTTTTATGAATGAATTTATTGCTTTAATCATGATGTTGTAATATTCATTCATAATTGATTGTATACCCTTATGATAGATAACGTATCCTGTTATGATGATCGTTTCCGCTGCCTAATCGAATTATTTCGTTTTATTTGATTTATGATGATTATTATATGATTTATGATGATGTTTTGCGCTGCCCTAATTCGATTTGTATGGTTTATTATGACTATTGTTGCGTATGAATGTCGTATGATCTATACCATACTCGATCGAGCTAATGCTTCACTCGATCGAGATGGTTTAATAATGATGTTGCTCGATCGAGCTAATGTTCTACTCGATCGAGCCCTTATGTTTATAATTCTGCTCGATCGAGCTAATGTTCTACTCGATCGAGCCCTTATATTTATAATTCTGCTCGATCGAGCTAATGTTCTACTCGATCGAGCCCTTATGCTTTTGATCCTGCTCGATCGAGCTATTGTTTACTCGATCGAGGGGTCTTGTTTTGCCTTGTACTCGATCGAGCTAAAGCTGTACTCGATCGAGGGGTTCTTCTTTATTTTCTTCTCGATCGAGCTAAAGTTGGTTCTCGATCGAGGTGCTTTTGTTTATTTTCTACTCGATCGAGCTGATGTCTTACTCGGTTGAGGTCTTCCCGTGCTGTTTCGATACTTATTGTTTGTCTTTTCTTGTATGCTCGTATAATATTATGTTATTATACTTAAAGGAGACTTTCGCATTATGACGAGTTGAAATTCACCACAGTGATTTCATCTCGTACGCGATCAGATCTCATAATGTAATTGGGCATTCACATTATGTTGATGTTCACCACAGTGGACTTAAATTATGCAGTGAATATCCGACTAAGCATACATTCTTATTGTAGATTAATTATCTTATGTATCGATTAAAGGAGACCTTCGCATTATGACGAGTTGAAATTCACCACAGTGATTTCATCTCGTACAGATCTCATAATGTAATCGGGCATTCACATTATGTTGATGTTCACCACAGTGGACTCAAATTATGCAGTGAATATCCGACTAAGCATACATTCTTATTGAAGATTAATTATTATATCTTATGTATCAATTAAAGGAGACCTTCGCATTATGACAAGTTGAAATTCACCACAGTGATTTCATCTCGTACGCGATCATATCTCATAGTGTAATTAAATTGGGCATTCACATTATGTTGATGTTCACCACAGTGGACTCAAATTATGCAGTGAATATCCGACTAAGCATCTAATGGGGTGAAATAACTTGTATTAAGGTTTTACCCACAGGTAACCTGACATTAAAGTGAAACACCCATTAAAGAGAGTATACTTGATTATGTAATTAAGCATGCGTAGGTTGTCCACAGATACTGCACTTGCCTAATGAATGTTTATGAGTTACTCATTTAAGTCTCAAGTCTTAGTCATAATTGCTATTGTGTGATAAACTCAAAGCCTAATGTTCTGAGCATTATTCATAATGCAGTACCGTTGCAAAGCTCTTTCAATAACATGACAGTCTTTGCTTAAACTTCTTACGACTTACCACTGCACTAAACATTAAGTCCTCCATTTCGGAGATAGGCTGTACTACAGCCAGTAAGTACATGGAAATCATTAAGGAACGCTTTCAGACTACCGAGAAAGCGGTAGCTGGAAGACTTATGTCTGAACTTACCACTGCTAAGTATAATGAGAATGTTACCACCATGCAGCAACATGTGCTGCATATGACGAATATGGCAGCTAAGTTGGGAAAATTGGGCATGAAAGTTGAGGATCCGTTCCTTGCCCAGTTTATAATCAACTCTCTGCCAGATAAGTTTGATGCTTTTCACCTTCATTACAACACCGTTAAAAAAATTTGGAGTGTTAATGAATTGACCAATAAACTGGTTCAAGAAGCAGCAAGAATCAAACAGAAAGATGAGGCTGATGCCTCAAGTAAGAATGGTGGTTTACCCCAGGCACATCATGTGCATCATGTAAGCGGGAAATCTAAAGGTAAGTTTAGAAACAGAAAGGGCATTAAGTTAAGCCCTTCTGATAAACCGTTTGCATCTGGCATGAAGAAGAAAATTAAAAAGGAGGAAAGTTGCTCTTTCTGTAGGAAACCTGGGCACTTTCAGCAAGACTGCATAAAACATAAGAATTGATTCGATAAGAAGGGTAAGCCTTGGCTTCAGTATGTTTCGAATCAAATTATGATGAAATTCCTTCTAATACATGATGGCTAGATACATGCTCTAATGAAAGTTCCTCCTTCTTGTGGCATAAACGTTTGACCCATATTTCAAGAGAAATAATGAACATATTAGTTAAAAACAATATGTTACCTTCTCTTGATTTTACAGATTTTGGGACGTGTGTGGAATGCATTAAAGGTAAGCAAACCAAACACACCAAGAAAGGGTCCACAAGAAGCACTGCTAGAAATTATAAATACAGACATTTGTGGTCCATTTGTTGTTCCCTCCATGAGCGGAGAGAAATTACCTTTATCGATGATTATTCACGTTATTGTTATCTTTACCTTTTGCATGAAAAATCTCAATCAGTAAACGCTTTAGAGGTTTACATTAAGGAGGTGGAAAAGCAATTGGGAAAGAAAGTGAAAATCATAAGGTCAGATAGAGGTGGTAAATATTATGGCAAATATGATGAATCAGGACAACATCCTGGTCCCTTTGCAAAACTCCTTGAAAGTTTGGGTATTGTCCCTCAGTACACAAATCATGGTTCTCCATGGATGAATGGTGTAGCTGAGAGGCGTAATCGAACCCTATTAGAGGCTGTGAGGACAATGATGAGTAATACCAACTTACCCATGAAGTTGTGGATGCATGCCCTTATGACTGCTGTGTATGTTGGAAATCGGGTCCCCAGTAAGACAGTTTCAAAGACACCATTTGAACTGTGGAAAGGGTGAAAACCGAGTCTTCAACATTTGCATATATGGGGATGCCCAGCAGAGGCACGCATTTATAATCCACATGAAAGGAAACTCGATCAAAGAACCATTAGTGGGTTCTTTATCAGCTATCCAGAAAAGTCTAAAGGGTATAGGTTTTACTGTCCTACTCACGGACAAGAATTGTGGAAACCGGAAATGCCAAATTCCTTGAGAATGGCGAAGTTAGTGGGAGTGATCAGGTAAGGGATGTCATATTCAATGAAGTTAGGGTGGCAATTCCAGCTTCCTTGCCCCCAATTTCAATTGAGGAAGTTCCACATAATGATAATGTTGACCCACTCAATATTGTGGAACCTAACGTTAATGACCCTCCACTCCCGAATGATAACATTGCCACTGAAGTTGTTGATACAGCCAATGAAATAGTATTAAGAAGGTCCACAAGACCTAGAAAGCCAACTACTTCAGATGACTATGTATATCTACAACAATGTGAATTTGACATTAGTATTGATAATGATCCGGTTACGTTTTCACAAGCTATGAATTGCAATGATTCCGATAAATGGATTAATGCCATAAAAGAAGAGATGGAGTCTATGGCTAAGAATGAGGTCTGGGAGTTGGTCAATTTACCAGTAGGTCATAAGGCTGTCGGCTGCAAGTGGGTCTTTAAGACCAAGCGCGACTCCTCAGGTAATATTGAACGACATAAAGCCAGACTGGTAGCTAAATGCTTTAATCAGAAAGAAGGCATTGATTATAATGAAACCTTCTCTCCCGTTTCTAAGAAGGATTCATTACGGATCATTTTAGCTTTTGTAGCTCATTATGATTTAGAGCTACATCAAATGGATGTGAAAACGACATTCTTGAATGGGAGTTTGGAAGAATAAGTTTACATGGCTCCGCCTGAAGGCTTCATTATTGATGGCAAAGAGGACAAGGTCTGTATATTAAAGAAGTCCATTTATGGACTTAAGCAAGCTTCTCGACAATGGTATATTAAGTTCCATAATACCATTACCTCCTTTGGGTTTCAAGAAAACACTGTTGATCAGTGTATATACCTGAAGATCAGTGGGAGTAAGTTTGCATTTTGGTCCTATATGTCGATGACATACTTATAGCAAGCAGTGATTTGGGACTATTACGTCAAACTAAAGATTTCCTATCAAACAACTTTGAGATGAAAGATATGGGAGAGGCGTCCTATGTGATCCGGGTGGAAATATCTCAGACAGATCACAAAGGACATTAGGGTTGTCTCAGAAAGTCTATATCGGTAAAGTTTTAGAAAGATTCAACATGGTAAAATGTAATCCCAATGATGTTCCTATTCAGAAAGGGGATAAGTTCAGCTTAAGTATGTGTCCTAAGACTGAGCTAGAACGAAAAATACCATGAAAAACTTTCCTTATGCATCTCTGGTTGGAAGCTTAATGTATGCGCAGGTTTGTACAAGACCTGACATAAGTTTTGCAGTAGGTATGTTGGGTCGATATCAGTCCAATCCTGGAATGGGTTATTGGATATGCTGACTCAGATTTTGGTGGATGCGTGGACTCAAGGAAAAGCATTTTTGGTTATGTGTTTGTTTTAGCTGGGGGAGCAATCTCCTGTAAAAGTGCTAAACAAACAATTATTGCCTCATCCACTTTGGAAGTTGAATTTGTAGCATGCTTTGAGGCTACTATTCAAGTTTTATGGCTGCGGAATTTTCTCTCAGGGCTTAACATTGTGAATTCTGTTGCAAGGCCGTTGAGAATTTATTGTACCGCAGCTGTCTTCTTTTCGAAGAATGACAAGTATTCTAAAGTAATAAAGCACATGGAAGTGAAATACTTGTCAGTTAAGGAGGAAGTTCGGAAAAACACTGTGTCAATTGAGCACATTATGACTAGTGCTAATATAGCAGATCCTTTAAGTAAGGGATTACCTCCAAAGACATTTTTGAAGCATGCTATTGATATGGGTCTGGATGATAATCATTAAGGCTTTTCGTTTTTGTATGGATCATGCTAGTGCTTTGTAATAATGACACTTATGTTTTGATTAATCGATTTATGTTTTATTATGATGATGATTTCCGAACACTTTTCTGTATCGTATTATTGTTATTGTATACATTATTGTTGCACGATTAACAGAATTAGTCCTTTTCCTCAATGACATTATTTGGGGATTATGTTTGCTCCTTGTACAGACTGATTATTCTAAGTGATTGGTCCGTAGTACATGGAAGGACCACTTCTCTTTTATAGTAGTGTCTCCGTCATGACTCAACCAGTTGTTCAGGGATGATCAGGGTAATTAAGATAAACCCATTATGTATTCATTTAACCGTCTACGCGACTTATGTTACAATTAAGCGTGACATTATGTTTTAATCAGTAATATGGTCCAAGTGGGAGAATGTAAGAATTATTATATTAATATTATTTAATTCTCTATTATGTGGACCTAATTACTGATATAAGTCACCTTAATTAAATAATGGTTAAATATATTGTTTCGGGTTTTTAATAGGAGTCCTAGTTTAAGTGGATTACGGTTAATGTTTACAGGCCATTAACATACATGCCCACTTATTCTATTAAGCCCCTCCTGCCACCTCTCTATATAAGCACACCTGTTTGAGCTTTAACCTAATTCATTCATATTAAGAAACACACATTAAGAAAGTGAATTAGAGAATAAGGAAGACAGGAGAAGGCAAAGCAATAAGGGTTTATTCTTTATCTTTCTCAAGTTATTTTATTATCAGATCTGATGGCTGCACCACGTAAGTATATCTCAGTAATTATTGCTTTAATCAAGATCCTATAATTTATGTTTACACGGTCAGAATCCAGACGTAAATATAGGAGGTATGAAAATGGACCGATGCGTAAGCCGGTAAGCGTAACAAATTATGATTTGACTTGTGAACATATCTATACAATACTATAAAAAGGTTAACATTGAGTGCCACATGTAACTCTCTCACCCTTTCATTGTATAGCTTTACAAACATCTAAAACACAAATCTCTACTACTTTAATAAATTAGCCCCATTAATTAATGGGATAAATAATGAAAAAATTACAATTAAAATAAAATGTGTATATAAACAAAAAATAATGCTATACTAAAACACCAAAATAAATGAGTTTTCTCTTCTTAATCCCCCACCCCTTCAGCTCCCACTAAGCCCTTATTTCTTAATAAATTCCACTAACTAGCCATTGAATGTCATGTAATAATTTCTTTAATTAATTCGTAGGAATTTAACAAAGGAGTTGAAGAAGTCCTTTTGTCCTACTATGATTTTGGCTCACTCGATTCTCTTCCTTTTCTCTTATAAATATAGATTAAACACCCTTATTTCGATTACCAATGTTTCAACTTTTGATCTTCAATGTAAATGGTGCGTTTATTTTCCACTAATCCTTTTTATTATTATTTTTTTATTTTTAGTTTGTCTATCTTCCATTACTAAATGGTTTCTAGATTATAATTATTTAACTTCGTGATTTGAGATAGAATACGACATTGATGTTTTTCTATTGATTATGTGAAAAATAAGCGGAGTACTGTCAAAAAAATTGTGAATTCACTTGGTAATAAGGTGGCTCTAGAGAGGACTTTGTCTCATTACATTACGTTTCTCACTATTTGTCGTATAAATTTGTTGCACATGAGGTGTTTGATCAAGGGTATGATAATATATAATCACATCACAAATTCTCATTTGTGACGGGCACTTTTCGTCACAAGCTTGTGACGAAGCAAATGTGACCATTTTTATGGAAAATGTAACCATTATATGACTGGTAACATTTTATAGATGATTACGTTTTATCATAAAATGATCACATTTAGTCCGTCACAAGCTTGTAACCATCACAAGAGAGACCAACTGATACATAATATTGTGAAAGGACATTGTTACTCCTCCTTCAATAGATTTTAAGTATTATATTTTGGGAGCATTACTTTCGCATTACACGGTTTCCCTTCTTATGATGAATTACAGAGTAATTGTTTTTGGGATTCGCTTTGCTTTCGTAGAGTTTACAAGCTTTGGGGCCTTCTTTCATTATTTGTCGCCTAAATTTGTTGTACGTAAGAGTAAAAATCAATGACTTACTATATTTCAATGCATGGTGATTAAGTTAAGGATTTAATATATTTTGGTTTTATCAAATTTATTATGATACTCTGTACTATTTCTCGATGGGACAATAAAATTGTAGTGAACCAGTCAACTCTACCACAAAAGAAGTATAATGAACTAGATTTTGGCTGTTACCCTTACTTTATACACTAGATTTTTTTATGTTCGTGCCTAAATACTTCATCCGCTAATTATCTATTTACCTATCATTAAAAGGGATCTTATCAAGAATAAAATAAAAGTAGAGCAAATGATTTTGACAGGAATTGCAGGCTAAGAATTTATGATATGAACGAGAAAAATACTTATTGCTTATTCGCACAAGTCAGACTCAAATACAGTATTTAAAACAATCAAATACTTATTGCTTATTTAAAATACTTATTGCTTATTTGAAATACTCAATCACTCGATTAGAAGATCACTGTTAATTTCATTTCTCCTATGCGTTGTCCTACGGGCGAAGGAGTAGACTAATTTAAAACAATTAAGGTTACAATCTTAATATTATGCGTATATACTAAAACTTTCTTACCTACTTTGCATATACTTAGTACTGTTTTCTGACAGTGAATAGTTAATTAAATCATACCTACAATGATCATACTTTGCTTGCAATATTATTCGCAATAAGTAAAGTTCTAGAAATATATAAATCTAAAACTTATACAATGAAATGATTTACTCATATTTATTTCTTGAGTATTATTAATAACTTTATTGAAGCAGTGAGTGACTTTTTGAAACGATCCTATAGATCATAATGTATGACTTTTCATACGTATATCTTATATTGCTCTTTTGCCATATGTACATGTAATAAGTCTAAACAACCATTCATGATAATGACAATTGTTTTTTGCCATTATATCTCATCTCATCTAATTATCCATACATGACTATCATTCTTCCAAATAAGTTTTGTGTTAGCAATCTCATTATCAAACAAAATAAAAAATAAAAAGGGACCGTGAATTTTCACGGGGTTTAAAACTAGTTTGCTATTGAAAAACTAGAACCCTTCTTACCCTTGTATTAATGATATGGTCTTTGTTTCGTCGTCGTGATGCGACTTAACATGCAATATTCACATCACGCAGAAAACAATTTTGACGAACTTGCCTCGCTAAATTTCTATGGCGTCATTCATATTCCCTCCAATCCAGTCAATAATTTACGTATATTTTATTTTTTCCCCATAAAATAAAATAAGTGTAATTGTGTAAATTATTTACTGAAATAGAGGGAGTAATTAACAATGACATAACCTCCCTTGGGTGTACGTGAAAGGTTGTGTTAATATGTATGAAATCATATTGAGAAGGTTTCAAAGTCTTAGTAGACAAGACAGAGGTATCATAATTGTATAAATTACGAGTTCGATTTCTACTCTCCCCTATATTGTATTATTTTAATTTATCACCGTGTATATTAATTGTAACTTTTCTTAATTGATACTCTTTCTGTTTCGGTTAATTGTTGTCCTTTTATTTTGACACAAAAACCAAGGAAAGGGAGGAAGACCATATGTGGTTACACTTGGACAATAGTCTCATTGGGTGATCAAATTACTCGTAGGAATTTTTCCAAATATACAAATGACAACAATTGACTGAGATATCCTAAAAAGAAATATGATAACAATTGAACGGGACCGATGGAGTAATATGAAAATACTTTTTTTTTGTTGTATATATAAATCAAGTGACAAATTTGAAAATATTTTTGAAGTTATTTATGGTCAATATTTGAAAATATAGATAAAGTTAAAATGGAACAATAATTTAGGGATGAAGGCGGGTAGAGAGTATTATTCACTAAGAACTTCTGTTAATGAAAAATTTAATTTATAAATGTACATTAAAACACAAATTCTTATTTAAGACCGAGGTATCCGTCTTAAGCTTAACACGGATAGCATATTCTCTCACAAAATACCCATCAAGGGTGAGTGGAGAGCACATGGGGGTGCCCACCTTGTCCCCTCTACCCATTTTCTCTCACAAAATACCCGCTGCAAGATCCGACCCGTCTTAAGCAAGACCTACTGACATTAAAATTTGAAAATATGGCTAAAATGAAGATTGTAGACAGTGAATTGCCAGAACAAATGGTCGACTATTTAACACAAGTGGTGAATTTATTGTTTTCAACAACTGAAATTTAAGGTGCTGATTATCAAATGGTAGACGGGTTAACACATGTGGTGGATCTATGACTTACATCAACTCAAATTTAAGTCGTTGTTAGAATTAGGTCAAGTTCTTTCTAGCTTAACTTCAGCTCGTTTTGTTTCAGTTCGGCTCTATTCAACTCAGTTCAGTTTAACTAAATTCAGTTATGTTTAACTCATCTCTTCGCAAAAATTAAGTGTTACATCAACTTTATTCATTTCAACTCACCTCTATTTAGTTTAGTTAATTTCAGCTCACCTTCATTTAATTCAGTTCATCTCGTTTCATCCGAAAAGAGAACAGGGCCTTAGATGTATGTCTAAGTCATCATGTACGTAAGGCATCAACGAGCATCTAGATTAACTGGTAAAAGGCTCTGTTAACTTAATCAGAGTTTTTGATTTCAAGCCGTAGAAATCTAATAGTGTTCAACTCATGTATGAGGGTGAAATTTACATGTGTTAGAGTATACATTGTATGTAGTCAATTTATATTTATGAAGTCTTTAAAATATGGAGTATCATTTATGTAGTCACTTTGTATTTATGAATTCTCTTTATATTCTAGCCTTATACATTGTATTTGTATTTACATACTTTAGCATTAGTGGTGAATATGTTGGAATAGTGTGATGACGTTTGGTGATATTATGGAATGGTAAGTTGCACTAAGGTTATCGTTATTGCTTATGTTATTGAAGTCAATGTCGGTTGTGGAAGCCCCTACGTGCTGTGCGTGTGTAGGTGCAAACTTCGCGGACGGAGTTTGATGAGTCATAATTATATACGTGTTTTATTAACTCCGTGGTTATGTTTAAGACGATTATTTTTGCTTAAATATGTTATTTAGATTTCTAATAAGTTAGAATGTTGATACTTCCGCTATTTTGTATTGTGGTACAAATGGGTGATATGAAGCATTGCGGAGTCGGCGAGACAGAGTACTAGAAGATAGGCACGAGAACTGAGGAACAAATCAAGAGAGGAGAACACACGAAGAATTTGATGAAGACTAAAGTCCCTCAATCGAGTAAATACAATAACAAGATCGAGTCGGGGTGACGTGTATTCAATCGAGTAGTTGTGCTCATTCGATCGAGGAACCTGCGACCTGACTACTTACAAAACTTTTTAAAGTTGGTTTAAGTTTATTATAAATAGAAAGTTCGTGTTTATTAATAATTAGGTTACACTTTCATTACTTTAGAGACTCCTAAAAAAACTTGTAGATTTAATTTGCTACTCGTATTATTCCTGGTCGAGAAGTTTATTTCTTAGTTCATTAAATCCTTTGAATTCGATAATTGTTTCGTCCTCTACTCTAGTAATTAATAATTCAAGTTTTTATTTTTTAATTGTTTTGCCAATCATCTCTTTTATGTTAATGATTATATTTGCCTTTAATTATATTATCGCTGCTAGTTTAATTAGTATGAGTAGATAAATATTATTCTATTCTAGGGTGAAAGGGGATCTAATTTGTTAAAAGAGGATTATCTCAATGAATTGACTGTGAACAAATCGCGTGAACTATCGCTAATTGTTGTCTTAATTCTAATTGATTAATTACTGGCCAAGATTATTAGTTTATTAGTATCGCGAATTATTATCGATCGGGGTAAGTACTAATAATGGTTGTGATCGATGACAATTGAATATAATAAGTTTAATGATACCGACCGCATGTTTTACTTAGATCTAAAGGGCATTATTAAATCGATCGATTTTATGACCTCAGACAGTTTGATTGACCTTATAATTGATTAAATTCTATCCCCGGATAACAATCCTAGTGAACCTGTTCCCTAGATTTCTTAAAGTTATTGAACTTGTTTGATATGATAAAGACAGTACAACTCTAAACCCTCATAATTTGTCACTTTAATTCAGATTTAATCATTAACAAATAGGTTATTCGCCTCCTTGTGGATTCGATACACTACTTATCGCTGACTATTAATTAGTACTGAACAAGGTTTATTTTGATTAAGGTGACACGACGACTTTAGCTCCATCAAATGTTCATTTTGTTTATTTTTAAAACTCTGTAAACTTCTCAATATCAATAAAACTCCCATACCTTCTGCTTTGTAAACGTAGCTAACACATCGTTAGTGAAAAACGTAAATCTATGTATTGTTTTGTTTATTTTTATTTATCCTTTTCGCATCTATTATAACTAATATATTTTCATCAACAACTTTTGATCAAACATATCATAAATGAAGATTGTAGTGAATTGCCAAACAAATGGCAAATGGTTCCTGTCGTGAATTTATTATGTTCATCAACTGAAATTTAAGGTGCTTATTATACCTACCGACCAACGAAATATTGCTAGATCTATGTCAGTATGTACGTAAGGCATAAGCGAGCCCCTACATTAATTGGTAAGGGAATCTTTAAATTAACTTAATTAGAGTTTTTTAATAACTTTTTCTTTTTGTCGCCCAAAAATTACTTATATCGCCCGTATAAATTACGAAATTACCCTTCTACAATGGACATCCTTACAACATCACCCTTTTATAACTAACACGCCCATACACTCACTTTTACTTACCGATAAACACTTCCCCTGCTCCCCACCGCACAATTGTGTAACCCTACCACCACCACGACAGCAACAACAACTACAACAACAAAGATTAAGATAAGTTACCCTTTTTAATTTTTAATTTTTTTACTTGAATTTTTGTAATTATGTATAAAATCAAAAGAGTAGGGTATTCAATTACAAAATGTAGAAATTTGGTAGTATTATTCGTGATTCGCTAATTCAGTATGCAAATTTCATACTCGAATAAAATGAACGAAGTGAACTATGAAAAATGAAAATTCGATTCGAGTTACGATTTCGTCATTGGGCGTTGGGGCTCTTTACTTGTGAAGAGATGCGTTGACCACACGACAAGGCTGTTGTGGTGTTGTCGTCTAGATTGCACGGACTAGCTTATGTTGTTGTCGCTATCTCCGCTGAACCATTATCTAGATTGGGCTATCATCTTGCTCGGACTAGTTGTACTTCCATTTGCTTGCATTCATCTTGCTTGTAGGAAGTCGACTATGGCTGCAATTATTTGCTAATTTTTTAGGATCGTGTATGTCAGGCGAAAGCACCGTGGACCGATCGTGTCAACCACACGTCACTGCCATGGTCTGATCGTGCAAAGTACAGGACACAACCGTGGTCTGATCGTGTACGCTACACGACACCAACGCGGTTTTTTCATCTAAACAACACGAATAAATGTTGGCCAACTGGTGAGCTTTACACGAATGCATAGGTTTTCGGTCAAACACACACGATCACGTCTCCCACCACCCCGGTCACTGGAGGATAGCGGAGCCGACAATCCCGACGAAAGTTCCGTCCAAAAATTCAACGAAAGTCCAGAATTTCAAGTCCTCTATACTTCAATATTCCGTCAACGTAAACCACATATTTTTTAAGGAAGAATATAGATTTAATAAAGGGTACGATCAAATAGATTAATTTACCTCGTTTCTAACTTGTAAATTGTCGTGATTGGAGATTTTAAGTTATGGCATTTAGTTATTAAGTTTGAAGACTAACAAGGGAGGAGATAGAATTAGAAAGTCAAAAGATGAGATAAATAAGGGCAGAATTGGAAAGTCAATGTCAAATTCGGGCGACATTTAGTAAAACACGGGCGACAAAAAACAGCTCTCTTTTTAATTTAAGCCCGGGAAATAATATATCAGTTTTAAAACTAATGAGGGAAAATTATCGTCCTAAAAATCCTACCCGACTCGAATCAAGATAAAATGGAATGGTATATTGGTATATGTATAAAAAAAATTGCAATAAAAGCCGAGTCTAACGTTTAAATAAACTGAACTACATGACGCAACCCAACGTATCCTATATGCATTTTCCATACAAGTGCAATTGATCACCTATATATATATATATACATATATCTATATATAGTAGTATTCACAACCATCTTTGGAGCAAACAAAAAGTAAAGATAATAACAAATTCTAAGTATCAGAAAATAAGATAACAAAAATGGCTCATGCAACAGAGGTGGTGACACCCACAACACTTGCTAAGAAAGAAACAATGACAAATGGTTACATAGTCGACGAACGAGACAGGGCTAAGGTTGCGTACAACGAGTATAGCGATGACATTCCGGTTATCTCGCTTGTTGGGAATAGAGAAGAGATGGTAAAGGAGATGGTGAAGGCGAGCGAGACGTGGGGGATATTTCAGGTGGTTGATCATGGAGTTAGTGAAGATTTACTCTCTTTGATGAGTAAGTTAACATCTCAGTTTTTTAGTCTTCCTGATGAAGAGAAGCTTAGGTTTCAGATGTCTGAGGGTAACAAGGGTGGCTTCCTCATTTCTAGTCACCTTCAGGTTTACTCTTTCCCATTTTCTCATCATTTTCCTTGTTATTTTTAGGAGGACTAGTTTCTTTTTTTTCCGTCCTTTTTCTTTTGGGTTCAAATGAGCGCACTTATATCGCGGATGAGAATCTGATCCAATTTCATGGTTGGAATAAAAAAGCTCTTTGACAGCTCGAGTTGGAGCACGAGAGCCCTAGTTTTGCTTTTATGAAATGTTGCATGAAATCATTTTAGCTCTGCTAGTTTGCCGGTCGTACTTTTTTTTTTTTGTTGACGAGGGCATTAACCCATAAACGCTATCTTTGGTACGCATCGTATAAACCCTCGAATAAGAAAACTCCTTTACTACGACATTTCATAAAAGCGGAACCTCAAGAAAAATTAGAGGTGATGAAATACAAGTTTATCATGATAGGATTCGGAGCACATGGAAAGTCTAGTCCACATACCACACGAAACTGTATAATTAGTGGGAATTAAGGTTTTTTTTAGCGAAATATCAAATCTATTATGGAGTAGTAATTTATAATAAATGATAAAGAATAACAATAACTAACCCAACCTGCTAACGAGGCCGACTTCTCCACCAGCGGGCCGCTACCCCGGCCCAGCCCACCCAAACCTCTTCGCCAGCCGGGCTAGGCTTGGGCCACCAAATCCTCAACTTACACAACATAAACCGCATGGCCTGCATGGACCACTACCCTTTTCTCCCAGTCGGCCTGGTTCAGCATGCGGGGCCACCAAATCCACAGCTTGGTCCGCCTTAGCCCACACCACGGCCATCAGCCCGTGGTGTGATGGGCTCAAGCTCACTTTATCCCCACCAACGTAGCCCGCCCCTAGTCCGGCCAACTGTCCAGCTTTATCTTCTAGTGATTACAAGGTACAGACCTTGCAGCCCGCTATACAAATCTTGTGGGAGTTATCTACAAAGGCAAAAATATTACACAAACATACAAATACAAATATACTATGATTTTACATTAAGACCTTCAGGGGGTGGATGATATGGCATGAATTTAATCGATTTAAAGTTTTGTAGGGTGTTTTGGACTTTTGGAAAGTAGTTTCATACTTACTTGATGGATTTTAACTCAGTTTTAACCCCTTGAAATCTCATACCCGCATGATATAAAACGCTGAAACAATTAACGGTCGTGTCTCGAAGTTCACAACAAACGAGCGCGCGCAACCAGCTTGTGCTCATTTGTTGGACGCAATGTGACTACTTCGACATCCTGATGCTCATCACCCTACCCCTAAAATTCAAACTCTATTCCCCATGCTTGAACCAAACAACTATAAATAAGTATGCAATTCAAAATTCATACTTGGATGATATCCTATTCATATCCCATTCAATTCCATTTCATTCTTATGCTTTGAAATAAACGACCTCTTATTAAGTTATTAATGTAAAAACGCAAACTGCCTCTTGTTTTATAAAAATTTCCCTTATGATTGTAACAACCTCATTATTTATCCGGAAGTCTTAACTAAACATTCCCAAATAAATAAGATAGTTATCATCTCGGTTTTCCGAGGTAGTACATATTAAAACTAACGTACTGCTACAAAGCAGCGTTCTTCTCGGACATTACTCGTATTGAATGGCTGTACTTTCTTATTAGATTGGCTTACAGAGTTACGGTCAATAGTTTCAGGTGCTGATTTAGTTGCCGAAGGATAGAAAAGGGCAAATTCTTTTGTACGTACATCATGAGTTGTGGACTTGTGGGTGCACAAAGTCATGCATCACCTACATTTTCAAAAAGAATGTATCAAGTTACTGTCAAGAGTATAGACATTGTTACACTCATTAATTATTCAGTAAGTCTGGCTTAAGACGGGCACTATCCGTTTTAAATTTAAGATGGGTTAAATATTAGCACATAGTACTATAGTAGTAATCTAGGTAACACGGACACTTCTCCTAACCAGCCGTCCCGTGTCGGACACACGGATACACGGACACCTATAAATAAGGAATGTGAGATTGAAAGACTAGAAGAGGTTGATTAGAAGATGAGTTTGGGTAGAAAAACTAATTAGAAGATAAGTTTGGGTGGAAAATGAGAATAAATTATAGTTAAAGTCAAGTTTTACACTCAATTATTTACATTTAATATCAAATACTAATACAAAAATAAAATTGTATGTTATTTATAAATATAAAATATATATTTTATTAAATTTAAATACCGTGTCCCGTGTCCTAAATTTCACGAGATGCCGTATCACGTGTCCGTGTCGTGTCCGTGTCCGTTTTGGTGCTATCTAGGTAGTAATAAAGACACAATCTTTGGTATTTTCTTGGCAGCAAATGGAATAATTTGGTGTATATTTGACCCGTCTTAAATGAGAATTTGGTTTAATCATTATACATACACATTCCACAGCAAAAAAATGTTTGAAATGGGGTTGTAAACGAGCTAATGATCCTCTCGACAAGCCTTCGGAATTAGTTTGGTCAAATCTGTGCTCGAACTCATGGTGACGTGCGAGAGACAATCTTGACTAAATATGGGTTAATCTCGTGGTCAACAAAGCTCGGATCGGAAGCTCGTTTGAACACTTTTTTTTTAATAGAGGATCAATTCATTAATAATACACCTTACGGCACTTACAAAGAATATAATTAATCGAAAATCAGTCTAATGGAAGCCAAAGAAATATAATTCTCTTCTAGTTACGGATCTCAAAACATGATCCGACATGCTCAATTTTGAGTTGACTGGATGAGCTAAGAGAAAAGCCCGAGTTCAGGATCAATTTTGAGTTGAGATTGACTCGGTTGAGTACATTCATAGTCATGCTCAAAGAAAAAATCCTCTAGAGTCTAGACAAGCTTTTTGGCCGAGAAAAATTATACGAGCCAGGATTGAACATAGATTTCAAGAGCTCGAGATTGTGCTTGAGACCTGGGTCTGTAAAAGAGCTGTACCTCCTCAATAAGCCCTCGGAATCGACTTGGCTCCGTTCAAACTGAGCACGAGCTCAAGCCAACCTGAGTCCAAACCGAGCTGAGCCCGAGCACACTATGGCTCGGCTCAGAAGATCGTTACTATTGTTTAAATTACTTAGATATCAATGATATTTACTTAAAATTATGAGTATCACTTTTACTTAAAATTAATTAAAATATCAGTTTAGAAAAGAAAATAACGTATAAAATGTCTAAAATGTTATTCTGATATAAAATGTTATTCTAAGCTAATAAATTAATAAGTACTAGTTTGCGTCACCAGCTGGTCGAGCGATAGGAGGAGGCTTGGAACTGATATGGCATAAGGGGCTACGCCACACCTCCGGAGGCATAGTCCACATCGTATTATCGGAAATATTTCATTCCAAAGCTGCAAATATAAACTCTTTCCACATTTTATCATTGTTCATCACCTCTGGAGGCAGAGTCCATATCATATTATGATTATTATCTAAAATGTCTCGTTCCAAAACCAGATACTCCCATTGGTGACACGGGTAGTAACTTTTGGTTTAAAGAGTAATAAACGTTTTTCACATTTTATCAATGTGGAACAATCACATGTGAGTAACCGCATAATAAGTGCTTCACTGAATGAACAGCTTAGAATAATGAGTTTTTTAACCAAATGAAATGGCTGGCAGGGAGAGGCGGTGGGCAACTGGAGGGAGCTAGTGTTGTTCTTTGCTCAACCGGAGCACAGCCGAAATTACTCAAGATGGCCAGACAAGCCTAAGGAATGGCGAGCTGTGACGGAAGTCTACAGCGAACAGCTGATGAAACTGTCGTACACCATCTTCGAACTACTGTCAGAGGGACTAGACTTGGAGAAGGATGCTCTGGTGAAATCGCTGGGTGAAATCACTCAACACTTGGTAGTAAACCACTACCCCAAGTGCCCGCAGCCTGATCTTGCTGTTGGCCTTAAGCGGCACACCGACCCTAGCTCCCTCACATTACTTCTCCAAGGAAATGTGGGTGGCCTTCAGGCTACTAGAGATGGTGGTAACACTTGGGTTACCGTCCGCCCTATCCAAAATGCCTTTGTTATCAACCTCGGTGATCATCTCTATGTATGTCGTCTTGATTTTATTGTAACTCCCTACCATATCTATGTACTCCGTATGTTTCTTTTTTTATTAATGTGTGATCAATTGGGGTTGCAGTATATGACCAACGGACGGTTCAAGAGTGCGGATCATCAAGCAGTAGTAAACAAGGAAGAAACGAGGATGACTATAGCGGTGTTCATGAACCCGCATCAGGATGCGACGGTCTATCCTCTTAACTTAAAGGAGGGTGAGACATGTCAAGTTATGGAGAAGCCGATGACATACGCTGAGATGAATCATCGACACAAAACCAAGTATCTCGAAATTGTGAGGCTCAAGAAGTTGGCCAAGGACGAGAATTGGAGCCAAGAATTGCTCGATTTCAAGCTCAGCCAGCTCAAGTAACTCACTCCTATCGAGTTAATCTCGTCGAGGTGGTTGTGTTTTAAGGTATAAAACCAGTGATTGGACCTCAATCCTGAAGTTATACCGGTTTTATAGTTTATTATTGCTATTTAGTATTTACGCTGTATTATTATTAGTCCTTTGTCATAAATTATCAAAGCTAAATACTTGCAATAAAGAAACTGAAACTTTCAGTAATAAAAAATAAAATTACACATACATATAACCGAGCTAGGGTTTTTATTTCTATTTTCTACCGAGTTAAATGCGTACAGCGAAAACTACAAGCCTACAATTATATATGTGAGTAGAAGAGAACCGGGGGAGATTAGGAGGAAGAGGCGAACGGGGAATGGTAAGAAATGAGTAACAGTAGAAGGAGCAAAATAAGGGCGACACCCCAGGTAGAGCCAGCAGCGGGGTAAAAGGAGTCGACTTGGGGGCGGGGGATTCGAAGGACGTAGGAGCGAGTAGACGGGTTGGCAAGGTAGCGGACGAGGAAGAGGAGTAAGACGGGGATTACGACTAGGAGAAGCTTTCAATTGAAGGAAACGGGGTGAAAGTCTTGTTTAGAGGAGTTGGTTGATAAGTATAGATAGAATCCTAGTACAGCTCCGAATGCGAGTAGTGGCCAACTCGGCCAGGGCTCGACTTTGTTACTAATGTTACTTTCACTACTTTCAAAGCCGGTATCCATTACTGGGTCCGACTCTACCGGGCTAGTACTAGGCGGCTTGTTCATTTTTTTTTGTTAGGTGTATGTATTGTTTGCTGTTTCTTTGATTGTATTTTGAATGTTACTACAAGTGAAGGATCATCAAGTTTTAATATATGGAAATGCAAAGTAGACAAATAAAGACATAATTGAGGTGTTTGATTGTATGTTGGTTATAATCTGTGGTGTTTGATAATGCATGTTTCTTTGCCACCTGGTTGCTGACTACGCACTTCTTGCCTTCTCACCGCCTAAACCGATTTCTCCATTTTCTCACTATCCCACACTCCCACTCCTATTCCTATGTATACCGTTTAGTAATGTAGTCTTTATCGAAAAGGTCTTAGCCTATTGATCGAGCAAGACGGATGTTATATAAAAATTGCTCACGAGTTTGAATTCTCCTCTATTATATATATTGTAGTGGTCTTGCGTCTCATTTTGACATCAAAAAAAAATATACGTGTCATAAACAATACACCATGTTATTCCCTTTTCAATATAATACTCTCACAAATACTAGAGAAAAGTGGGAAGAATACCAAAACTAGAAGGGAGTGCACATAACACCTCATAAAAAGTCATGTCAAACAAGTCATTCTAGAGCCTTGTTTGTTGGGGTTGGTAACATACAAGGTCATATTGGGTTTGTGTTATGTCAACGTTAAATGGGTTATTATTCTCACAACCCCAACCCAACCCAATCCAATCCAATTACATTAAAAAAAAGTCGGTTTCAACACAAACTCAATCAATTTAATTTTCCAATAACCCAACCCGATTTATTTAACTCATCTATGTGTAAGCAGCTAATTTCCAACCGGCCTAAACTGTGTAGTCTATTAACCTAACGAATTGTATGGCCAATTGACTCAAAATGAGGGAATTATGGGTTAATCGTTTCAAAAGACTTCAACTCTAACCTAACCCAATCAAATTATAAGGCTACATCCATATGAATCCACTTACTTAAATGAATTACATTGCCTGAACCTTAACCCGCTTATTATAGGGTCAAATCAAGTCATGTTTTGCTTTACTTTCAGGATATACACTAATCTCGGGCTCACCTTATCGAGTCATTTGAATCGGGTTAACTCTCCCCTCTATCTTCGTACTCCATAATATAGTCCACTATTTTAGAAGCACGGGCCAGCCCAAACAACCAAGCCTAGTTTCAACGGGTCCATAAACCCGCTTTATTAGCCGCACATAAACCTAATAATCACACAAACCCTAACTTTTACATCTCCATATATAATCCATCTTCTCTTTCATTATTCCTCATCAATCATCTTTGTCTCCTACCCATCCTTCCTCCCTTCTATTTTCATTTCTATTTCTTTTTTCTTTTTTCAATTTTTTCTTCGATTTTTAAATTTTAAGAAATCAATTGATGATTTGGTGTCAAATTCTCACGACGGTCGTCTGAGGCACTATGAGTGCTATTTTTGATGTATCATATCCAATTTTCTGATGATTTCTTAATTTTAATTTCATACATCTGATTTTTATTGTACGTCGTATAACGGTCTTACACAATAATTATCGTTTCCGTATACGGAATAATAGATGAATGAGCATAGTGATGTTAAAAGTAATATATATCCGACTACTTCGTGAAAGGAACTAATTACCTCCTACTCATACTGAATGCTCATTTGTCCCTTTAATTTTTATTGATCTTTTAAAATTAATTATTACTAGTTGAAATTTAAAAAACATTAAATTTGGATTAATTTGATTAGAAAAATCTAGTGTATGGCACGATGAGGAGTAATTTGACTCGTTGGATGAGATTGATTAATATATTGATCATTGATATTTATTTAATTATTGAAAAGTCCTTTTCATTCTGAGTGCCTCTAATTTCATCATAAATCTCGGATTTTTTTGTCTTTGTATAATTTAATTGATTAATTGATATTTTAAATAAAATTATATGGTGTAGTGAAAATAACAATATTCGAATTATCTGTTTTGTTGATGGAACTTGTGTATACCACAAGTTAATTGTGGATGAAAACAAGTTAAACTGAATTAAATATATAGTCGGATTAAATTGACAAATATGGTTTATGTTTAAGACGGAAGGGTATGACAATGAACTTGAATTAAAATGGCGATGCGATATAAACTCGGATGTCGTGTTTTAATAGGATAATTATCGATACAAGTTGATGAATGAGCATGGTGATGTTAACAGTAATATGAATCCGATAATCTCATGAATGGAATACAATACCTCCTACTCATACTGAATGCTCATTTCTTTCAATTTGTTTTATTTGTTTTATTGAAAATATAATTAAGACTGAAATATAATACTCCCTTCGATAAGAAAAGGTGGAAAAATATAGGTGGGCTATGTAATTTTGGGTTTAATTATCGGTGTTCATAGGTGGGCCATGACATTTTGTGTAAATATCAAATCGGAATACGGATAACATTGTAATGTTGTTGGCTAAATAAAATATGTTACCATTGATGTAGATTGTCGGTTAAGAGCAATATCGAGGGTGAAGAATAGAAAACAGCTATTTACCCATTGATTTGTAAAGGTGGTCTTATGCGTGGTCAATTTGTGTGTAAAGTAAGACGGTTTTTACACACAAATTGACCACGCATAAGACCACCTTTGACGACCGTGTTGACAACGGTTGTAAAGTATGTACTCCCACCTTTCCAACGAATTCAAGAACACTTCAAATCGACCTCATTTACTATGTCAAACATAGACTGAAAATTACCCTATTGCAAGACGTCAAACTATTATCAAAATGTTGAGTACTTCGCTCAAAATGTTGTGTTTGGCAAATAATATCTTTTTAAAGGTTGTGTCTGACAATTTCTTTTTTTAAAGGTGGTGTTTGGAAGAAAAAAAAATTTAAAAGGTTGTGTTTGACAAAAAAAACCCTTGTCTAATTTATAGCAATACAATGAATTTATAGTAGCATACTAGCATAGCAATGAACCCTAATAGTATAAACGGTATATTAGAATATACCGCCTCAACACCTTTCCAATTGCTGGAGATACGGACGCTTAAGGAAAATTCAATTCTAAAATCAATTGGATATATCATACTCCGTATATGTGTAGTGAGAAGTTGATTTTGTTAATGAACTTAACACAAATCAAACAAAATAATTGATACGAACTGATTCTGATACAAGAAACTGGGAGAGTATTTAATTTGAGATCATCTATATGATCAAGGTCGCAAGGATAATATTAGGCTAACATTCGGCGAAACTAGCAAATTGTTAAATTAAGTTGTTAATACTATACAAATTCATATAAGAACTTGTGACTTATTGATGAAAGAGTTTGTCTTATGTAGACAAACATGTAAAACGGATCTAAATTAATGTTTTTGTATTTTTTTTTAATATCAATGGTTAGGTAAACGAACTTAGAATTTTTATAATAAACATAATTTTTATAGTAAAATCCGAAAACTTGATTATAAAACTTAGATAATACATTAATACACTAGCTGTTATACTACTAACACTGATTCTTATTTGTCACGGACATATTCTTTGCAAACTTGTGTAAATACTATACATGTGAGTAGGCATTTTACTTTTGTCTAAGCATTTTGTTTTGTCTTATTTACCCACATGAGCAGTATTTAACCCGCCGCATGACTAATATATCCGCCATGACTTCGTTTACTATAGTGATCTAGTCTATGAAGTGTTTTATTCAAATTATTAAGTTAACCAATGAGTAAATAAAAAACAGAAAATTCCCACAGTACCCTCCAACTTTAACGTTTTCCCCGAAGTACCCAAAAAGCTTTGAGTGACCATAACTCAGTTTTACAAACTCGGAAAATGACGGGTTTTTTTTTTCAAATCGTTCATCTTTCCGAGAGTTACGATTATAAAAAAAATTAGTCGTATTTGGATTCCGCGGCTATGAGTTTTTGTACGTCAAAGTTTTTTTTACTGAACAAACTTTGAGTGGTCGTATCTCTTGGTCACGAGTTCAGAACTCGCTAATTTTTTTTTTCAAATCGTAGTTCTCGAAAAGATGAACCGAGTTTTTAAATTCGAGTTATGGTCACTCAAAGATTTTCGAGTAAAAAATTTGAGTATTTCGAGAAATGTTACATTTGGGGATACCGTATGAATTTTCCGAATAAAAAACTACTGGTACAAGTTGCACACGAATAAACGTAAATATGTACTCCCTCCTATTCCATCTATTATTCCTTATTTCCTATTTGGCCCATTCATGTTTTCTTCCCTATTTCCATTTTTGGAGGTGGGTTGTGTATTTTGTGTGGTCCATATTTAATTGTATGTGGGGTATAGTGTTTTGTGTGGTTCAAATTCATTTCCTTAATTTTAGAGCTTAAATGAAAAGGAATGAATACATAGAACAGGAGGGAGTAAATCAGATTGCGACTCTTGAAAGATAGTAAACTAGTCAAAGTGTGTAGACAAGAAGTAAATCAGTTTTACCAGGCTTGGACAAGACTTATACGGCGCAGTTACAAGCTACACGTACAAGTCTGAGAAGATAAAGTAACAAAGTTAAATAAAGTTACAGTGATGGTAATATAATAAGGAAACCTCCATCCAATTACCTATTGACGCGTTACTAATTGAATGTTTCACGCAATTGGTATTTGATTTTGTAATTTAGATGAAGTACTAGTCAATCAATTTATTTTTGCTGACATTTCTTATTCAAATTTTGCACTAAGTCAACGGCTACATTACACGTCTCTATTTGTTATGCCTCATCATGTATTTTATTGCACCAATTTGTCAAACTATACCAATTTGCATCCACATATATTTACACATGTTATAGATAAATATTTGGCTGATTCAAGTTGTTTGTTATTGAGTATTATTAATGTAGTATGATTTGAAAAATCAAAGCTTTGATTTAGATTGAAGAATCGTAAATATAATCGTTCGAGTTTTTGGTTTATTTGCATTATTATACCGTGCTTGTAAATTGTGATTTTTAATTTTAAAAGGTGATTTGATTTGAAATATCAATTCATGTTATGATGTTCTTTTAGAAAGAGTTAGACATAATCTGAACTGTATAACGACTATCATATGACTGTTATTTTTATTATAAATCGTAATAGTAAAGCTTCTTGTCTCCATGATGAAGTATATATAATCATGTTATTGTTATGTTGTATTCTATATTATTGTTCTGTTTGGTGATGGGCTATTATAGTATTATTTAGAGAATTCGACATTAGGACTCATAATTTAATTGTTGAAAGATATAATGTATGTCTGTGTGTGTCATTATGTGTATCCAACGTATTTGAAGATAACAAAATAAACATTCTGTTCTTTTATTTTAGAAGAGTAATGCGAAATTTCTCCAATATTTTTAGACTTTATGAAGAAGTTTGGATTTTCTTTTATATTTCAGCCATGTACTTCTCGACATAAATTTGATTTAGTTTTGTTATTTGCTTCAGTTCAATCCATAAAAATAGGTATTACTGATTCTATTATATACCAGTCACTAAAGGTGGCTAGGGATCGGTCTTGGGCCAGGATAGGATTGAGACTAACCTATTTTACTTAACCCCCTACCAGCTAGATCTGGCAAGATCAACCCGACCCGATTGACCTGACCTAAAAAGGCTGACCCGAGACCCGAACTTGGGCCGAACTAAAACCCTACAATGTGACCCGAAACCCGATTAACTTGACCCGACCCGAACAAGACTCGAACTTTGTTGACCTGAAACTGAGCCGATGACCCGAAATGACCCGACAAAATATAACTTTAATGAAATTAAAAATAAGTAATAATACTAAACATATTGTTGTTCTCTTAATCATTAACTCGAAATAACCCGACCCGTTTTACCCAAAACTGGCCTGAAACCCAAAACAACCCGAGTCGACCCGAACTAGCCCGATAATATGATAGATCCGAACTCACCCAACCCGAATTGATCTAACGGGAATCCGATGAGATTGACTCGTTTACCAGGTCTACTAACAGCCGGTGACGAGGGCCACGTTGACTGGCCATCAACGAGATTACTGGACGAATTTTCTTATTTTCTTTTATTTATTTTGCTTCGTAGTGGGTGTGGATCTTTTGTTCTAAACCAGATAAAATATATGTCCGGGCTGGTGAGCTGGCGAAATCACGGTCATGAGTCAGGTCGGGCCAACCCGTCCAAACAAGACAAGGAGGGCTAGGACTCTAGGAGAGTAGGAGGAGAAACATGAGCAAGACAAATCTCCTGTAATGAGGCGGGGTTGGTGAACTCAGCTCTTGGCATCAACCAATATAGACTACTTTACTCTGTGTATTAATCAACTTGTATTGCTTTTAACTCTGTCCAAAACTTATCATCCTACATTCCTACTATTCCATTTCCTTTTGATATTTTCTACGCACCAAGTTGAGTAATTTAATATCTATTTGACTCGTCTTAAATTTAAGACGAATAGTGCGCCAATAGGACGGTTGTCCCCGGTAAACTATGCAAAATAAAATAAAGTAATTAGCCAAAATTTACGATTTTCTTCTCTCCCATACGTCAAATCCCGGCTCCATCAGTAATTGATATAATGTTTTCTCTTAAAACAAAAGCTTTTGCAACAAAGTTATATTAAATCCACAACTTCAAAGATTATGTAAAGATTCTAAAACATCGTCAATTAATAAATATCATAAATTCGAGATTAAACTAAAGTTTAAAATACCTTCACAAAAAATACGGAATAATAATTAACCTAATATGCATGTTTTATAGACTATCGTATAAATGGAAGTGGTCAACCATGTTAGGAGAAGATAATGGCATGACCAGGCACGGGGGATGTGGACTTGTGCCCTGTCGGTAAAAAGGAAATTGTGGTCCGGGGGTGTTGGAGAGCCGTGCGGTGCTTTGGCGTGCCCAAACAATTTCACCACTTTAGCTTTATTTCTTTGTATCTTGAGTGTGCCCAAGTAGGTCGTGGCGAGTCCTTGACCACACACTTTGTTTTTTTCTCATACATTGGCCTTGGCACGGACCGCAGTCCATGACATGTCGTGCCGTGTTGTGTCGTGCAATCCCGTGGTGTGCTAAAAATGGGTTATGGGTTGTGTAAGCCTAATTGTCGGCGTGTCCAATTCCATCTTTAGACTAACACATATAATAAGACGCAAAATCTCATTTCGAAAGGCATATTCCGCCTGAATGTTTCAGACATGCCTTTGTAACCTTTTTTAAGAGGCAACATTCTATTCTATAAAAATGTTACCTTTTAAAAATGGTAGACGCATTTGAATAAAAAAAAGGTTACATAAACTTGTATGAAACTTTCAAACGGAATAGGCTCTCAGCACTGACATCTAGTGATTAAACAAAAATTTACGAAATAGTCATCTAATAAATAAAAAGTAATAGGGGTTTTCTCATCATCCAACTAAAAAAATAAGAACACAAATGTCGTTGAAATATCGTCGCATATAAATATAAACAAAAACGCGGAATAAAGAAAACAAATTCAACATCCCATTACGTTTAAAATCTCATCTTTTAGTTATTTCTCAAAATTTAGAGAGAAGACTTTCTCCTTCTATTCCTCTCTCTCTTTTCTTTGTTCTTTCATTCATTCAAACTACGCGTCTTTGTTCCATAAATCTTCAAAATTGGCCTCATTATATTGCCAATTTCTTCAAAAGATTTGATTTTGGAAACTGGGTTTTGCTCAGAATTTACTCAAAATGGGAGGAGCTTGTTCTGTTGGTGGAAGAATTAGTTCTGATGAGTTAGATGAACTTCACAAAGTTCAAATTGTTAAGAAAAAGAAGAACAAGAACAAGATTAACAATCAAATTACTGAAATTAATACTAATAATGATAATGGAAATGATAATAATAAAAATAATAGTTCTGTGTTGATTAATATGAATAGTAAGTTGAAGAGAATTAAGAGTTTTGGGAATTTGAAGAAGAAGAATATTAATAAGAAGAAGAATGTTGATGGGTTTGATCAATTTCCTTCTCCTTCTCCTCAACGATTTTTCTCTGGAGAATTGAGGTTTTCTGGTAATGATATTCATGATAAGGTACCCTTCTTTTTATTTTATGGCGTACGTGTACAACGGTCTTATAATAGTTTTTATCGGTTTATGTAATAGTTCGTAATAAATGAGGTGTAGGACTGTATTAGTATTAGAATTCATTTTATTTTCATACGTTTGTTCAAAATATGTGAGCGGAATTCAGATTGAAGACCATGATCACTATTTTTTACTAGCTGATTTATTGATTTTTGTTTGAGGAAATTAGTCAACTAGTATAATTTGATCATAGCATAGGATACGCTTGTTTGATTTTATCTTAAAATGGAATTTAGACAATTTTAGCTTTATTGGTTGACTTGGAAGGTGGAATTTTGGACTTCAAATTTAGGAAGAAAATCAATATTTGATTCATGTTCATAAGATTAAATTTTGGGAAATTAAATTTGTTATGCTATGGATGCTAATATGCTATGTTTGTCTTAAAAAAAAATTATATCTTGTTGAAAAGTTCTTAAATTAAATTGCTTATTAGAATTTTGATCTAGATAATATTAGAAGCTCCATCACTTTTGCTTGCTACCTTCTCCTTTCAACCTTCTTCGCTCACAAACCGAGTTATGAATTTTGGAAGTGTGGATTCTTCTATTTAGCTCAATTCTTAATTGGTCTTTTATTGGACTTGAATCCGTAGACAAATTTAAACTTTCGACCATTGACTATTGTCTCGTTTGGTGGGAGTAATAGTTTGCGGTAAGTGTAACTGTGGATCAACTAATGTAGCAGGTGACACCGAGAGGATCGTCATTCATTGGGAGGGCGAGCGCTGGGCTAGAGAAGGCTGTTGATGTGTTAGATGCACTAGGAAGTGGGATGACTAACTTGAATAATAGCGGGTTCTTGACTGGCAAGACCACCAAGACTAACAAAATATTGATATTGGCGTTTGAGGTGGCTAATACCATTACTAGAGGTGAAAAACTCTTGCAGTCTCTTTCTGTGGAAAATGAGAGGTTCATCAAGGAGGAGGTTATTCATTCACAGGGCGTCCAGTATCTGGTTTCTTCGGATACTAAGGTGTTGCTGAGTTTAGTGTCTTCGGATAAAAGGTTGTTACTTGAAACATAGGGACCTTTGTTGGAAATGCCAACTGTTTTTTTGATTGAATTTTGTTTGATATGCTCTGTCGAATTCTAGGGAGGAACTGGATGTCTTTTGCAAAGAAATAATCAGATTCGGCAACCATTGCAAAGACCCACAATGGCACAATTTGGATCGATTTTTTCTAAAGTAAGTAAGATGCTATATTTTGGATTACAGTGTAGTGGACAATGGACATCGATCGATTTTAACTGAGAATATCTTCACTTTCAGATTAGACTCTGAAAATGGAGCGTACAGACAAGAAAGGGAACAGGCAGAAGAAAAAATGAAAGACCTGATGGCTTTAGCTGAGCACACTTCTGTAAGTAAAGCACTCATTTCACTGTTATATATCGTCGTAGCAGTCACCAAACGTTCGATAGAGTCTAATTTAGTTGAAGAGCACAATTTCAGTTTTTGCAGCTCTCCCCATAATTTTCTTTCTGAGTCGATGTTTCAACATGAGTTTAAGGTTGTGTTTATCCAACCCCTTTATTGTGCCATATGCAGGAGCCTCTGAGGTACTAGGGTACCGAGGATGCTGTAGTCGAGGGATACTTAACTTTGATGCACATTTTCCGCATCATCATTCTCTATTAACATAGTGTGTAGGTCTGTTGATAACACGGTTTTAACTTCACCATTAAAAGCCGACAGTCCTCACACGAGCCGAGATTTCAGTTTGAATATTAGTCCTGAAAGACTGAAGCAAAATGAGGACTGAGAAAGCTGTTTTTTTTAGTTGGGAGCTTCTTCATTTAGGAAGTTCTTTTTTATTTACCTTTTCTAAACAATAGATGATGTTTTATCATGTAGGAATTATATCACGAGCTGAACGCTTTCGACAGATATGAACAAGACTACAGGCAAAAGGTTGAAGAAATGAGGGCCCTTAATCTACCTCGTAAAGGTTAGTCTTTCTTGATTTAAATTAGCAGATTAATAAACACGTTTCATCACTTTCTGTGTTTTGTAATTTCATAAGGCAAATAGTTTCATTTTGTAAGCTAGCCTCTAATAACTTGTGGGCATGCGTAATGTGGGCGAGTACCTTCCCAAACTCTGCGTAGACAACCCTGGGTGTACTTTTCGATGATAATCACAGCTTCATACCCCAGTTGCAATGAAATCTGAAGGATTGGTGCTAAACAGTTACTCCCTCCATCCCAATTTATTGATCTACTTACTATTTTGGGTGGATTTAAGAAAAGCTTATAAAATGGCAATGGATGAGTGATTTGTAGTGTAAATACTTGCTAAAATTAGAAAGAGGACAATTATTTTGTGATAAATTTTGAGGTAACTGTGAATTGTTATGCTAAGATATGAGTCTCAGCGTGTGCTTTGTTGTGGTAACGGTGAAATGCGTATTCGGTGTTGCTTAACATTCAATTGCATTCTGAACTGCAGGAGAGCATCTCATGATGTTGAACAGTGAGCTACGACAACAGAAGAAGATTGTGATGAGCTTGAAAAAGAAATCTCTTTGGTCAAAGAAGTTGGAGGAGGTATGCTGCTTACTTGTTTCTGCTGCCAGCCTGTTGTTAACATTATCTCGCTTGTGATTTCGTATTTCTACCTGAGCTATCGCTAAGAGATTTGGACACTACAACTCATTTTTTCTATTCTTTCCATCCTCTTTTCATGTAAGTCGTTACATTCCTGATTCAATGTATCCTGAACTACATCAATCTAATTGCAGGTCATTGAGAAACTTGTTGATATAGTTGCCTTCATTCGCCAAGAGATAACAGAAGTATTTGGAACAGGTATATGATCCAGTGCTAGCCTACTACTACTGCTGCAATATTTTTGCATCTGTTTTGCTTAAGATTCAAGTACCTGCGTAACGGAGATGCGCAGATTTTAGGAACATTAATAATGATGAATTTAAAATGGCAGGTCGAGTAACACATGATAATAAGTCTAACATAAGTAGTCCAAGGCTAGGTCCTGCTGGTCTTGCTTTACACTACGCAAACGTTATTAATCAGATGGACAACATTGTAAGTTTGTCATCTTTTACTTTTGTCAATTATATACTAATAATCAGATCGATATCTGAATGGGATATATGTGACCTTTCAGGCTTCCAGGCCAACTTCTCTACCTCCTAATGTTAGGGACACATTGTATCGTGGATTACCAGCTAGTGTTAAGGACGCTCTGCGTTGTAATTTGCGGAAACTTGATTCAGAAGACGAGGTAACTTTATTGAGACTGGGCTCAAATATTCAACTATAATCGTTTTACATGCAAGGTTAACTGTATTTGAGACTAAAAGGCAGCTATTTTTACTGTGTAAAGTTGGTTGAACATCCTTACATTTTATGGTGGTTCTAATCAGTTAGTTTTCATAAATTTTCAGCTCGAGGTTCCTCAAATTAAAGCTAAAATGGAGAAGATTCTTGAATGGCTTTCCCCAATGGCAATGAACACTCTGAAGTAAGTTACTACCCACAGTTCATGCATCAGCTCTCGATCTAAAACAACAACTACTACTACGTAGTACAATTTTTCGTTTTTGTGTACCCTACAGATCTGCGCACACTTAATAATTCGGCAGACCCTTTTTTAACGATACTCACTTCTCACATTTTGTTTTTCTTGGTGGAACAGAGCACACCAAGGTTTTGGTTGGGTAGGAGAGTGGGCAAACTCGAGGTTAGTACATCTTTAAAAGTGCAGCGTTCAACACCTTTCACCAAATAACAAACTCGTGAATCTTAATTTTAAAATTTGAATGAACAGCACTGAGTTCAGTAAAAAGACCGGAGGAAGTGGACACATAATAAGGTTGCAGACACTATATCATGCCAAAAAGGAGAAGACAGACGCAGACATCCTCACACTCATAACACTCTTACACCGGCTGATTAGTGGGATTAAACGCATAGACCAAAGGGATCACGGCCTCTCACCTTTACCGCTTCATTCCCCCTCCAAAAACATGTCGCTGAAGATATACCCATCCATTTACGATGCTAAGAAAAGCCTTGGAGTAAAGCTAGCTGAGGATGATCTGAGATTGTTGAAATTAATGAGCAAGTCAAGGTCAGGCCCTGGAATCAGCAAAAGTCAGGAATTACACAGTACAGGTCGTAAAATGATGAAGCTGTGGACGAGGAGTAAGAGCACGGAGAGTTCTCCTTACAGAGATCACGAAACAGCTCATTCTCAACCACTACATGTTGCGGACTTTGAGTTAGTAAGCAGTCACTTTGAAGCGCCTTTGTAAGAAGCTCCGTCATCCCGGCTTTACTGTCGGCAAAATGTTACACAAGTCTTTATTCGTTATGATTTTACTGTATATATGTCGGGTTTTGCTTTGTACATACTACTTATTACATAATGTAGATATGTTATACTGACTTCAGACTAATCACTAGATAATAAGGTATATCGAACACTTTGCTTGGTCGGTGTACGAGTTCTCAGGTTTTTGTACCCTTTAGCTCGTCTGAGAATTCGTAAATTGCTGCTATCTTCTATATCATCTTTGGTTGGTGCATTACATAGATATTCAAGTTCAAAGAATCATCTGCTATCTACTTCATTCGTCGTTGTTCATTTCGTTAGACTCAATTACGGCTTTGGGTTAATACCGACTTATTTTGTGTGATGTTCTTCCTTATTTACTCCAAACCATTACTAAATGGCAAATGCTCAAAGCAGATGACGAGCTAAAATCTACAGCTACCACAACATCCACCTTCATTTCTAGTGATTGAAGGTAGTACTCCTAAAGTCAATGAGAGTAGTTTTCAATACTTTGTTTCAAAGCCATCAATATTCACCTGAGTTCCTACTTCCTAGTATTGTTGGAACCTATTATTAGTGGTAATTTTGCAAAATAATTCCTCCGTTGAGGTTATTTGTTTTCATTTTCATTTTAGGATCTCATTCATTTGTCTACGTATCATTACTAAGTAGACACACAAATGGTCTCCTACTTTTTCCTTGATCTTTCTGTCAAAAGCAATGGTAAATATATGACCAATATTTCATAAATTCTCTTCTTTTCTATTAGTTCTAGCCGAAACAAATTTATATTCCGACATGTTTTTAATTATTTATTATCCTGGGGTGCCTTTATTATTACTATATCAAGTTTTTTTTATGAAAAATCTCTACATGCTTATCAAATACTTTTAATACTCAAGTACCCAAGGACGGTTGTCATTTATCTTTTCAAGTTGTGATATATTACACCCACAAAAGAATCAAAGATGTTGAAAGTTGTTTTGAGAAAAATAAAAAAATAAGCATAGAACAATGTAGGATAAATTATTTATTTATTGTATAATAAAATTAAAATAATAAATTTATTAAAAATGATTTATCAAATCAAAATCAAAAGAGTTTTTGAACCACGCAAAGTTTATTTTATATTTTTAAAATTTTTAAAGAATTAAAAAAAAAAAAAAAAATTGATGTGCAGAAATAGGGATCAGATGTTATAAAGGAGGGTGTCCAATTGTCGTAACAGGCGGGGCGGACACCCAACTCGCATAAAAGCAAGTAAATGACCACTCCTCATTTCCCATTGTACTGCCTGAAGGATCATACTGTTTACAATTGTTAGCCTTGAGTTTATAAACTACTTTGCTAATTAGCTCCAATTTTTCTGGTCGATGTGGGATACTATTCAATTCATATTCCGCGTTTAATTCACTCTTCAGATTCATATTCTCTCTTCTTTTTGCATGTCACTTATGATTGAAAAACTAACTAATACTTGTATGGAGTAGTTGTTATATGCAGTTTGTGATAGGTGTTAAACCAATTATTTCATATCAGTTTTTGTTCACCCTTTTGGCTTGTGATATGAAACTATCAAACATTTTCCATGAAGATTAATAACTTTAAAGTGTAATGATAATCGCGTTATTTATTAGTAGTTGGAGGTGGTAGATTGTGGGCTAAAAGAAGTAAATCATAGTCAATGTGAAGGCTTTGTTCTTATTTAAAGGAGCACATTATGTCGTTGGTTAGAATTGAATCCCAATCTTTTGGTTAGAGTAAACAATCTTTTGGTTATAATATGTGACATCACATTATCTCTCTTACTTTCATTTTCCTCCACATATTACCCTTTCACTAATGTTTTTGTCAAAAATTAATGTAGAAGATCTTATGGAATAAGAGGGAATATTTTTATTTTAATATTTCAAATTGATAACTAGTATTTTAAGTGTGTTTGACTGTTTGGATTCATCATAAAATATCAATAATTAAATAAAATCAAGAGTCTAATTAAAGTGTTAAGTTTCAGTTATTCCTCATTTGGACACATGTGCTATTGGATATTTCATATGAGTGTTTTGTTAAACATTATACTTTTCGTCCCGATCATCTACTTAATTATTCAAATCTATATATCTCCTTCTCTTGTTTATGTTTTTATATTGGGAATAATGTTTTAAATAGGTAATTTGATAATTCAATGACTATTGTTCATTTGTCATCCATTAACTACACCCACAAAAGGTGTGCTACTTAATTTTGTTTGTATCATAAGTAAAACTAAACAAATGGCCTTGACGAAAAGTATATTTTTATGATAAAAATGCGCGGACTCACTGATACATGGGCAACCAATCCAACATCAAGTGAATAAATATTGTAATCAATTTAGTTCGTGCATCCGCTAGTATTCTTAGGTTATATGGATGCCTTAACAATGGTTAGACAATTTTGTTCATTAAGGTGGTCAATTTTGTTCCACCATGATCATAAATTGACCTTTTATGTAGAAAGATCACAAATTATCTTTGTTTAATTACAACATTAGTATGACCAAGTAAGGTCATAACCTACCAATTGACCTTACTTTGGGATGGTTTTATAAGTTCAGTTATGTTCACCTTCCGTTAGTCTAATTTAAAAACGTAGTTTATTTTCGCAGTACGTTTTTTACTCATTTCAGTACATTTTGCACGTAACTTTCCATTTACTTACCCTTGAGATGCAAAGAGCCAACAACCCTTCATCTCTCAACCCCGACACTTCTACCTTTAAATCAATAAAAAAAATTAATTATTAACCTAATTTGATTGTAAAATAGGCGTTTGATTTGGTTAAATGCAAACTATAAACAAATCCACTTTTTCTTCACTTATTTGGTAGGCAATTACTTTTTTAATCATGAGTTTAAATGTTATTAGATTTGCATTTGGTTGAGCGGACGAATACTAGTGGCGGCACAGATGGATGGTCGTCGGGGCAAACGGTGGTCAAGCGGCCTGGAGCGAGGGACGGCGTGAGGAGTACAATGGTGGTTGGTAGTTCGTTGAAGGGCTTTGGGTTGCGGTGGGAGTTGAGTTTGTTGGCCATGAGTAACAGATTGTGGGGGCAGTGAGCGGCTAAGGCCGTGGTGGTAGGGGTAGTTAGATAGTGGTGGGTAGGGTGGGGGTTGCTGTACTATGAAACACATTCTAGGTTTCGTGTTATTTTTTTTTGTTTTCTTTAGGTAGTACAATGATGAAGAATGAGTAAAAGTGAAGAGGGCATAATAGTCAAAAGCGTACTATAATGAGTAAAATTTGTACTGCGATAATAAACACCCTTTAAAAAAACTTAGTTCAATTCATATTTTTCTACGAGTTACAACCTAATAAATTGAAGTACAATTTTTTTTTCAAAGGTAAAATAATGGAGTAGTAATAATTTGTAAACAAATGATAATATGTTATGAAATATCTAATAGATATTATATGGAGTAGTAATAATTTTTTTTTCTTTTTAAAAAGGCCCTATAATAAGTTTCTTATAATAAATTCTTAAATTCTTTTTTTGGTACACTAATTAAAGTAATTTTTTTCACTGAAAGAAACAAGTTGAAATGATTTTTAATAAAACAAATTTTTTGTTGAAAGACAAAATGGTTTTTTTTTTTTTTTTTTTAAAATTTAAGAAAAAAAACAAGAGACAATTTTATGCAGAAATAGGGATCAGATGGTATATAGGAGGGTGCCCAATTGTCGTAACAGGCGGGGCAGGCACCCAACTCGCATAGAAGCAAGTAAATGACCACTCCTCATATCCCATTGTACTGCCTGAAGGATCATATTTTTCTAGACATTCAGGCGTTGGTTAATATATCGTCTTGCTAATACGTTATCTTATTGCTCGCTGATGTGGGATAAAAGACAACTCATTTCCGTTGAACCTCCCCTTCTGTTGTTGCATGTTTAGAATTTCCTAATTTGCGAATACTTGTATAAAGCGGCTTACACGAGTTTATTGTAAAACTAATTGTTTTAATAACTACTTTTATTAGTTTTATACACTAATTTAGTTACATTTGATTTGTTCTTAAACAATATTCATGTGAAACCGTGGACAAGACTAACTGTTCCTAATTATCAATTTATCGTCATGTTATTTATTTTGGTCATATGTTATTTGTGATAGATTACTAGTATTGTTAATAAAATCGGGTCATTTGATTGTGATATTTGAGAGTTCAAAATTAAGGTTTAAATTAGTTTTTTCTCCTCTAACATGTGCTTTCGTAATCTTAATTTTTACTCCGTGTTTGGCATTCACCTCACCATCTTCAATTTGGGTATAGCATCTTGCGAATGGACATTAGACATATATGTTTAAGTAAAAAAAAAAAGGTAACACTAGACATGTTCACTCATTTTTACTTCGTAACGACATTTTGCATGTGTTAGCTTACCACCGAAGCCGTGAAAGGTCCATCAAAGTAGAAGACATTATTGTGTCCTCTGGAAGGACCATACTCTCTACAACTAAAGGCCATACACCAAACGAGATTTTATAAGGGCTTAGTCACAAGGAATGCGGTTTCTCAAAGGACACGAGTATTTTTTTCAAAAAAGTACTAACATCGTAGCAATTGCTAAAATCATCAACATTTCCCGTTATGATACATATTGTACATATTGCATAAAGTACAAATGATGAATACTTGTGTCCTCTCTCAAAGGAAGAGGATCAAAATGGGAATGAGGAGGATGGTCCTCCTCCCTCGAGTGCAAGGAGGACGTTTTCACATATGACACAAGTATTTTCTCGATTCGGGATAGTTTTTTTTAGTATGATAATAATATTTTATTTTGAATCTATATAATAACTATAATAGAAGAACCGCTAAATATTCTACTGGACACATGTCAGTCACTGGTGAATTATTTTCCCGCCTAACTACACTACCCCTCATTCATCAAATAAAAAATCCTATTACCACGTTAAAAAAATACTACTATATTATACCTCCTTCCTCAATCCTTTACAGTCTCTCTCCAATTCTTTCCCCCTCTTTCATTTATTTAGCACCTTCTAAAATTTAGATTTTATTTATGCTTGCCATCTTCACCAAAAACTCGAGTTTGTGTACAGTATTGACATAAATACGAAATTAAGAGGAATTCAAATTTCAATCATGAATGTGATGTTATCTCTTCAAGTAAGTTGTTCATTTAATATCTCAACAATGGTATTCTATTATTTATTGGTTCTGTTGATTTGAATTAATGTCACTACGAACAATTGACAATTATGTCTACCGATGAGAGGAATTTTGTTTGTATCTTATTCATTTGCCGATGAATTGATGGCACCACCAACCATTGAATAAGTTTTAGTTTCTCTTTTCAATCAATGTTTCTATGTTTCTACATGAATGCGATTAATCAAGATAAATATGCGATTAATCTTTCAAGGTAATCTTCTCCAATTACCTTTATTTGGTTTTAATCTTTTTTTTTCTTCATATATTTCCCGCGATTAATCAATCACTTATTATATAAATTAGCTATAACATAATATTTATTCGATTGATCTTGATGACATATGATTGTTTCTACATGAATATGCGATTAATCAAGATAAAGATTGATGCTTGATGATATCATATTATTCTCTTTTAATGTGAGGGCAATGTTTTCTACCCAAACAATTGCAAATCATTTTATGTTGTTCTAATCTTTTTACATTTTTTAACATCATTTTGCAGAAAAGCCTCTTAATCACATCCTTCATTTTTCCAGATACATGGTATATACATAAATTGAAAAAGGTTAGTCTTCCATAGTCATTTGTGTGTTTTTCATCGGACTGAATTCAAGATTATTTATGGAGTAATTTTATGTGCATCTGATTAATTATTATTCACTTGATTATGTTTAAGAGAATTAATTAAAAATGTTTTGGAGGGTCGAAAGACGTTGCCTAACACCTTAGAGATTAACATGTTATTTGGTTATTTGGAGTGTTTGGGTGTGAAGTTTGGATTTCGTTTATCTATGATTGTACCTTTACATATATTATTTTGCAGTAGGTCTTGCTTAAGACGGGTCGGATCTTGCAACGGGTATTTTATGAGAGGAAATGGGTAGAGGGTACAAGGTGGGCACCCCCTATGTGCTCTCCACTCACCCTTGATGGGTATTTTGTGAGAGAATATGGTATCCGTCTTAAGCTTAAGACGGATACCTCCGTCTTAAATAAGAATTTTATAATGTCGAATTGTGTCTGGTTATCAATAAATGGTTCAACAGTTGGTCTTGCTTAAAATGGGTATTATCCGTCTTAAGCTTAAGACGGATCAAATACTACCCCATGGTATAATCCTCTTCGTAAATGAGAATATGCACAACCTATATACTTAAAATATAAGTTCAACGAATGGCTATGACTTTTGAAAATACTCCAATAATTTCTTAAGATCTCAAAAAAATATCAGCAATGTTATATGGCAACTTTTACCATCATGATCTTTGAAATCATTTTATGCAATAATAGATTTCAGATCTGTAATCTGTAATATACTATCATATTATAGCCTGATAATATCTTGAAATCATACGAAGTACCATTTTAAAACTAAATGTACTCATTCTTATATAAGTACAACAACATACATCTTTCATACTTTAAATATTTTAGTGGGAGTACTGCATACTACTTTGTACTTCAATAAAAATAAATGGATACATTACAACCAAAAGTTACCAGACAAATGAGACTAGAAGAAGGTGTTTACTCAAAGCGTAAGCACACTTCAAGTGTGCAAGGTGATACTTTTTATATGGTATACATTAATTTTACTGATTTTATATGCACTTTATAATCTAAGTTATATTCATTACTTAGTCAAAGTATTCACTCATTGATTTATAATTTACAGAAAAGTATGATCACAATGCCGCATCGCCAACGGAAAGGAAACGTATAGTTCTACCTTCGTCATTCATTGGTTCATCAAGATACATGATTCAAAACTACCAAGATGCGAGGGCCAGTTTTTAGCCACGATCTACGTATCATGGTCATTAGTAAAAGGGGCCAAAAATTTTGATATGCGATGAGGATGGTCGTACTCATCACCAAAAAATACCATAGTCTACAAATAAGTGTTCGAGAATTTATAAAATCCTATTATTTATTTTGTTTACTTTTTACTTAATTTATTTCAATTGACTCAATTTATTTTATATATTTAGTTTACTCAGTTAACTTCATGGCGCAGAGCCTTTATTTTATTTTTGTACTTTAAAATTATAATAGGATAGATTTTTTGTAGGTCAATCAGTCAATGCCTTTATTTTATCATAGCCTTAAAGGGAGTAGATTGTATTGATTTTTTGTAAGTGGATGCCGCAATATCGGGTTAAAATGCTAATAATCACCTTCAAAAGTTTGTTCCGCCTCGGACTTTATAATTATGCTCGACAGTGGTCTCCATTTCTCCTTATGTTATATTTGTGGCCTCAAGTGAGTTTCAAAATTTGATGTTTCATTTATGTAACCATTTATAACTTTTTTATTCTTACCGAAACTAAGCTTGGATACATTTCTGAAAGTATAATTGTGAAGTTACGGAGTTTTGTTTTAGGATGCTATACATTCAAATCTAATAAGCTATTGAACATTCATAGATGATACGAGTAAGTTTTTCAACTACTACCATCATTTATCTTTCATGGTTGTGACATTAGACATTTTACATTGACATACACTTGTGTGGAGTTCTTTAGTATCAATATTTGTACAATTGTGACGTTTGTGTTTTGTAGTTAGGATAGACTACGATTGTTAGGCAATTGTAGACGGATAATTACTACTTTAATTGTGAATAAATAACGCAATGTTGAAGGACTACTTTAACATATTGACAATAACATTGTTCCGTTAGTGTGATAACTAATACGAAGAATATATATTAAACGTCTATTTATATTGTACTATATATGTCCGTGCAATTTTGCACGGGTCTAAGCTAGTTTAAAATAAATACACTAACGAATAAGATATCAAGTATAAATTGCATACAAATTTATTTAAATTTATGAAGTATTGATTGTAAATCGGTGCTTGATGAAACTCGAACACAAGTAGTATTCAAGCCTTTGTTTGAAAGCAACCAATATTTGCCCCCATAAACTATTATTAGTGGTAATTTTGAAATCTTAAGACAGGTTAAATAACATACCACTTGCATAGATTAGACGCAAGCATAATGCTTAGATATTAGCATAAACTTGTCTTATCTATGCATTTTGGTATGCTATTTGACCCATTTTACTTAAGACGGTTAGATAAAGCCTTAGGGTGTGTTTGGACAAGAAGCTTTGGATGAAAATGAGCGTAAAAGTCCTTTGTTTTGTTAGCAAAATAGAAGTGAAAAGATTTGGATGTCAAAGAAAATGAATCGAAATAATGTTTAAAATAATGCTAAAAATAAAAGTATTATTCGTTTTGGGTCGGTTTCAAAACTATTTATCAAAATGGTGTCCACGTAGGCTCGGATTTTCAAAACCTGAAACACGGAACAAACACGCCATTCCCAATAGCGTGTCTTTACTTTTTTTTAAAAAAAATTGGTACTGTTCACAGACACGCCCAATGGGAATCACGTATCTTTTTCAAAAAACCCGTCATTCCCAATGACATGTTTTCTTTAATCCATTTTTGTAATCTTTCATTTTTCTACTCACTACAAACACGTCATTGCCAATGACGTGTTTCCTCCGTATTTTTGGTTTGCGAAATACGAACTTACGTGTGAGACTATCGTATTTTTATTTTTCAACCGTGTAGATTTATTATTTCAATGTGTGAGACTATCGTCAGTCCGGGTAATATGATTACAAGGCGGCAAGCTTTTTCTACGGAGCATCGAGGCTGCGACTAACGAAATGGCGGTGGTTCGCGTAGACACCCGTTACGGAACGGAAACGTTTGCTCGAATCTTTTTTCTTTTCCTTATATGGAGCCATTTAAATTTTCTTCCGGTGTCTTTCGGTTTGTTTTCCCCGGGGGTGAAAAAAGAAATGTAAAAAGGTGATGGTTCATTGGAGATCTCTGTTGCAGAGGCACTAATGGGCCCGGGCAGCACCGGCTCGTTGTCCTTCCACTGACGAGAGCGGGAGGTGCTCGTTGCGTTGTGGAACCAGCCTCACGCGGTCCCCTCCCCTCTAGGGCGCAATTGACTCGGCCCTTCGGCCGTGGCAAGTACGCCGACTCCCAACTTGGAGAGGGCGAGCCGGCATACAGCCGACCCAAAGCCCGACCCAAGCAGCGGAGTCCATGTTCCGTCACCTCAGAACCCCCACTCGGGTTACAAGCTCAAGTTACTGAGCTCGGTAATAATCATGCGCCGGGCGAAGGCTATTAACGCTTAAACTTATCCATGTTTCCCCGATGTGGGAATTATTTGGTCCCGTTGTGTGTTATCTTTTCCGCTTAAATAATGTTCATACCCGGTACGTCGTGCTTTTTCCGGGATGGATACCTCATGGCCAATACCCCGAAATCATGGGAACCTTCGACATTTCAAGGTAACTACTTAAATATACACTTGGTTACTTTTGGACGCAGTTAAGTCAGCTAAGGTTAAAAGCAAGGAGAGTCGTACTTACACCGGGATAGTTTTTTTCGCGTCGGACGAGACTAGCGGACATAGGCAAAAAGTGTGACAACAAACTAAACTAGATATGGAGGGGTACGCCTGGCCCGTGCAGCAATGCAACGCACGGGCGACGCTTGAGAGCCCCAATAGCAAGCTACCGTGGTGGACTCTCCCCCTTGAAAAATTAATTTAATATCGTGTGAGCCATTGGCCCACATATCAGATATTAAACTGATAAGAACAGATACTACACTTGATCTTAGCCAAAAGGCCGAGAAAGGTATACCTTCCTACTCGACACTTGTGGCTTTTTATACCTGATTATTCAGCTCCCTCTTGTTCCACGACCAATGTGGGACATCAATCTATGTATTATACATGCTAACGGGGGAAGGTTCTCCCACGCTTTCACCCAGCGTTTTTTTTTTGTATACGTACAATTCCAGTGCTGTAGCTCTACGTTGGATATCGTTGGTGACGTCGATATTTTTTTTTAATCGCTATGATGTAGAATATTAACATTTGCTTCGTTATTCTACGGGGGGACGTAGCTAAAAAACCACATGAACTACCAGGCAAAAAGCGATGAAAACAAAAAAGCAACAGGCTCGCGTATGCGTAATATAACCTCATGTACCAATCAATATTGTAACAACCCGAAAAATGCCGATTTTTCTAGTAAAAATATTTACTAACACTTTTCAGTAGAACTTATGTTTTTAAAATAGGAATTTTTGTTCCGAGTCTTATTTTGAAATTCCGCGTTCGTATTTGGAATTTTTGAGGGATTCCATGAAAAGACCATTTTTAGTCATCTTTGACTTTTCTTGACTTTTTAAGTCGTCTTTGACTTGCCTTGACTTTTTAAAAGTCGTCATCGACTTTTCTTGACTTTTAAGTCGTCATAAACTTTTTCTTGACTTTTAAGTCATCTTCGACTTTTCTCGAACTTTTCAGTCAACTTTGACTTCCGTTGACTTTTCCCGACTCGTCTCATAAGTTTGAAGACCGAAATTTTATTTAAAAAAAATAATATTTTGATTTATTTTGATTTAGATTTATTAAGATTTATCA